>SJYQ01000457.1:659988-677626 GCA_006410935.1 Redunca redunca
GACAAGTGGGTAAGTTCTCAGATGGATAATATATAATAAAATGGATTAAATCAAATAAAATGGAGTATATGCAATATATATAATATATATAGACTATTAGCAATGACTTACTCATATATTTATTATATATATCATATATAATATTTATATATAGATTCATATATGTATGTGTATATGTATAATCTTGCTCTGAAAAAGTGTAGTCTTTCATAGTGGCAATCATATATATACACAGATAATACTACAATAGAAAGTAGCCAGTATTAAGTGCCATGATGAAGTTAGAAATCGTGCAAAAGGGCAGTTCAGAGGAGAGGAAGAAACAGCCATGTGGAGCGAGGAGGAAGGAGGTTTGAACTGGTGGGTAGACCTGGGCTGAATTCCCAGCTCTACCATGGGCAACTTACTGGACCCCTATGTCTCAGATACTTCGTTTTCCAAATGCCCAGAACCAACACAGGACATGAGGAGGACTGAGACGAGAACAGGTACTTGGTTCATTATCTTCCTCCAAGAGATATTAGTTTCCCTCCCTCCTTTTCCCGGAGAACTAGGATTTGTTTAACAAAGAAGTCAACATTTGACATGGGCTTGAAGAATAATTGTGATTGAATTGAAAATGTAGAGCTAACAAGACTAACAGTTAACACCTGTGTAAGTTATACATTGCACATGAATTTGAGCAAACTCTGTGAAATAGTGGACAGAGGAGCCTGCTTCACTGCAGTCCACTGGGTCACAAAGAGGTGGACATTACTTAGCAACTGAACAATTACAAGGTTATACATTATTAACTTCATATTTCATAAAAAACATAGCCTAAGCAATATTCAAGCTATATACATGAGTGCATATGTTCTTTAGAATAATTCTGGCACAAAGTATGAGCCATCTACACATGAACAAATACAAACATATGGATGCTCCTGCATCTATATAGACATGCACCCACACATTCCTCTCAACCATCCCCTGAGAAATGCTCTTTGTCGTCTTTTTAAAGTTAGGCAAATATTAGGACAAAAAAGTACTTGCCCAAGCTCTCACGTTCAGTAAGTGATGGAACAAGAGTTTGAGCCTGAGAGCATCCTTTTAAATCCACATGAAAGTAACTCCATAGCACAAAAGGACCAAGATGAAATTGCATGGAATATCTGTGGCCTGTGACTGTAGACGGCCCCAGTTTTGGGAGTTTACAGTACATGCAGGGATTGAAAGAAAGAAGACTTGTAAAGCAGAATGAAATCAGCTTTGAGTGAGGGCCTTCAGTGTCAAGCAGAGGATCTCAGAATCCCTGTTTGCCTGGATTCAAATGTGGTCAACACTGAAGTCAGACCAAGTGTAGAATTATCAAGTGGGATATTTTGAAAATCACTACTTAAATTGGGGAGCAAAGCAAAGTATGAACAGGGCCTGAGTGTCCCCTGCTGCAAGGAGGTACACACTCATTTATCCAGCCCTAATCCTCTGCATTTGATACAGAGAATGCAGACCTCCCTACTGTTTATGCGCAAGAGCAACTGGAAGGATGATTGATGTGAGCCATGGAAGCTGCTGCTGCAAACTGCTGGGGAAGGGGAAACAATGAATAATTTTAGGGGAACTGGTCTGGGATAAAATAAGATTTAATGAATGATTCCTTTCCTATGGATTATTATCTCCATTTAATGGATGAAGAAACCAAGATACTGAAAGATGATATGAATGGCCTTTGGCTACACATGGAGCAAGAATAGGTGGTAAATGTCAAGCGTCCCTTCCTGCAAAGCCCTGCATTGTACAGCCTAGGGTCCAGCAACGCTACTCAAGGGGGATCGGGGATAAGAAGCAGAGTGAAGAATGGAAACCTTATCTATTTTCCACCTTCTGTGTGCTACAGTCTGTGCAGAGTACTAGAGAGAAAATGAATGAGGGCAGAGACCCTCATGATGAGTGCTGTCTGGAGGCAGAGACCACCGTAAATGCATCCATTCTGACCTTTGTGCTAGTGTGCTGCTGAGACAGAAGAGACAATAGCAGTAAATAAAGAGTGTGACCAGCTTAAACAAAGAGGTTGGAAAAACACAGTGAAGGAGGTGCTTAAAAGAGGCATTTGCTTGAGGGAAACTCTAGTAGTCTGATATGGTGGAAGGAGGGCTGAGGGCAAAGAAGAGAAGTAGGAGATGGTTTGGAAAACAGAAGGTTTTATAGGGTATACAAGGAAATCCCTCCTTGATTTTAAAGATAAAGAACTCTCTCGTCAGATTGTTTAGATGGGAGTAACACCAGAGTGACAAACATTGTCTGGAGGCTGTTATGGTACCCAGGAATCAGGTTGTGAAGGTGGGGATGCAAAACGAGGGAGGAGAGCCATCACCAGATAGTAACCTCAGTTTTTATTTATTCAAGGCCAGACCTCAGAGCTTACAGCAGATATTGAGGTATTTTTGTCTCAGTTTATTAGCCAAACTAATATCAGATATTAATTATTTTAGCATATAAAATTATCTTTCCTTCTCTCCTTCCTCCCTCCTTCCCTTCCTCTTTCTTTCCTTCCTTTTCTCCCTCTCTTCCTTTTTTATTCCTTTATGCTTCAAGTGTCCCTTTTAAGAATGAAAATGCTGATTTTTGCCTAGGAAGGGTCATTGCTTGAGTTACTATTGATTTAACAGAAAAAAAAAATTGAAAGTCAGTTAAGAGCAGAAACGGGACAAAGGTGTGAGGGAGAAGAGGAGATCCTGATGAACTGGGCCTATTACATAGTTTTGCCAGAGGCTGACACTGAGTTGACATCACTTTGCAGAGTGCTACTTTGAGATCCAATCTCAGGAAAATGAATTTTTAAAAAGACACATGATGTCTGCTTTCAGGTTCTTGTTTCCAGTCACAGTCTGCTATCTCTTCAAAGATTCCTATTCAAGGAAGTTAAGTTATCTTAGGAGAAAATCAGGTACTTGACAGGTAAATTGGGTTTTATCTGCTGTTGTAGACTTTCGTTTTGGAAGGGAGCCCAAAAA
Source organism: Redunca redunca (assembly GCA_006410935.1). Classification (NCBI taxonomy): domain Eukaryota; kingdom Metazoa; phylum Chordata; class Mammalia; order Artiodactyla; family Bovidae; genus Redunca; species Redunca redunca. The sequence continues at coordinate 662,985 of SJYQ01000457.1, forward strand.
GCTCTGAGGAGGAAATAATGATATGAACATCCTGGAACATTTTAGGCATCACTTGGTCCTTTTAGAGACAGCTCCAGGCTCAGTGGATATACTGTGTAAGACAGTAGGAACCATACCCACAGTCTGCAGGAAGCTGTGGGCTCAACACCTTGGCCCTGTAGGCACAGATTGTCATCAAGGAAGAAATATGAGAAGTGTGAGCTGCCCACCAGCTCCTGTGATGCTTCCCCTTAGATAGTTCCTGATAGACTAGGGAGTGCAGGATTTCTGAACCATGTACATTGAACCTTACTCTCTCTTTTGCTCTCTGAAGTGTGCTAGTCTGAGAGTTCAGAGCATTAAAGCGCCGTGGTAGTAGAAGGAATTCTCACATGTCACTGTTTCCCTTTAACTAGGAAATGCGTTTCATTGAGAAATTATCTGCTACCTCCTCTCTCGGTTTGTCCACCAAAAGCTGTGAACGTGAGCTTCCTTTACTATGGCATTGTATTCACGTGTCTATGGAGCACAGTTAAGAAGCTCCAAGAAAAAAAAATGATAATAGGCTCTCTAATGAAACAGATTAGGGGAGCAAAGGTTACCGATCATTCCTTCACCGAGCAAACCTTTATGGGCTTCAGCTGTGATTCTAGGAGAAGGCACATGATTCTTGTAGTACCATGGAGAGAGACAAGAAGGTAAATAAATAGATGTATATGGTTCTTCAGGTGTGATGCATGTAGGAAAGAGTAAACCGAGCAGGGGGATACTGAGGAGGGAAAGGGCTTGGGGAGATCATCTATTAAAGATATAAGTAAGTAAGTGAAAGCTGCTCGGTCCTGTCTGACTCTTTGCGACCTCATGGACTGTACAGTCCAAAGAATTCTCCAGGCCAGAATACTGGAGTGGGTAGCCTGTCCCTTCTTCGGGGGATCTTCCCAATCCAGGGATTCCCTGGTGGCTCAGAGGTTAAAGCATCTGCCTGCAATGCGGGAGATCTGGGTTTGATCGCTGGATCGGGAAGATACCCTGGAGAGGGAAATGGCAACCCACTCCAGTGTTCTTGCCTGGAGAATCTCATGGACGGGGGAGGCTGGTGGGCTACAGTCCACAGGGTCGCAAAGAGTCGGACATGACTAAATGACTTCATTTCACTCCCCAATCCAGGGATCAAAACTAGGTCTCCCGCATTGCAGGCAGATTCTTTACCAGACAAGCCACAAGGGAAGCCAATATTAAAGCTATGGTGAGGCACATTTAGGGCTGACCAGCTGCCAGCCTTTGTTTTGCACTTTTCCCTTCACTCCGCAGCTTTACCCTGGATACTCCAGTTAATCTCTTTCTTGCTTTGGCTCCCATCCTTGCTACCATGTCTCTCCTTAACGCCAGGTCCTCTGATAGGCCAAGTCCTCCTGTCAACTCTGACGCTCCCCCATTTCACAGAGGAATAAGTCCAGAAAACTTTTGATTTCTTTTCCAGAAATTGAAGAAGGGCAAAGGCATTGTTTCTCTTTGATTTAGTGGAGTGTGAAAAGTCTAATTTTGCTAAGAGGGTATTTCAGTTTTTCCAGGCATGTGTCATATGGACAAGCTGCCATATGTGTTGGTGTTACAGTTCTCAGCGCAGAGGTGGAAACATAAATACATGACATATCTCAGCAGTCACTTTGGTACCCTTTATATGTAACACAGCAGAAGTTACACAAAAACCAGAACTCTGAACAAATGCAGCAGTGGCAATGGAGGACTTTGGTGTTTTCAGCATATACTCATTTTAAAAAACAAATACCTTTACATTCATATTATCCTCAAGAATAATTAGCACTCTGGATCATCCAAGCCAGTAGACAGTAAAGCCACATTCCTATTGAGCTGTGAGTTGATAGACATAATTTCTACATGATTAGTTGATTGTATTTTATTTTCTAGTAAAAGACCCAGACACAAACGTTATCATAGAGAAGATGGTATCTAATTATGTACATAATGTTTCTATTGGTCTGGGAAGAGTTTTGATCAACTTAATTCAGAAACTTCCTTCAAATCAATAAAGCTTACTTGTTAAAGCCAATGGTGATTAGAAAGTCCTTCAACTTCATTTTTTTTTTTCCCTTTGGCTGTGCTGAGTCTTCATTGCTGCATGTGGGTTTTGTCTAGTTGTGGAAAGTGGGGCTACTCTAGTTGCAGTGTGCTGGTTTCTCATTGTGGTGGTTTCTCTTCTTGCAGAGCATAGGCTCTAGGGTGTGCAGGCTTCAACAGCTGTGGTGCATGGGCTCAGTAGTTGTGGCTCACAGACTTAGTTTTCCTGTGACATGTGGAATCTTCCTGGACCAGGGATCGAACCTGCGTCTCCTGCATTGACAATCAGATTCTCAACAACTGGACCACCAGTGCTGCTGCAACATGCTAAGTTGCTTTAGTCATGTCTGACTCTTTGTGACTCCAGGGACTGTAGCTCACCAGGCCCCTCTGTCCATGGGATTCTCCAGGCAAGAATACTGAAGTCATTTCCCATGCCCTCCTCTGAAGGATCTTTCTGACTCAGGGATAGAAGCTGCATCTCTTATATCTCCTGCACTGGCAGACAGGTTTTTCACACTAGCGCCACCTGAGAAGTCCTCAAAAAATTTTTTTTAAATAGCTTTACCCTTTCCTAGTGCTTGTAACTCTTGAAATTCAGTAAACTCTATTTGTGCTTGAGTTACTGATGAAATAGTTTAAATACATATTACAGAGGATCACCCTGGTTCATCACACTAAGAGAATGGTGAAGAAATGGGGTACAGAGTTAGTGTGGTATTCAACACATTGTAAATCTTCAAGACTTCAATAAATGGCAATAGACAGTGTAAAAAAAAAAAAAAGAGTGGAGAGTGGGGCCCACCTTTCTAGCTTGATCTGAATAGTTGGGAAAAAGGATGACTGATCCATGTCACTTACCACACACTAGGCTCCTCTTGTCCGTAGGATTTTCCAGGCAAGAATACTAGAGTAGGTTGCCATTTCCCCTCCAGTGGATCTTCTCCACCGAGGGATTAAACCTGCATCTCCTATTTGAAAAAAATTGATATACCTTTAAAAACTAAAGTGCATTTGTTATATATAAAGTGAATTTAGAGGGTACACCTGGGTCAATATAAATATATACATATACCCTCTAACCACTACCCAGATCAAGATAGAGACTGTCTTCAGCATCTCAAATGGGACCACTCTCATATACAGGTCAAGAGCCAGCTGAGTGGTCCTAATTTCTTTAAATAACTGCTTCTATAAAGTTACAAGTAGATATACCATATAGAGGCTTCCCAGGTGGCATTAGTGGTAAAGAACCCTCCTGCCAATGCAGGAGACATAGAGACATGGGTTTGATCCCTGGGTTGGGAAGATCCCCTGGAGGAGGGCATGGCAATCCACTCCAGTATTCTTGCCTGGAGAATCCCATGGACAGATGAGCCTGGGGTGCTACAGTCCATAGGGTTGCACAGAGTTGGACATTACTAAAGTGACTTAGTATGCACGCATACCACATAGACACTTATAATGGGCAATGTACAGCAAACAAGTTAGAAAAAAATTCCAGTGGTTTAGTTATTGTTGTTTTTTTGTTTGTTTGTTTGTTTTTACTTTACAATACTGTATTGGTTTTGCCATACATTGACATGAATCCGCCATGGGTGAGTTCAGTTCAGTTCAGTTCAGTGGCTCAGCCGTATCCGACTCTTTGAAACCCCATGAATTGCAGCACTCCAGGCCTCCCTGAAGATCACGGCATCTGGTCCCATCATTTCATGGGAAATAGAAGGGAAAACAGTGGAAACAGTGTCAGACTTTATTTCTTGGGGCTCCAAAATCACTGCAGATGGTGATTGCAGCCATGAAATTAAAAGACACTTACTCCTTGGAAGAAAAGTTATGACCAACCAAGATAGCATATTCAAAAGCAGAGACATTACTTTGCCAACAAAGGTCCATCTAGTCAAGGCTATGGTTTTTCCTGTGGTCATGTATAGATGTGAGACTTGGAATGTGACGAAGGCTGATGCTTTTGAACTGTGGTGTTGTAGAAGACTCTTGAGAGTCCCTTGGACTGCAAGGAGATCCAACCAGTCCATTCTGAAGGAGATTAGCCCTGGGATTTCTTTGGAAGGATTGATGCTAAAGCTGAAACTCCAGTACTTTGGACACCTCATGCGAAGAGTTGACTCATTGGGAAAGACTCTGATGCTGGGAGGGATTGGGGACAGGAGGAGAAGGGGACGACAGAGGATGAGGTGGCTGGATGGCATCACTGACTTGATGGACGTGAGTCTGAGTGAACTCCGGGAGTTGGTGATGGACTTAAAGTCTATCATTTCAGAATCTCTCTGAGCCAACAGTGGTCAACACCTAACTCCTTCCTCTCACTTTCCTCTCGGCCTGTCAGAAATAAGTTCAATAAGAACCCCTGAATAGTAGTTTGGAACATGGAAGCCTGAGTGTTTTTATCCATCTTAGCTATAACTCTGTGGTTTGCATGTTAATTACCCCCTGCCTTGTTAAATATATCTTATTAAATGCCCAAAGCTGATTTTCTAATTAGCTCTGGGCTGCTAGTCCTTAGTTTACCTTTCCACTCTTTTGTGGGGAGAGCCTTTGAATGTCATTCAGAAATTTTAAGTGTGGTTGACAAGTGCCTTATGTGGGGCTGGAGGATATTAATAAGTCATTATTTCAAAATATACTCTTACGAAAAGATATTTGTACCCAAGACTCAGCTATTGAAATCTGTCTTTCTCTCTTTCTGTCTCTCTCTTGAAAAGTATGGCTTGCATTGGTGAGAGTCTACTGTGTGCAATGTCATTTGCAATGTTATTTGATGTAAGACTTGCAATCCTGGAGATTTTATTTTAATGCTTTTCTTGATGAGAAAACCAAGATTCATAAACATTATATCCCTTTGTTTATTCGCTCAGTCATTCAGCAACTCAGTGTGAGTGATGTCAGGCTATGTGCAGTTCACTGATTTTGAAACAATTACACATTTTTGGTTTGGATTAGTGAATGCTCTTATGTACTTCAAAGAAATACTGTGAGATACTTCACTTTGTATGATGATCTCTAGGTCCATTCATTTTGCTGCAGATGGCATTATTTCATTATTTTTATGGCTGAGTAATATTCCATTGGGCTTCCCTAGTGGCTCAGTGATAAAGAATCCAACTGCTAATACAGGAGACATAAGTTCAATGCCTGCATTGGGAAGATCCTATGGAGAAGGAATTGGCAACCTACTACAGTATTCTTGCCTGGGAAATCCCATGGGCAGAGAAGACTGGTGAGCTACAGTCCATGGGGTCACAAAAGAGTTGGACATGACTTAGCAACTAAAACAACAACAAAAATATCCATATATAAATAAATAAATACAAATGTGTGTGTGTGTCTGTGTGTGTCTGTGTGTATGTTCATTGGAAGGACTAATGTTGAAGCTGAAGCTCAAATACATTGTCTACCTGATACGAAGAGCTGATTCATTAGAAAAGATCCTGATGGTGCAAAAGATTGAAGGCAAAAGAAGAAAGGCATTGCAGAGGATGAGATTAGATGAAGTCAGATAGCATCACCTACTCAATGAACATGGGTTTGAGCAAACTCCAGAAGACAGTGAAGGGCAGGGACAAGATTTAGTGACTCAACAACACACACACACACACCATATTTTATTTATCCATTCATCCATCAATGGACACTTGGGTTGCTTCCGTGTCTTGGCTAGGGTAAATAGTGAAGAAAGAGCTAAAGACAAATATCATATGGTATTGCTTATATGTGGAATTTAAAAAAAAATGATACAAATAAACTTATTTACAAAACAGAAACAGACATAGAATACAAATTTATGGTTTCCAAAGCAGAAAGAGGGAGGAGGGATAAATTAGGATTTGTGGTTAACATGTTGTTGTTCAGTTGCCAAATCTTGTCCAACTCTTCATGACTCCATGGATGGCAGGATGCCAGACTTCCCTATCCTTCACCACCTCCCTGAATTTTCCCAAGTTCATGTCCATTGAACCAGTGATACCATCCAACCATCTCATCCTCTGTTGCCTCTTCTCCTTCTGCCTTCAATCTTTCCCAGCATCAGGGGCTTTTCCAATGAGTCCATTCTTTGCAAATGTGGCCAAAGTATTGGGGCTTCAGCATTAGCAATAGTTCTTCCAATGAATATTCAGGGTTGATTTCCTTTGGTATTGACTGGTTTGGTCTCCTTGCTGTCCAAGGGACTCTCAAGAATCTTATCCAGTACCAAAGTTCAAAGGCATCAATTCTTCAGTGTTCAGCCTTTTTTATTGTCCAGCTTTCACATCTGTACATGACCACTGGAAAAACAGGGCTTTGACTATATGGACCTTTGTTAGCAAATGTCTTTGCTTTTTTAATACACTGTCTAGTTTTGACATAGCTTTTCTTCCAAGGAGCAAGTATCTTTAAATTTCATGGCTGCAGTTCACCCTCCACAGTGATTTTGGAGCCCAAGGAAAAACGTCTGTCACTGTTTCCATTGTTTCCCCTTCTATTTTGCCATGAAGTGATGGGACTGGATGCTATGATCTTTGAGTTTTAAGCTGGCTTTTTCACTCTTCTCCTTCACCCTCATCAAGAGGATCTTTAGTTCCTTTTGATCTTTGTTTCTCCCAGCAATACTGATTCCAGCTTGTAACTCTTCCAGCCTGGCACCTGGCAAAATGTGCTCTACATATAAGTTAAATAAACAGGGTGACAATAAACAGCCATTCCTTGCATTGTTCATTGAAGAAGGCCTTCTTGTCTCTCCTTGCATTGTTCATTGAAGAAGGCCTTCTTGTCTCTCCTTGTTATTCTCTGGAACTCTGCATTTAGTTGGGTGTAAATTTCCCTTTCTCCCATGCTTTTTGTTTCTCTTATTTCTTCACCTGTTTATAAAGTCTTCTCAAACAACCACTTTGCCTTCTTGCTGTTATTTTTCTTTGGGATGGTTTTGTTTGCTGCCTCCTGTATGATATTGTGAACTTCTGTCCATAGTTCTTCAGGTACTCTGTTTCAGTTCAGTTCAGTTCAGTCACTCAGTCATGTCCGACTCTTTGCAATCCCATGAATCGCAGCATGCCAGGCCTCCCTGTCCATCACCAAATCCCGGAGTTCACTCAGACTCACATCCATCGAGTCAGTGATGCCATCCAGCCATCTCATCCTCAGTTGTCCCCTTCTTCTCCTGCCCTCAATCCGTCCCAGCATCAAAGTCTTTTCCAATGAGTCAACTCTTCGCATCAGGTGGCCAAAGTACTGGAGTTTCAGCTTCAGCATCATTCCTTCCAAAGAAATCCCAGGGCTGATCTCCTTCAGAATGGACTTTTTGGATCTCCTTGCAGTCCAAGGGACTCTTAAGAGTCTTCTCCAACACCACAGTTCAAAAGCATCAATTCTTTGACGCTCAGCCTTCTTCACAGTCCAACTCTCACATCCATACATGACCACAGGAAAAAACCATAGCCTTGATTAGATGGACCTTAGTCAGCAAAGTAATTCTGCTTTTCAATATGCTATCTAGGTTGGTCATAACTTTTCTTCCAAGGAGTAAGTGTCTTTTAATTTCATGGCTGCAATCACCATCTGCAGTGGTACTCTGTTTACTAGATCTAATCCCTTGAATCTCTTTGTCACCTCCACTATATCAGTTCAGTTCAGTTCAGTTCAGTCGTTCAGTCGTGTCCGACTCTTTGCGACCCCATGAATCACAGCACGCCAGGCCTCCCTGTCCATCACCATCTCCCGGAGTTCATTCAGACTCACATCCATCGAGTCTGTGATGTCATCCAGCCATCTCATCCACTATATAATCATAGGAAATTGGATGTAAGTCATACCTGACTGGCCTAGTGGTTTTCCCCTTTCTTTAATTTAAGCCTGAATTTTGCTATGAGAAGCTGATGATCTGAGCCACAGTCAGTTCCAGGTCTTATTTTTCCTGACTGTATATTGCTTCTCCATCTTTGGCTACCAAAAAAAAAAAAAATGTAGTCAATTTGATTTCAGTATTGACCATTTGGTGATGTTCATGTGTAAAAGTCATCTCTTGTGTTGTTGAAAAATGGTGTTTGCTATGACCAGTGCATTCTCTTGGCAAAATTCTGTTAGGCTTTGCCTTGCTTCATTTTGTACTTCAAGGCCAAACTTGCCTGTTACTCCAGGTATGTCTTGACTTCCTACTTTTGCATTCTAATCCCCTATGGTGAATAGGACATCTTTTTTTGGTGTTAGTTCTAGGAGGTCTTCTAGATCTTCATAGAACTGATCATCTTCAGTTTCTTTGGCATTAGTGGTTGGGGCATAGATCTGAATTCCTGTAATGTTGAATGGTTTGACTTGGAAATGAAACAAGATCATTTTTGTTGCTTTTGAGGTTGCAAGCAAATACTGCGTTTCTGGACTCTTCTTGATTATGAGGGCTACTCCATTTCTTTTATGGTATCTTGCCCACAGTAGTAGATATGATGGTAATTTGAATTCTATTCACTCATTCTCATCTATTTTAGTTCACTAACTGCTAAGATGTCAATATTTACTCTTGCCATCTCTTGCTTGACCATGTCCAATTTACCTTGATTCATGGACCTAACATTCCAGGTTCCTATGCAGTACTGTTCTTTATAACATTGGATTTTACTTTGATCACCAGACATATCCACAGTTGAACACTGTTTCCACTTTGGTCCAGCCTCTTCATTCTTTCTGGAGCTATTAGTAGAGTCTCTGTTCTTCCCCAGCAGCATATTGGGCACCTTCTGACCTGGAAGGCTTGTCTTTCAGTGTCATTTATTTTTGCTTTTTTATCTAGTTCATGGGGTTCTCACAGGAAATACACCAGGGTGGTTTGCCATTCCATCCTCCAATGGATCACATTTTGTCAGAACTCTTCATCATGACCCATCCATCTTGGGTGGCCCTCCGTGGCATGGCTCATAGTTTCATTGAGTTACACAGGCCCCTTCACCACAACAAAGCACTGATCCGTGAAGGGGATATACACACTATTATTGGTGGCTCAAATGGTGAAGAATCTGCCTGAAATGCGAGAGACCCAGGTTCAATCACTGGGTCAGGAAGATCCTGTGAAGAGGGGAATGGCAATCCACTCCAGTATTCTTGGCTGGAGAATTCCATGGACAGGGGAGCCTGGCAGGTTACAGTCCATGGAGTAGCAAAAAGTTGGACAAGACTGAGCGACTAACAGCTTATATAAAATAGATAACCAACAAGGACCTTCTGTATAGCACAGAGAGCTCTACTCAACCTTTCATAATAACCTCTAAGGGAAATATATATATATATATATATATATATATATATATATAACTAAATCGCTTTGCTGTACATCTCAAACTAACACAACATTGTAAATCTGCTATATTGCAAATTAAACAAAACAAAATAAAACACATTTCATACATTGAGCTACACACCCCAGTTTAAAATAACATGCAACCTGTATTTCCAGGGCTGTTATAGTCTAAGAGCCTTGCCAGGGACAACAGAGCGAATCTCAGAATTTGTTAAGATTAGCACCCAATGCTCATGTCCTTTCTTTCCCTTTTTTTTTTTTTTTTTACCACTTCTCTTAATCCTGATCCTGGGGCAGGGTGATATGTTTGGCAGGACACATGACCTGAAATAAGAAATATCCCTGAGAAATCCTGATATTTTCTTTAAAGTTTACTGATGCAGAATTTGGGGCTTGTACCTGTTATTTCTTGTCCAGACTGAAGTTAGGCAAAATAACATCTTCCCTGTGGCACCTGGCTGCTTGCAATCCAGCTTCCAGTCAGAGCTGTCAATATAGTATATTCACTCAACCTGGTGTATTCCTTGCCTCCAAATGAGATGTTCCAATGGCAGCTAACCCATATGGGTCCACTCTCCTTTGATAAGTGCTGGCTGGAGTCCCCCTTAGCCTCACCATTTATGCCTCCTCCATTAACTGCCTAATAAAGCAGGAAAATAGCATCTGTACCTTCATTATGACACCAGGATCTTCCATTTGTCAACCAAAATGTTGCTTAATGTCAAGGAATGGGTATCTGAAGCAGCTGAAGGCTTACTCTACCTCTTTCCCTTCAGTTGCCTGTGGCTCCTTCTATCTGCCCAGGATGAAGAACTCCCTCACCCTCATCCCACATCGTGAACCCACTCTGTGGGCTTGTTTTCTTTTATAAGCACATAGGGACTTAACACCTCTGATCAAACTCCTTTAACTTTAGAAGTAGGAAGGGAGACAGAAAGACCAGTGTTAGCACTGCATTCCCACGAAAGAACAAAATCAATGAGCAGCTTTATCATGAACTGTATGCATGATTTCTTAAGATAGTAATGATAACATATATATGGTGACAAAGTGTAAAACCTGAGCCCAAACTAAGTATAATACCACTTGTGGTGGAGTGAGAGCAAAACAGACCCCTGACAAGTAATATACGTGTTGCTGCTGCTGCTGCTGCTGCTAAGTCGCTTCAGTCGTGTCCGACTCTGTGCAACCCCACAGAGGGCAGCCCACCAGGCTTCCCCAACCCTGGGATTCTCCAGGCAAGAACACCGGAGTGGTTGCCATTGCCTTCTCCAATGCATGAAAGTGAAAAGTGAAAGTGCTGTTCAGAATTAACTTCTCTGATTTCTGGGGTTTCCTAGTAAGGTAGGGACACTATAGTCATTGGCTGCACAATTGTAAGATGTGTTGCAAATTCAGAAAAGTTAAATGTGTGTGTGTGTAGGTGGGTGTGTGTATGCTGGGGTGCCTCCTTCAGTGAGGAAGCTGGCTAAAACCTTCCTGATAATAAATAGAGTGAGGCAAAGTAAAATATGCAGACAGCCAAGCAATTTTTTGGTTTCAGAAACATGACATAAGAGGGTGTTATTTGGAATGCAATAAAAGGGTCATTGTGCTTTAGTTAAAATCTTTATAATCCAGTCCCAATTTGATAATCTCTTATGATTTATGATTCCACTTAAATTCTCTCCCAAACTAAGTTTTCTCATCTTTAAAATAAGATAATACAGATTTCCTACCTCACAAAGATGTTATGATCAGATTGTGATGAATGCCCTTGTACATTTTCTGCCTGTTGTCATTAAGAACTTTTCTGTTCTAATTTCTATCATCAGAGCTTAGTTTTGCATCCCCTGGAACTTCATATGCATAGGATCNTTCCCTTCATTTTACTTTTAACCTGTCAATGTCTTTATTTTAAAAAAAGTATTATACAAAAAAGTGTATCAATAAGCCTTACTTTTTTATCTAGCATGACAATGTATGTCTTTAACTGAGGTTTGACTAAGGTTTCTTTTAATGTAATTATCCACTGGGAAAGTTTTAAGTTTACTACCTTGAAATTTCTCCTCTGTATTTATTCATTTCTCATTTCTTATCTTATTTCACATTAAATGAGCATTGGTGCTTCACTGTTGTTGTATTTTAGTATTCCTTCTTCTTTTATATTGGCTTTGTGATTATGCCTCTTTGGTTTATTTTAATGCATTCTTGGCTTATTTAAATTTACTTCAAATTGACATACCATTTTATATATCATCTCATGGTCTTGCAACAGTATAATTCTCTTTAGCCTACATTCTACATGCTATCCTTTGTGGTTTTATTGATACATGTTCACTTCTACATTTGCCATCAACATCACAGTATATTATTATTTTTCCTTTAAACTGAGTATGACTTTCAAAATATTTAAGGAAAGAAATACAAATAGTCTTATATTTGGCCACCTATTTACCACTTTGCTTATTCTCCATCTCTTCTTATACACTGAATGTTCCATCTGGAATCAGTTTCTTTAGAGTGTAGAACTTATTTTATACTTCTTAACAGTGGAGATCTGTAGGTAATACATCGTCACAGCTTTTGTTTAAATGAAATTGTATTATTTTCCCTTCAGATTTGAAAACTATTTTTGCTGGATATAGAGTGTGAGGTTGAGAGTTTCATACTGATAGCATTTGTTGGACTCCATTGTTTCCTGAGAGAAGTCATCTGTCATCCCACTGTTGTTCAGTTGCTATCTTCAGCAACTGAACTGGAATTGAGAGAGTGGTATTTTTAAAGCATCTTAGTAGGGCCTTGGGATCCAAGCACCTGGAGAATAAGATTCTTTGCTTTTCATCCCAGCCTACAAATTCTTGTATTGCCAAGCAATGAATTTCTTTGACCTTGTAGGAAGATGAACTGGTGAACTTGGTGAGCATTTGGTTGCAGCTTCCTTTAGATTCAATCTGCCTCTATCTCTAATTGTTCAGGCTGCTAGCTCTAGGAGGGCTCTGGGATCATGCATTGCACACTTTGAAATCTCAAAACTTTGTGACCTTGGGTCTGTTCAGATGTGTATTCATGGGACTATGAAGCTGCAAACAATATGACTCTAGAATAGTAGGAAACCTTGAGATGTTGAGATTTCAATATTGCAAGGGAGTGAGGGTCAGAAAGAATAAAATGTTTGTCCATATTACACAATGATGCCATGATGCTGACAATTTGGATGAGAATCCAAGATTTTCTCTTCAGAACACGTGGCACCTGAGGATTCCAATCTCCCCAAGTAAAACTTTTATCTAGAATTTTACAATCAGGATTTCAATATAAACTTAAGATATATTCAGTCTATAAGTCACTTAGAACATAGGTGAGAATTCCTCCATCACCCTCAGTGTGAATAAAGTCCTGTTTAAAATTCAGTTTCTATACAGGATGCTGAAAATGCAGAGCCTCTACATGCTTGGGAAGTGGTTGTAGGAAACACAATTAACGGAATCCAGGGAACTAAACTGAAGTCTCCCAAGTTTGGTTGTAGAAAAACATGAAATATGTTCAAAGCATCCGAGAGTGAAAAACCACCAGAATCTTTAACCACCTCCCAAATTTGTGTATCAAAGAAGTAAATTTTGAAAAGAACTACATTCTGCAGATAAGAGTCTTTCCTAGGTGGGTAAAGGTTGAAGAGGTTTTATATCTGTATCAATTGCTAAAGTTGGAACAGGACATGCTAAAGATGAGCTTGCTGAAGAGAACCTTTTTTTTTTTTTTCTGGATTGAGACAATGACCAAATTTTTGACAAACCTGTGGGGAAGAGAGTTAGATTTGAATCTCAAGGAATTCCCCTCCCACAAATCATTCTCTTGCATCAGAGTTTTGCTGCAAAGTAGAAAGTGAGCTTCTCTGTTCTTCATAAGCCACTTTATGATATATAATAGTGACTACATTAATTTTCTAATGTCAGAGTTATTAGCCAGTGGGTGTTTTGTGTACAGCAGAAATGTCAGATTGTTCAAATTACCCTAGATTCACAGATGTTATGAGAATACAATCAAAGTTAAGATTTGAATCATTGAAATGGATTCCATTACATACATAAAATCCTTTTACTTGGTATTCTCTTTGGCCATTTGAGAAACCAATGGTTTGGTTGGTATTGATAGAACATTAGCATGAAGGCTATATCCATGAATACTTGAGTTGGAAAAGAAGACTGGTGATGATTCATAATGAAGCAAACTAATCAGTGTGCTACCTGACATCCTACCTTAAAGATTAGGTACAATTGGGATAATGAGAAAGTTCTGGGGATGGATAGGGGTGATGGTTGCATAGTAATGTGATTGTACTTTGTGCCCCTGAAATATATACTTTAAAATGGTTAAAATGGCACATTTTATGTTATTCATATTTTACCCCAGTGGGGGAAAAAATTAGGTAGGAGACTTTGGATTTTACCTGTAGAAAATTTCTACCCCCAAAATCATTCATCCAAATGAAGGCTAGGAGGCATAATTTTAGTGTACCAAATATCTCCATGCTGTGTGTTCCTTTGCTTAACCTTCACAAGAAAGTATGAATATAAATTACATAAAAACCAGAGACTCCTGTTCTCCCTCTTGGAGCAACTGACAATGGAATAGTTGAAAAGTGAGTGGCTAGAGAAAAGCCATATGCTTTGGAATAGGACAACTTTGAAATTGAACCATAGACTAATTACTAACCAATTAAATGATCTGAAGATATTTTGCATCCTCTTTTTTCTCTCTCTAGGCTTGAGTTCAGTTCAGTTCAGTCGCTCAGTCATGTCCGACTCTTTGTGACCCCATGAATCACAGCACGCCAGGCTCCCTGTCCATCACCAACTCCCAGAGTTCACTCAGACTCACGTCCATCGAGTCAGTGATGCAATCCAGCCATCTCATCCTCTGTCGTCCCCTTCTCCTCCTGCTCCCAATCCCTCCCAGCATCAGAGTCTTTCCCAATGAGTCAACTCTTCACATGAGTTGGCCAAAGTACCTGAGTTTCAGCTTTAGTATCATTCCTTCCAAAGAAATCCCAGGGCTGATCTTCAGAATGGACTGGTTGGATCTCCTTGCAGTCCAAGAGACTCTCAAGAGTCTTCTCCAACACCATAGTTCAAAAGCATCAATTCTTCGCCGCTCAGCCTTCTTCACAGCCCAACTCTCACATCCATACATGACCACAGGAAAAATCATAGCCTTGACTAGACAGACCTTAGTTGGAAAGTAATGTCTCTGCTTTTGAATATGCTATCTAGGTTGCTCATAACTTTTCTTCAAAGGAGTAAGTGTCTTTTAATTTCATGGC
>SJYQ01000457.1:677684-734509 GCA_006410935.1 Redunca redunca
CTGGCTTGGAGAATTTTAAGCATTACTTTACTAGCATGTGAGATGAGTGCAATTGTGTGGTAGTTTGAGCATTCTTTGCATTGCCTTTCTTTGGGATTGGAATGAAAACTGACCTTTTCCATTCCCGTGACCACTGCTGAGTTTTCCAAATTCGCTGGCATATTGAGTGCATCACTTTGACAGCATCATCTTTCAGGATTTGAAATAGCTCAACTGAAATGCCATCACCTCCACTAGCTTTGTTCATAGTGATGCTTTCAAAGGCCCACTTGACTTCACATTCCAGGATGTCTAGCTCTAGATGAGTGATCACACCATCGTGATTATCCGGGTTGTGAAGATCTTTTTTGTACAGTTCTCTGTGTATTCTTGCTACCTTAGGCTTCAGATTTCTTTTTAATCTATTAAATAGTAATAATGAAAAAATCTTTGCTTAGTGATTGGCTTCAATTAATGGTAACAATTGCTTCTATGAAAGCCTTTTGCTCCATGAAGAGATTTTTCAGTTATCTTCCATACCACAGTAATTATCAGTGTTAGGAATATCAGAACTTCATTGTGTTATTTACTTAGTAAAGCTTTCATGTGTCATTCCTTGTGACTTACTAGGATTGACTTATAAAATCTTGGGGAAGGAGTTTTTTAAAGAATAATGTACAGCAGCTCTCTCTCTCTATATATATATAAAGTATATAAATATTTATATTTATTGCATGCTGCTAAGTCACTTCAGCCATGTCCGACTCTGTGCGACCTCATAGACGGCAGCCCACCAGGCTCCCCCATCCCTGGGATTCTCCAGGCAGGAACACTGGAGAGGGTTGCCATTGCCTTCTCCAATGCATGAAAGTGAAAAGTGAAAGTGAAGTCGCTCAGTTGTGTCCAACCCTCAGCGACCCCATGGACTGAAGCCTTCCAGGCTTCTCCGTCCATGGGATTTCCAGGCAAGAGTACTGGAGTGGGGTGCCACAATTATTAATAATTATTATATTTATTATATAAATATAAATACTTATTGCAGAATTAACACATAATGCAGAATTTTCACCAGAGTCAGATTTCATTTGGAAGATCTGAGACGTTGAGGATTTTCTTTGCAAGACTTTATGGAATGTCATGGCTGGATTTCCATTCATGGTCCTTAAGCTCAGGTGGCAGTGCTGCCATGGTGTCACAGACCTCACCTGGCTTCCATTTCTTCCCACAGACATTTGCAGGAAACATGAATGCTGACAGTGTGATGCACCACAAGTTACTGCATTCTGTGAGAGCCCGGTTCATTCGCTTTGTCCCCCTGGAATGGAATCCAAGTGGAAAGATTGGCATGAGGGTTGAAGTCTACGGATGCTCCTATAGTAAGTACCCACACAAATTATCAGCACTGGTGTGTGTTTGCAAGTGGCATTATCCACACTGTATCAGATTGTTGACACTGAGAATGCAATCTCAATCATTTTAAAATCATTTCTATAGTTTAATGACATATGCATATTTGAAAATGTGAAACTCAACCCAGATGTAGAAGTATGTTTATTTAGGGATGAAGTAGTTTGGAGATGAGATGATTGGGTTTAACAAAAAGAGTTCAAAATGAAGAACTCTTGGAGTTTGAGGTACCACTTACCTTTGCAGTACTAAAATAATTTTAGTCCTTTCCCAGGAGTGGGATGAAGTATTCTAAAACTCTTCCCTTCCTTGTTCTAGAAGGGAAAGAGAAGAAACATTTCAACTCAGTGTAACATGTGGGATGTTTCTCTCTTGGAATTATGCAGACACTCCAGTCTTCTGAATTGTTTGGGCTGAATTTAAAAGTAGGGCTCCATCTTGCAGATAAGGAAGGTCGCAAACATAGGTAGAACTCTAGATCACTCTAGAACTGTGAAAAGATTGCCTTTATCTTGAACAAGCACTTTTAGAAAGAATGTGCTTAAAACAGATGCTCCAACAAACCGTTAAAGCAAAGAGAAGCTGCCTTGTGTTTCAGCCCTTCTATCAAAAAGTACAGACATCTAGTGTGAGGACATGGGTGTTTTCTAACCCAGGATCTCTGGGGCATCCAGATTCCCATGTTACCTCTTCTCTTGATAACAGTTGTCACAACTAATATTACCAAATGCAAGTTTGTGTACCCAATACACAATGAGGCCAAATAAACAGAAACATCAGAGTTTGGAAGAGAGAAATATTGATTGCAGGGACAAGCAAGAGAACTGGTTGCTCATGTCTAAAAACCCAGAACTCCCCAGAATTTGGCAAAACTCTTTAAAAGGCAAGGTAAGGGAGGGGCATCTCGTGTGAAGAGTTGACCCATTAGAAAAGACCCTGATGCTGGGAGGGATTGGGGGCAGGAGAAGAAGGGGAAGACAGAGGATGAGATGCCTGGATGGCATCACCGACTTGATGGACATGAGTTTAAGTGAACTCCGGGAGTTGGTGATGGACAGGGAGGCCTGGCGTGCTGCGATTCATGGGGTTGCAAAGAGTCGGACACGACTGAGGGACTGAACTGAAATGAACTGAACTGAAGGGAGGGGCATGTTTAATTATTGAAAACCTCTTGGTCCCAGAATCCTTTGTTCTTATAGCTGTCCACATAAATCAAGTAACAATGTTCCTATAATTTTCCAACAAGACCAATATTATTCTATGTTCTGTAACTTTGTATCTCTATGTGAATAGAAAAGTGTTATACCCTTAAAAGGTCAGAACCCTGAATGGGCTCTCCTATATATATCAGACCATTGGCAAAATACTTAACTCTGAGCAACAGAATACAAAGATTAAAGTAAAAGAAACATGTTCTAATCCATTTTTGAAAGATCTAATGTGGAGTCATATTTGTTCTTCCCTATTACACTAGGAGGCTTATTTTAGGTTAAACATGAAGCATTCATGCTGAAATAAAAAGCATATTTATATTACTACTTCAGCCATCTATTTTGCTGTAATAATTCAATTTCTCTTTTACACATCCTCGTACATTTGTTTTCTCTGTCCTCTCAGTTGTCCCTATTTTCCATGTTCATTGCTCTGAATGTTTGTACAAAAAGGCTCAGAGCATCAAGTTAAATAGACTGAACAACAGAGAGACCCTTGAGCACCATGTGTAGTTCTTTTCAGGTGATTGCCCCTTTGATAATCTGAAGACAGCAAGGCAACCATCTCTTAAGAAAAGTGCCCCAACAAAGGAAACTATAAGCAAAGTGAAAACACAGCCTTCAGAATGGGAGAAAATAATAGCAAATGAAGCAACTGACAAACAACTAATCTCAAAAATATACAAGCAACATCTGCAGCTCAACAACAGAAAAATAAACGACCCCATCAAAAAATGAGCCAAAGAACTAAATGGACATCTCTCCAAAGAAGACATACATACAGATGGCTAAAAAACACATGAAAAGATGCTCAACATCACTCATTATCACAGAAATGCAAATCAAAACCACAATGAGGTACCATTTCATGCCAGTCAGAATGGCTGCGATCTAAAAGTTTACAAACAATAAATGCTGGAGAGGGTGTGGAGAAAAGGGAACCCTCTTACACTGTTGGTGGGAATCCAAACTAGTACAGCCATTATGGAGAACAGTGTGGAAATTCCTTAAAAAATTCGAAATAGAGCTGCCTTATGACCCAGCAATCCCACTGCTGGGCATACACACTGAGGAAACCAGAATTGAAAGAGGCTTGTGTACCCTAATGTTCATCGCAGCACTGTTTATATTAGGCAGGACATGGAAGCAACCTAGATGTCCAACAGCAGATGAATGGATAAGAAAGCTGTGGTACATATACACAATGGGATATTACTCAGCCATTAAAAAGAATACATTTGAATCAGTTCTAATGAGGTGGATGAAACTGGAGCATATTATACAGAGTGAAGTAAGTCAGAAAGAAAAACACCAACACAGTATACTAAAGCATATACATGGAATTTAGAAAAATGGTAACGATAATCCTGTATGCGAGACAGCAAAAGAGACACAGATGTATAGATTAGTCTTTTGGACTCTGTGGGAGAAGGCGAGGGTGGGATGATTTGGGAGAATAGCATTGTAACATGTATATTATCATATGTGAAACAGATTGCCAGTCCAGGTCCGATGAATGAGACAGGGTGCTCAGGGCTGGTGCACTGGGATGACCCAGGAGATGGGATGGGGAGGGAGGTGGGAGAGGGGATCAAGATGGGGAACACATGTATACCCATGGCTGATTTATATCAGTGTATGGCAAAAACCACTACAATATTGTAAAGTAATTAGCCTCCAATAAAATAAATACACTGAAAAAAAAAAAAAGAAAGAAAAGAAAAGTGTCTACATTAAGGTTCTCAGCTTGGCTAAAGCCCAGATCTTGACCAAGAAAAGAGCTCCTGACTTTGAGATAGTCTCATCCTACCAAGATTCCTTTCCAAGGAATCTTCTCCAGGAAAGCTCTGCATCTAGTAAATACATCCTCTAAAGCAGTGGTCTCCAACCTTTTTAGTGCTAAGGACCAGTTTTGTGGAATACAATTTGTCCACAGACCAGAGCTGGGGGGACGGTTTTGAGATGATTCAAGCAGATTAGTTTTTTTTTTTTCAAATATTGACCCACATTTTTTAAAATTATATTTTTAATTGAAGGATAATTCCTTCACAATGTTATGTGGTTTCTGCCAAACGTCAACATGAATAAACCACAGACAGACACATGTCCCCTCCCTCTTAAACCTCCTTCCAACCTCTCTAGGTTGTCACAGAGCACCGGGTTTAAGTTTCCTCCATTACACAGCACTTTCGTATGCTTTGTGTCTAATCTATTGCTGCTACTGATCTGACAGGAGGTACAGGTCTGTGGGCTGGAGGCTGGGGATCCCTGCTGTAAGGAGGAAAATTACCTTCAGGTACACAGTGTGAGTGGTGGGCAGCTGCACCCCCTTAGGCACTTTTGGATGGAGATGCCTTTGGGATGATCCTCCAGCTGGCACCCTGTAATCTTCCATCACTAGTCCTGGGGCTTTGGTGCTTTACCCTTAGGGAAAAAAGAATACCCATCTGACTCTTAGTTAGTCTACAAAACTAAAATCTCAGCATGTCCTCTGGATCAAAAATTCCCTCTCAAAATCTTCTTATTCTTTTTTTTACTGGGTCATTCTTATAAACATAAAAATTTGCTGCATAAGTCATAAAACAGAACAACGACAAAAGCCCAATGACTCTATCTATCTATTTATCCTTCTCCTTTCCCATGCTCTGGGCAAAATAGCTTCTCCCAAAAGCTTGTCTTTAGTTACTGATTACACTGCAACAATTTTTGGTACATCTCGAGGCACATGGTGTCAGTTTCCTGTGTCAACTTGGTAGGTTTCAGGCCACAGTGATTCAGCTAGACACCAGTCCAGGTGTTGCTGTGATGAGTTTAACATTGACATCATTTGCCCTTAAGGAGAAGAGCTATAATCTATGGGCTTGATTCAGTCAGTTGAGAAGTTTTAAGACAGAACTGAATTTTTCTGTTCAGTTCAGTTCAGTTGCTCAGTCATGTCCGACTCTTTGCGACGCCATGACCACAGCACACCAGGCCTCCCTGCCCATCACCAATTCCCGGAGTCTACCCAAACCCACGTCCATTGAGTCAGTGATGCCATCCAACCATCTCATCTTCTGTTGTCCCCTTCTCCTCCTGCCCTCAATCTTTCCCAGCATCAGGGTCTTTTCAGATGAGTCAGCTCTTTGCATCAGATGGCCAAAGTATTGGAGTTTCAGCTACAACATCAGTCCTTCCAATGAACACTCAGGACTTATCTCCTTTAGGATAGACTGGTTGGATCTCCTTGCAGTCCAAGGGACTCTCAAGAGTCTTCTCCAACACCACAGCTCAAAAGCATCAATTCTTCCATGCTCAGCTTTCTTTATAGTCCAACTCTCACATCCATACATGACCACTGGAAAAACCAGATGGACTTTGTTGAAAAAGTAATGTCTCTGCTTTTTAATATGCTCTCTAGGTTGGTCATAACTTTCCTTCCAAGGAGTAAGCGTCTTTTAATTTCATGGCTGCAATCACCATCTGCAGTGATGTTGGAGGCCAGAAAAATAAAGTCAGCCATTGTTTCCACTGTTTCCCCATCTAATTGCTATGAAGTAATGGGACCAGATGCCATGATCTTAGTTTTCTGAATGGTGAGCTTTAAGCCAACTTTTCACTGTCCTCTTTCACTTTCATCAAGAGGCTCTGTGTCATCTGCATATCTGAGGTTATTGATATTTCTCCCGGCAATCTTGATTCCAGCTTGTGCTTCCTCCAGCCCAGCATTTCTCATGATGTATTCTGCATATAAGTTAAATAAGCAGGGTGACAATATACAGCTTTGATGTACTCCTTTTCTTATTTAGAACCAGTCTGTTGTTCCATGTCCAGTTCTAACTGTTGCTTCCTGACTTGCATACAGGTTTCTCAAGAGGAGGGTCAGGTGGTCTGGTATTCCCATCTCTTTCAGAATTTTCCACAGTTTATTTTGACCACACAGTCGAAGGCTTTGGCATAGTCAATAAAGCAGAAATAGATGTTTTTCTGGAGCTCTCTTGCTTTTTCCATGATCCAGTGGATGTTGTCAATTTGATCTCTGGTTCCTCTGCCTTTTCTAAAATCAGCTTGAACATCTGGAAGTTCACGGTTCACTTATTGCTGAAGCCTGGCTTGGAGAATTTTGAGCATTACTTTACTAGTGTGTGAGATGAGTGCAATTGTGTGGTAGTTTGAGCATTCTTTGGCATTGCCTTTCTTTGGGATTGGAATGAAAACTGACCTTTTCCAGTCCCATGGCCACTGCTGAGTTTTCCAAATTTGCTGGTATATTGAGTGCAGCATTTTTGCAGCATCATCTTCCATGATTTGAAATAGCTCACTGGAATTCCAACACCTCCACTAGCTTTGTTCATAGTGATGCTTTCTAAGGCCCACTTGACTTCACAGTTCATGATGTCTGGCTCTAGGTGAGTGATCACACCATCGTGATTATCTTGGTCGTGAAGATCTTTTTTGTACAGTTCTTCTGTGTATTCTTGCCACTTCTTCTGTTAGGTCTATGCCATTTCTGTCCTTTATTGAGCCCATCTTTGCATGAAATGTTCCCTTTGTATCTCTAATTTTCTTGAAGAGATCTCTAGTCTTTCCCATTCTATTAAAAATTCCTACCTGTGCACTTCAATTGCAGCTCCTGCCAGAAAGTGTCCAGCTTGCCGCTACTGACAGCATGTCTTTAAGATGAATTTCAGACTTGCCTCGCCAGCCCCCACAATCACATAAATCAGTTCTTTGCAATGAATCTTTCAAGATACAGAAGCTGCTGGTTCTATTTTTTCTGGGGAGACTCATGCAGATTGCTCTACAGAAACTCTTTCAGTTAATACCACCAGTGACCTCTTTGTAGCTAAGATCCAACGGTCAGTTTTCTCACTAAACTCATGTCTCAGTAGTATTTGGTTCAATTCACTATTTCCATTTTTTAGAAACTCAGCTTCCTCTTTTATCTTACATGCCCCTCTATATTCTCAAGGCTCTATCTCAGGACTTCTACTTTACTTCTTTGTTTAAAAATTTATTGAAGTTTAGTTGATTTATAATGTTGTGTTTCAGGTGTATAGAAAAGTGACCCAGTTTTAATATAAATATATGTATGTATGTGTGTGTATATATAAAATATAGATAGATATAGATATTTGTACATATACATATATAACCCTTTTCAGGTTCTTTCCCTTTATAGATTATTACAAGATATTAAGTATAGTTCCTTGTGCTATACAGTAGACCCTTCTTGGTTATCTGTTTTATACATAGCAGAATGTATTTGTTAATCCCAAGGTCCTAATTCATCCCTCCCTCCCTTTTCCCCTTGTGGTATCCATGGTTTTTTTTTCTATGTCTGTGGGTTTATTTCTGTTTTGTAATTAAGTTCACTTGCATCATTTTTTTTTTAAATCCAGATATAATTGATATCATATGATTTGTCTTTCTCTGACTTACTTCAGTTAGTATGGTAATATCAAAGGCCATCCATGTTGCTGCAAATGGCATTATTTCATTCTTGTTATGGTTGAGTAATATTCCAGTTTATATATCTTCCACATCTTCCTTGTCTGTTCCTCTGTTGATGGACATTTAGGTTGCTTCCATGTCTTGGTTATTATAGTGCTGCTATGGACATTATGGTCCATGTATCTTTTTGAATTATGATTTTCTCCACCAATGCCCAGCTAAATTTATAGGGTTCCATGAATTTAAATACCATCTAGATGCTGATCACCTCCACATATGTATCTCCTAGACTGACCCCTGGAATTATATATGCAATAAACTAGCCACCTCTTCCTGAAAGTCTACTGTGTCTCTCAAGTTTATTACAGTAAAAACAGAATTCTTGATTACCGTTCTCTTAACAACTTGCTGTTTCACATCTCTTGTCTTAACAAATGGAATGATTCACTCATTTGCTAGAACAGAAACCTAGGAAGCAGCCTCAATTTCTCCTTCCTTGATCCTCATATACACAGTTCATAGAAGTACCCCCTGGTTCCATCCACCAAGACATATCTTAAATCCATGTACTTATCCTACTTCCCTGAGTAACAGCCTCTTTCAGTCTCACCCAGAGTATTTAAATAGACTCCTACCTGCAGTTCCAGCTCCTGCCAGGATTTCCATAAACCTGTTTTTCATGCAGTAGCCAAAGTGATCTTTATCAATAAGAAATAAAAGTATATCATTGTACTGCCTACTTCGCTTAAAATTGAAGAACTTGACTGGCATTTAAAATCCCTTACTGAGTGTCCCATGCCTACCCCTTTCACTTCCTTTTCCTTCTTTCCATCCATGCAGGCTTTCTTTCTATTCCTGAAATACATCAGGTTTTTCCCACCTAAGGATCTTTGCAGAACAGTTCTTCACAGTGTTTACATGGTCATCTCCTTCAATCAATGTGATTCTTAATTCTAATATCACCACTTAGCCTCTCTGATCACCTCTTTCAAGTCACCTGTACTAATTTCTCTGCACCAAACATTAACCCATGGTTATACAACATGATTTTATTTTCTTCCTGGTGCCTTGCACAAACCAAAATCTTGTCTGTTTGTTCTGGCTTGTTGGTTGTTTGCTTTTCAAGACCCTGCACCAAATATAAGTCCTGTGAGGGTAGGCACTTTGCCAATTAAGTGCCAGCGTGCATTAAACACAAATCTGTATCCAATAAATATCTGTGTTTTATGTATATATATCTCAGTTCAGTCTTATTATCTCAGCATGGGCCACCATGTTATTATTCTGAAATTTCTTGGTATGTATGAATATGTCTACTGTAGATTCTATGGAATTTATATATATGTATATATATATATATATTTTTTTTGGACTCAAAAATCTTTTTCTCAAAATTCTATTTGAGTGTGTTGCTAAGGATTGGTAGATATCTTACAGTTCAATAATTTCTTAAGATAAGGTTTTACCATTTTGGAATTCATTAAGTTGATCATCTATTTATTCAATTGACAATGTTTACTTAGCACTTAAGCTCTACCACAAATCATACAAAGCTCTTGGGTTTTGAGGAAGATAAGACCCTTTCTAGACTTCTTTTCTTTTGATTAAAAAATTTTTTTTTGGCCATACTGCATGTCTTGTGAGATCTTAGTTCCCTGACCAATGTGCCCCCCTACAGTGTAGGCACAAAATCTTAACCACTGAACCGTCAGTGAAAACCCCACTGGGTTTAAGTCCTATATGTTTCCTTTGGAGCATTCTTTATGACTGCATTTAATAAACTATTTGTGTACTTTTTTTAAACGTCTATTTCTTCCTGCTGCTGCTGCTGCTAAGTTACTTCAGTTGTGTCTGACTCTGTGTGGCCCCATAGATGCCCATAGACCCCATAGTCTCCGCTTTTTAATATGCTGTCTAGGTTTGTTACAGCTTTCCTTCCAAGGAGCAAGCATCTTTTAATTTCATGCCTGCAGTTAGGGCTAAGGGAGGCCAAAAGGAGAAAGGAAGCAAGTGTTACTGTTGGCATTAGAAAGAGTTAAGAGACACCCTCTTGCCTCAGCTGAGTCTCAAACATTGGTAGTCACTTCCTTGACAGAGAGGAGTCCCAGGCAGCAGGAAGGACTGGTGCATAGGGAAGTAGATGAAAGCTAGATATTCCTTTATTTCATGCCCTGGAGTTATAGAAAGACAGTGTGCAGTGTAGACCTTTGCCTCTTTCTTCTCTTACATTTCCCATGTTGTCTATACCTTCTTTCAGAAAGAAAATAGACTTCATCGGGCCTGCAGGAGGAAAGGTGTTAATAATAAGGGAGAGCCCTTCCTCTTTTCTAATGTCTCAGCCTACAATGCCTCCCTGAGAAAGTCTCTGCTTTCCAATTTGGAAAACATTCTCCAATTGGAGAATCAAACCAGACTGGGAACTGAAGAGTTTGTCTTTCAGTCATCTGTCAGCATGACAGAGTCTGCCCCAAATGGGATTTAAAAAAAAAAAGTTTGTTGGACTATGATTGATTTACAATGTTATGTTCATTTCAGGTATACAGCAAAATGAAAGAGTCATACACATACATATAGCCACTCTTTCTTACATTTGTTTTGTTTGTCTTTCTTCTTCTGCAAACTGCCCATGGCTTAAGATTTCTTTTGTGGGCCCCGTCACTAGATCCCCTATGCCCAGATTGCTTATCACTTGCAAAATGGTCCCCCATCTTTCTTCACTTGCTATTTCAGGAGCTTCTCTGATGATCTCCCTTGTCAAGACCTTTCTGAAATGAGTATTGACTTGCTCCTTTCAAGTGCTACTCACCGTCTTTGGAAACTCCATGCTTCTAAAGTGCTTTCATACTCCACTCCCCTCTGATTTGCTGCATTTCCTTTACTCAGCTTCCACTAAGTACACATGTATAGTTCCCTGCACAGACTGTGAGTTTCTCACCTGATTCTATGTTTTTAATTTTTATTTATTTTTAAAATTTTTATTGAAGTATGGTTGGTCTGCAGTGTTGTGTTACTTCAGGTATAGAGCAAAGTAATTCAGCTACACACACAGACACGCACACACAGACACACACATATTCTTTTTAAACTTCTTTTTCATTATAAGTTATTCCAAGATATTGAGTAAAGCTCCCTGTGCTATATAGTAGAACTTTGTTGTTTATCTAGTTTATATATAATAGCATGTATATATTAATCCCCAAATTCCTAATTTATCCTCTCTTTCCCCTTTGGTAACCATAAGTTTGTTTTCTATGTCTGTTGAGTCTATTTTTTTGTTGTTGGTGTTGCTGTTTAGTTGATAAGTCATTTCTGACCCTTTTGCAACCCCATGGACTATATAGCCCATCAGGTGCCTCTGTCCATGGGATTTCCTATACAAGAGTACTGGAGTGGGTTGTCATTTCCTTTTCCAGGGGGTCTTCCCAACCCAGGGGTCAAATTCCCATCTCCTGCATTGGCAGGCAGATTCTTTATCACTGAGCCATGAGGGAAGCCCATTTTTGTCTTGTAAATAGGTTTATTTGATATCACTTATATACAGAAAATAACAATAAATGACACAAATAAACTTTTGTTATGTAAATAAGTTTATTTGTATAATCTTTTAAATTCCATATGTAAGTGATATTATGATATTCTACTTTCTCTATTTGGCGTCTTCACTTAGTATCATAATCTCTAGGTTCATCACTGTTGCTGTAAGTGGTATTATTTCACTATTTTTTATAGGTGAGTAATATTTCATTGTATATATGTACCACATCTTCTTTATCCACTTATCTGTGGATGAATGTTTAGGTTGCTTCATATTCTGGCTATTGTAAATAGTGCTGCTATGAACGTAGGGGGATTCCCTGATAGCTTCGTTGGTAAAGAATCCGCTTGCAGTGCAGGAGACCCCAGTTCAATACCTGGGTCAGGAAGATCCACTGGAGAAGGGATAGGCTACCCACTCCAGTATTCCTGGGCTTCCCTGGTGGCTCAGCTGATTTTTAATCCACTTGCAAGGTGGGAGACCTGGGTTCGATCCCTGGGTTGGGAAGATGCCCTGGAGAAGAGAAAGGCTACCCATTCCAGTATTCTGGCCTGGAGAATTCCATTGCCTGTTTAGTTCATGGGGTCGCAAAGAATCAGACACGACTGAGTGACTCACTTTCACTGTGAACATAGGAGTGCGTGTATTTTTTTGAATTAGAGTTTCCTCTGGATATACTAGGTTTGCTGTACAAAGCTGCTGCTTTTTTTTTTTTTCCTGAAATATTCTTATTCTCCTTCACTAGAATGACTCCTGGTAGCCATTCACCACCTAGATCAAATGTCACCTGCTTTCTGACTCCCAGACTCTATCATGTAGCCACATTTTATGAGCTTCAATTCTGGGTCTTATTAAATTAAAATTGCCTGGTGCTTCCTTGACTAATAACTAGTCTCTTTGGAGACAAGGTTGCAATCATGACCTAACTCTGCTATCTGAGACCCAGATCAGTGCCTGACAACTGCTATATGCTCCCTGGATATTTAATGTTTTGGCTCAAAAGCCTAACTATCCTTACTTATTATTAAAGTTTTTATTTATTTATGTTTTAATTAATGGGCTCTCCTTTCTCTTCTATGTATTTTATAGGCACTTAAAATTATAAGCTTATTAGAATCTTCCTTATACATAGGTTTCTTTCTTACATCACTTTTTTATTATTGAATAATTGAGAATATCATGGTTGCAGTTCTTCAGTTGAAGGTCTTTGAAGGCTCCTCAGCCCCTTCTGGTGTATTCTGTTTTTAAAACTCTAGAAGGAATAACATGTCTGTATTTTTTCTAGGTATTTATGTCATTAAAATCTTTACTTTTTAATTGCCTTCATTCCCTTCATAAATGACAAGACAAGGGTTCCACATTCCCAAGGTTCCCTTTGCTTCCAGGTCCCCAGGGCTATCTTTTTGCTATGATCACAATGACATTCAGAGCAACAGATTCCTTTTGTGTGTTCAGATATGAACAGTTGAACGCATGGTCTGCTCTTCAAAAGATGAAAATTCCAGCAAACACTCTTGACTTCTTTGAGCCTCTCTGTTTCTCATCTGTAAGTAACAGTGGTACTTGCTTTAAGGCTGACTATATCATTTTTGAGTTCAGATGCAACAAGCATGGAGCAGAGTATCTAGTAAAGTGTCGGTGCTCAGTAAATAATACAACTAGTATTAATATGGGTATAGATCCATAGAGGACATTCCTATAATCGCCACTACATGTTGCATTTTTCAGAAGCATTAATCATATTCTCTACCAGGCAGGGACCATCTCAGATTCATATCTCTGTCTGCTTTTGCTTTCACTTCCTTTTTCATGGTCTCTGGGATCTCACTTCCCTGCAACTTCCAGAATCTCTATGTTCAAGAATAGGGTAACGTGGTCACCCTACAAAGACCAAAACACAAAGTCTTCCCTGTTATAATTTGTGGTAGATATTGTTCAGTTACTAAGTCCTAACCAACTCTTTGCAACCCTATTGACTGTAACATGGCTGGCTTCTCTGTCCTCCACTATCTCCCTGTGTGTGTGTGTGTGTGTGTGTGTGTGTGTGCACACGTGCTTAGTTGTGTCCGTCTCTTTGCAACCCTTTGGACCCTAGCCTGTGAAGATCCTCTGTTCATGGGATTTTTCAACCAAGAATATTGGAGTGGGTTGCCATTTCCTCCTCCAGGGGATCTTCCTGAGCCAGGGGTCGAGCTCACATCTCCTGTGTCGCCTACATTGCAGGCAGATTCTTTACCTGCTGAGTCATCAGAGAAGCCCAGATAAGTTTGCTCTCATTCATGTCCAGTGAGTTGGTGATGGTATCTAGCCATCACATCCTCTGCCAGCCCCTTCTCATTTTGCCTTCAATCTTTCCTAGCACCAGGGTCTTTTCCGATAGGCTGGCTCTTCGCATCAAGTGGTGAAAGTATTGGAGCTTCAGTTTCAGTAACAGTCCTTCCAATGAATATTCAGGGTTGATTTCATTCAGGATTGACTGGTTTGATCTCCTTGTTGTCCAAGGGATTCTCAAGGGTCTTCACTAGCACCACAGTTTGAAAGCACTCGTTCTTTAGCACTCAGCCTTCTTTACGATCCAACTCTCATATCATACTTGGCTACTGGAAAAATCATAGCTTTGACTATACAGACCTTTGCTGGCAAAGTGTTGTTTCTGCTACTTAATATGCTCTCTAGGTTAGTAATAGCTTTTCTTACATCAAGCATTTTTTAATTTCATGTATGCAGTCACCATCCACAGTGATTTTGGAACCCAAGAACAGAAAATCTGTCACTGCTTATACATTTTCCCCTTCTATTTGACATAAAGTGATGGGACTGGATGCCATGATCTTAGTTTTTTGAATGTTGAGTTTCAAGCCAGCTTTTTCACCCTCCTCTTTCATGTCATCAATAAGCTATTTAGTTCTTCCTCACTTCCTGCCTGTTAAGTGGTATCATCTGCATATCTGAGTTTGTTGATATTTCTCCTAGGAATCTTGATTCCAGCCAAGCATTTTGTATGATGTACTCTGCATAGGAGCTAAATAAGCAAGGTGACAATATATAGCCTTGTTGTACTCCTTTCCTAATTTTGAAGCAGTCAGTTTTTCCATGTCCAGTTCTTGCTATTGCTTGTTGATCTTTATACAGGTTTCTCTGGAGATAGGTAAGGTGATCTGGTACTCCCATCTCTTTTATAATTTTCCACAGTGTGTTGTGATCCACACAGTCAAAGGCTTTAGCGTAGTCAGTGAAACAGAAGCAGACATTTTTTCTGGAATTCCTTTGCTTTCTCTATGATTCATCAAATGTTGGCAATTTGATCTCTGGTTCCTCTGCCTTTTCTAAACCCACCTCGTACATCTGGAAGTTCTCTGTTCAAATACTGCTAAAGCCTAGCTTGAAGGACTTTGAGCATATCCTTGTTAGCATGTGAAATAAGTGCAATTGTATGGTATTTTGAACAGTTTTTGGCATTGCCCTTCTTTGGGATTAGAATGAAAACTGACCTTTTACAGTCCTCTGGACACTGCTGAGTTTTCCAAATTTGCTGACATATTGAGTACATTAACACCATCATCTTTTAGGATTTTAAATAGGTCAGCTGGAATTCTTTCATCTCAGCTAACTTTGTTCACAGTAATGTTTCCTAATGCCCACTGACTTCACATTCCAGGATGTCCAGCTCTAGGTGAGTGACAACACCATCATGGTTATCTGGGTCATTAGGACCTTTTTGAACAATTCTTCTGTGTTTTCTTGCCACCTTCTCTTAATCTCTTCTGCTTCTGTTAGATCTTTACCATTTCTGTCCTTTATTATTCCCATCTTTGAATGAATGTTTACTTGATAGCTACAATTTTCTTGAAGAGATCTCTAGTCTTTCCCATTTGATTGTTTCCTCTATTTCTTTGCATTGTTCATTTAAGAAAGCTTTCTTATCTCTCCTTGCTATTCTCGAGAACTCTGAATTCAGTTGGATATATCTTTCTCTTTCTCCCTTGCTTTTGCTTCTCTTTCCTTTGCTATTTGTAAAGCCTCCTCAGATACCCACTATCCCTTCTTAAATTTCTTTTTCTTTGGGATGGTTTTGGTCACTGATTCCTGTATAATGTTATGATGTTATGAATGTCCTTCCATAGTTCTTCAGGCACTCTTTCTACCAGATCAAATCTTTTGAATCTATTCTTTATCTCCACTGTATAATCAAAAGGGGTTTGATTTAAGTCATACCTGAATGGCCCAGTGGTTTTCCATACTTTCTTCAATTTAAGCCTGAAATTTTCAAAAAGGAGCTCATGATCTGAGCCACAGTCAGCTCTTGGTCTTATTTTACTGGTTTCTCCAGAGAGAGCTTCTCTACCTTTGGTTGTAAAGAACATAATCAGTCCTATTTCAGTACTGACCATCTGGTTATGTCCATGTGGAGAGTCATCTCATGTTGTTGGATCACAGCCTTGTGGCAAAGGGCTTGGGTTATTTAATGAAGCTGTGAGCCACACCATACAGGGCCACCCAAGACAGATGCATCACAATGAAGAGTTCTGACAAAACATGGTCCACTGAAGAAGGAAATGGTCCACTCCAGTATTCTTGCCTGAAAAACCCCATGAACAGTATGAAAAGGCAAAAATGTATGACGCCAGAAGATGAACCCCCCAGGTTGGAATGTGTCCAGTATTCTACTGGGGAGGAGGCAAGGGCAATTGCTAATAACTCAAGTAAGAGTGAGCTTTGGCTATGCGAAAGCAGGAACAATGCTCAGCTGTGGATGTGTCTTGTGGTGAAAGTAAAGCCTGATGCTGTAAAGAACAATATTGCATAGAAACCTGGAATGTAAGATGCATGAATGAAGGTAAATTGTACGTGGTCAAGCAGGAAATGGCATGAGTGAACATCAACATCTTAGAAATCAGTTAACTAAAATGGACAAGGATGGCAAATTTAATTCAGATGACCATTACTACTGAGGGCAAGAGTTGACCCTCATAGTCAACTGAAGAGTGCACAATGCAGTACTTCAATACAATCTCAAAAATGACAGAATGATCTTGGTTCGTTTCCAAGGCAAACCATTCAATATCAGAATAATATGTCTATGCCCCTACAATTGATGCCAAAGGAGCTGAACCTGACTGGTTCTGTGAAGATCTATAACACCTTCTAGAACTAACATCAAAGAAAGGTGTCCTTTTCATCATAGAGGATGGTAATATGAAAATAGGAAGTTAAGAGCTACCTGGAATTGTTAGGTACTCAAATGTGCTCAAAGGCACGTTTGACCTTGGAGTACAAAATGAAGCAGAGCAAAGGCTAACAGTTTTGAAAACAGAACATACTGGTCATATCAAATACCCTTTTCCAGCAACCCAAGAGATTACTCTACAGATGGAAATTACCAGATAGTCAATACTGAAATCAGATTGATTATGTTCTTTGTGTGACTTGCAGCCTATTATGATTGTGTTTATGTGTGTTAGTTGCTCAGTCGTGTCTGACTCTTTGTGATCTCATAGACTATAACCTACCATGCTCCCCTGTCCCTGGAATTCTGCAGGCAAGAATACTGGAGTGGGTAGCCATTCTCTTTTCCAGGGGATCTTCCTGACTCAGGGATTGAGCCCAGATCTCCTGCATTGCAGGCAGATTCTTCACAGTCAGCCACCAGTGAAGTCCCAATCATGATTACTACTGCTAAATAATTCCATGGATTAAGTAAATCCACGATGAGCCAAGAAGATAATTTTCACGTCTTTATAAATAGTTATTTTGAACAAGTTATACCCTCTTGCTGTCTGTTAGGTTAATTCTGGCTATGCCATGTTTCCATGTATAGGTATATAGCAGCCTAGCTTGCTAGGTTATATTGCTCTAAGAATTATTGAATACCTCCTCCATTATAATTTTTCCCTTTGTCACCTCTATTATCAATGAGGGTATCTGGCTTTTAAGCTTTTGTGTTTTCTCTCTCTGACCATTTTTCAGATTAATTAATCTTTGCTCAAGCACATTCTTGCCAACGAACCAAGTGAATAAAGTACATAGGTCCTTCTACATTATTGAGTTGATCATATAAAGATGCATATGTGAAACTAAGATATTAATGTGTAATTGTCTAAAATATATCATCTCTTATAGAGTCTATGTAAGAAGAATAGATGGGAAAATGAGGAGAATCATTATTAGTTGTGATTCATGGTGACTCTTCCTGGGAGAGAGAGCTACTATCTTCCTTATTGGTGTCAATTATTTCATGATTAAATTGACAATTGCCATTAGAAATGCGACTGGCATACCATTAACATCCCCCTCTCCCACTAACATTTAAGAGGCTCAGTGTGGTCCAACACACACGCCAAAGCTCACACAATCTTCTAAGATAAGAATTACTAAGGAGATGGATGGAACTGGAGCCGATTATACAGAGTGAAGTAAGCCAGAAAGAAAAACACCAATACAGTATACTAACGCATATATATGGAATTTAGAAAGATGGTGATGACGACCCTGTATGCGAGACAACAAAAGAGACTCAGATCTATAGAGTGAACTTTTGGATTCTGTGGGAGAGAGAGAGGGAGAGGGTGGGATGAGATGGGAGAATGGCATTGAAACATGTATACTATCATGTAAGAAACGAATCGCCAGTCTATGTCTGATGCAGGATGCAGGATGCTTGGGGCTGGTGCATGGAGAGGACCCAGAGAGATGGTATGGGGTAGGAGGTGGGAGGGGATTCATGTTTGGGAACGCATGTACACTCGTGGTGAATTCATGTCAATGTTTGGCAAAACCAATACAGTATTGTAAAATAAACTAAAGTTAAAATAAAAATTAAAAAAAAAAGTATTACTATTCCTAAGTATGTAGAAAGGAAAACTGAATTTTGTAAAGGTGAACTGACTTTAGATAAATTAGGCAATTTGCATCCTAAGCCAAATATTTCTTCTGAGCTCTAAAAATATATATTCATTTGTTTGATTGATATCTCAACTTGATTATGTCATAAACAGCTCAAATTGAAGACATCCCAAAGGGAACTTTTAATCAACTCTGACCACACTCAGTATCTTCTTATGGTCTTTCCCATCTCAATAAATACACTACTCACACAAACCAGACCACAGAATCTTTACTGAAATCTTTCCTTTTTCTTACTCCCCATAGCAAATTCAATAGCAAATTCTATCAGTATTACATCCAAAAATCTTTCCAAATAAATCCATTTCTTTTTTTCATCAAGCTTAGTTCAGTTACATCTTCAATCACCTGAATTTTTAACTCAGCATCCTGTTTTTACTCCTCTTTTCTTTTGGTCCATCATCTCTGTGACAGCCAGCAGGATCATCATAAAATACAGAGCTGAGTCACTTCCTTCAATTGCTTTCTTTTGCTTTCAATTGCTTCTGCCTGACTTAGGAACAAACCAAAGTCCTGTGCAGAAAGAACTGGACTGTAGGGCCTGGCCCTTGCATGCTTCACTGGCCTTACTGTCCAACAATATCCCTTCACTCTCTGGGCTCAGACACTACATACTGGCCTCTGTCCTGCCCTCTACCTGAAATGCTCCCCCTTCCCTGTGACTTCTTCAGTTCATCTCTTAATCAGTCTCAGCTTTATTATCATCTTCTCAGATACCTGGCTATTGCTTCCCAATTTAAATAATGTTATGCACATTTTTCTATCTTAAATCATATCATTCTTTTCTTTCAAAGCATTGATAAGTGTCTTAGTCTATTTGAACAGAACACCATGTACCTAATGACTCATCAACAAAAGAAAACCTATTTCTTACAGTTTTGGAGGTTGGAAAGTCCAAGAGGAAGGCCCAGCAAATGATGTGTCTGGTGAGGGCTCACTTCTTGGTTCATAGATGGTCATTTTCTTACCAGTCCTCACCTCATAAAGGGGATGAGGGAATTCTCTGGGTCTCTTTGATAAGGACACTAACCTCATTCATGAGGACTCCATCCTCATGACCTAGTCTCCTCCCAAAGACCTCTCCTCCAAATACTCTCTCAGTGTGGTTTGGTTTCAATATGTGAATTTATGAATTTTGGGAGAATATAGACATTCAGTGCATAGCAATCATGATCTAGCTATAGAATATCTATCCCTATTTTGGAAGAGAGAAGGAGAAAGGCATTAGATAGACACATAAATAGATAGCTAATAGATACTAACATGTGCCTTTCCTTGTAAATTACCTGTCTGATCTACCAGTTTATGGGCTCCACAAAGATAAGGACCACAGCTACTTAGATACATTATTCTCAACATAGAATGAGACCAATTTCATTTAAGGTAATTAAATTGTTGAATGAAAAACTTCCCCAAAGTGGTACTATTTGTACCATTCCTATCGCCTTGGAATTTCCAATCTGTGTCTGGAAGAATTTAGTCATATGATATGGGGAACTTTTGTTAAAGGGAAAATATATTCAATTTTCTAATATCCAAAATATTGTTTTATTTACAAGACCAAAGTGAGCACCCTAAAATTCCTGAGCATATGTTGTTACAATGTTGAAGGACAAAATTTAGCTGTTGCCTAGTCTAAGAGCTCCTGGGCTAATAGTCCTTGACCTTTGAGCTGTGTTCTCAAACCTTACTCTGCATAAGAAATCACTACCTGGGAACATATAATTATAAATACCAACTCTGGCCATAGTCCATCAAACCATAATTACTGTAAGGGCCACAGAATAAGCATTTTATTTTCTGTTCCTAGATAAGTGTTATGTGGAGCCAGAATTTAAAACTGTTATCTCAAAATCCTCTTCTAATCCTGAGAGTCAGTTCATTTTAGTCAGCATTGTCATATTTGTGTCTGTGGTTGTTAATCTTGAGGACTTTCAGTATCAAGCAAATGAATTTAATATTACTATGGTAATAATAAATGAATGGGCTCTACACTAAAACCACCAGAGATCTGAACCTAGCTTTATTATCCTCGTTATTATCTTGGGCAATCTTGGGTCCTCTATGAGCACAGTTTATTTTTCTATGAGGAGAAATATAATAATAGTGCTCATTTCATTTATGCAAATTATTTGAAATAGTACTTGGCATACAATAAACTTTCAAAGAGTGTTAGCTGTGTTCATCACTGCCCTTATTTGACATGTAAGTGAGTTATCAAACTTCTCCCTATTTTACCTTTTCCTCCTTATTCAGGGCCACAACCCTCCTGTACCTTAAAGAAGGAAGTAAACATTTTTACATATCAGGTCCCAAAATGTTTTAGCACTTCTATCAGACCATCTGGAGACTTCAGGCTAAATGTACTTCTGTCTGGAGGCTTCTATTTTAATTTCCTTTAAAAAAATGGAACACTAATTAATTTGAAAAAGCATTATAAATTCTGATAAGGTATAATGATCTGTCAGGCTTCCCTCATTGAAAATTACCACCATCATTTTTTATCTCCGGTTACCTTCTTTCCACAGAAAAGACTTGCTTCTGTTTGGTTAATTATTGCCAAGTGGTGTCATCCACAATTCATCAGCCTCAGAGTTGAAGTCATATTCTCTTTCCCCAAATAAATCTCTTTGTCATCCCAGCCTCAGCCGCCCTCTTTGTTTTTTATCTCATCAGCTGGGGCCATTTATCACACATGGTAGAGACCCCAGAGTTGTATATTTCATCCTTGGCATGCTCAAGGTCCATATGGCCTTATTATAGGGAACCTCAAAGCCAAGTTTGTAGCATGCAAGTCCTGGAGAAATAGAAAAATGGGGTGGTGGTAGTCATACCTGCAGGCTTAGAGGCCCCCAAGTAAGCTTTGAATCTCACTTTGTAAATCAGAGCATTTTATCACTGGATAAACCTACAAGATCATTCATTGCAACTCTTTCATTTTTGTAGATGAGTAGATGGAGGCCCAGAAATTTCTTAGGAATAAGAAAAAAATAAATATTTAACTAAATCCCAATTTAATTAATTGGAATTAACATATGTAAACTATTGGTACTATGTATGCAATAGATAACTAGTGAGAACCTATTCTGTAGCTCAGGGAACTCTACTCAAAGCCCTGTAATGACCTAAATGGGAAAGAAGTCCAAAAAAGAGAAGATATATATGTACGTATAGCTAATTTGCCTTACAGTAGAAACTAACTCAACGTTGCAAAGCTACCATTCTCCAATAAAAATTTTAAAAGAAATAAGTTAGTTTAAAAGAATGAGATCTGTTTACTCTTCTTTTTATCAGTTCATTTAGGAATCACAGAGAAATCTCTTCTATGAAAAAACAAATAAACACAAATATGTGCAATGAAAGCACATTAACTTAAGTCAACTTTTCTGATCTATCTTAAATAATTCTACTGATTGATTCAGAGTCTTAAAATTCCTCCAACATACAATAAACATTACTCAGTAGCCCCTACCTTTGCTAAGCTTTGGAGATAGAGAAGTAAGTAACACAACCTATCTTTTTGGAACTCAAGGATTTTAAGTAACTTCAAAAAGCACACAAGTAAATGCTTGTAGTCAAAGTTGAGGAAACCAAGTCTTTTTTGAGGTTCCCAAAGGAAGGGAAAACTGAGAGTTAGCATGTTTCCTGATGATTTAATGTCTTGCTGCCCAAGGTGTAATTTGACTGACTGTATCACACTTGAGTCACATGACCTATATGATAACAGTGGTGATTGTAAAGGAAAACTTAAAAGGAAAATTTTGACTCTGTACTGATTCTGCTTCTGTGACTTTAACCCTTATTTGCCATTTGCAGCTGCTGCTTTTGTTATTAGTGGCCTGCCTCGGGAACACTGCCCCCACTCACCCTTATGCCAAAAAAGAAAGAAAAGAAAGTGAAGTCACTCAATTAATATTAATACTTAGATTGATCACTTAGTGCAGCAGTGGGTTCCCACACAAATGTCAAAGTCTTGCTTCCTATAGTTTGTTTTACATTTCTTCCTTGTTGAAATGGTCACTGGAGTAATCTACTGCGATTTCCTCTCTGGCCTTCTGGCACTAAGCTCTGTAGACTGTGCCCAGAGAGTATCACTAGCAAAGAGTGTTTAATGTCCCCAAAATAAAAACATGATAAGGTTTTAATTTTAAACAAAATAACAACTAGTTGCAGGTGGGGTGATGGTGGCTCTCCAATTTTGACAGTGTTATTTAAATGTCTCATTATGAGAACACTTTTTCAGTTGTGTTGTTACTAAACCCAAGTTGAAGTGCTCCATGCACAGTGAAACCAAATAATACTAAAAACTCCGAGTTTGAAGCAGAGAATGTTTTATTTTAGGACCACAAGGAGAATGGAGGCTCAAGCACACACACACACAAAATCTCTGAACTCCTCAAAGGGTTTCAGCAAAGCCTTTTTAAAGGTAAGATGAGGGAGAGCTGTGGTTAGTTATGGCAAACTTCCTGGCACAGGAATTCTTTATTCTTGCAGCTGTTCACTTAAAACAGGTAATAATGTTCCTGTAACTTTCTTTCTCTATATGAATAAAGAAATATTATACCCTTAAAGGTCAGAGCTTTGAAAAATGGGCTGTCCTATATATTTCAGGCTATATACAACATTTTTAACTTGAAACAGAATCAATAGAATACAAAGATTAAAAGAAATAAACCTAATATGGGATCGGATATGTTCTTCTCTGTTATGTGTGTGGCTGAGGGGCACTGGTGATCGTGTGAAGCAACAGAAGCAGCTCACAAGTGAATTATGCTCTTTTCACAAGGGTTCTCTGTGCAATAGCAGCCTTTGCTTTGATCCTTCCTTCTGTGAACTTGTGACTAGGATTTATGGAACCTTATCATTGACTGGATGGACATGAGTTTGAGTAAACTCCTGGAGTTGGTGATGGACAGGGAAGCGCGGCGTGCTGCGATTCACGGGGTCGCAAAGAGTCAGACACAACTGAGCGACTGAACTGAACTGAACTGATCCCTCTGCTTAAATCTTTCAACCTGTCTGCCTTGGGATGGCCATATATCCCAGCCCATTCCATATGATTCTAGTCCATGCTTGTCATCTCAGTTTTGTTATCTGTTCCCCTGTTCACTCCCCATCTTTGTTATTAAAAAAATTGTAGGGACTATAATTATGCTTCCCTTTGTTGTGTCCTGTACCACCAGAGTGATTCATTTGCCTTCTCAGTGTTACTGTGTCTGATTGCTGAATAGGACAGTTCATGTGGCAATGATTTTGCATCTCACAGTTTAGCACAGAGACCAAAGAGAATAAAGAAGATGCCCAGTGATTGCCAGTGTACTTAAGAATAAACAATGCAAGGATTTCTATTGCTTTGGAAGTTCCTTAAAATAAATACATTATTTCAGTTTAGTCTTGTAGTTGGCTTCCCTGGTGTCTCAGATGGTAAGGAATCCACTTGCAATGCAGAAAACTTAGGTTCTATCCCTGGGTTGGGAAGATCCCCTCAAGGAGGGCATGGCAACCCTCTCCAGTATTCTTGCCTGGAGAATCCCTATTGACTGAGGAGCCTGGCGGGTTACAGTCCATGGGGTCACAAAGAGTCAGACATAACTGAGTAACTAAGCACAGCATTACTAGTGAAGAGCTCAGTGGAACTGCAAATTTTAGATATGCTGAGTGTTACTGAGTCCAGGCTCATACTGCTCTCTGCATCATAGGCCAATATACTGAGAGATGAGTAATGGGGCAAAGTATAGAGCTTTTATTCAGAAAGCCAGCAGATCCAGAAAATAAGGGGCTGGTACCCCAAAGAATCATCTTGCCCAGGTTTGGATGCTAGTTTTATTTATGACAAAGAGCAGGAGGTCAGAAGGTATCACAGAAAGGTAATAAGTTGTTGCAAATATTTTCTGATTCTAGCCAGATTCCAGAGTGGATGTGTTAATTTCTTCTTTCCTGCAGCCATTCACTGGTAGGCTGGTCAGAGTACGAGCTTAAACAAAACAACTTTAGTTTAAGCTCAGCCGTGGGAGGCAGAGTTCCCAGAGATGGGCCATCATGTACACTTTAAGCTATAGGCAACATTCCTTTAGTGATTAGCTTGTAGCAAGAGCAATATAGAACGTGAGGTTTAAAGTAAAAGAAATATCCAATGTGGAGTCAATTTTGTTCTTTCTTATTCCAGGAACTGTTTACAAGTGTAAGATAGCCAAAAAGCATTTTAAGAAGGCAAGTATCACTGTCAGTCTATCCACTAAAGTTAGGATTGGAATTTAAAGTTTCTATTTTATGTTTTGTACTATGACTGTTTTTTTATGTTGTCTTCTTAGGACCTATTCTGTTTTTTATTTTTTTTCCCCTCAAACTACTCATGCACAGACACATCAGAAATTCTGTAAGAAAAGCTATTCTTAGGAATTGTCACAGTCAGTTTTGGAAACTTACACTGTTTTCACACTTCATCTGAAGTTATCATGGGCTTCTGATAAGGCCTGTAAAAGTCACAGAGTTGGTGGAGGATCTCTGTAAATGTGAGTTGACTGTGGAAACCTCTGTGGTCTGTAGACTGCTAACCAAAGCCCTCAAGTATTCAGTGCAAGTGTATGGTCTGAATAATAATCACTTTTCTTATATAATGAATCATGAGATAAGGCTTCAAACTGTAATTGTGTTGAAAATCATGGTTACTGCCAACAGCCCGAGTCTGGGACGCACTGATTTTCTCAGAATGAATCAATGGTTTCTCTTGTCAACTATGAGTTCCAGCTTTCCTTTTGGAAGAAAATAGACTCCATGTCACAAGCCCACATGAGAACCCTTCTCAGCTCACTTGAGGATTCAAGCTCAGAATCTTTTATTCAGTGGAATCCTTTTTTTAGCTGGTTTGTTGACAAGCTACCAACATCCATCAGATATGCCAGAATATGCCTCCAGAACTCTGTCTTTCTCTGACAACAAGCTATGACAGCTGGGTCAGCAATTATGGTCTCAGTGGGAAGTCGGCCAAACACTAGCATTTCTCAGTACTGCTGTGATGGAGGGGAGTGAATGTGGATTTATCTTGACCTAAAAGGAGAGGTTTGTGAGCTGGAGGAGCTGCCTTTATCCTAAAGACTCCTCAGATTCACAATCGACCTAACCTTAATATTCTAGCAAAATCTGCCAGTGTATGACCATCTTATCAAACCACGAATTGAGTTCATTTTAATGAGATTCTAAAAATCGATTTTCAGGATGACGGAGAATGGTCCACTGCAGGAAGCAAATATCTAACAGCTGTGTTCTGGTTGGCATTGTAGGTAAAAAAGGAACACTGATGAGTGGTCATCATGTATTAAGGGCAGGAAAAAGGAAAAAAGAACACTCAAAAGACCACATTAGGGCTTTGTCACCTTGGCAGGAGACAATGAAATTGGGTAATTCCACTGAGGGAGAGGTTTAGGTAGTTAGGATTGGAATGTGCACTGACCAAATAAATAATATGGGAGGATTTTCTAAAATCCAGAGAGTTCTTTCTAAAAGCCCAACTGGCCATGCATGTTCCTTATTTTTAATACTTTAACAGTTATTTCTCCATTGATCTCAGGGTCCCATTAGAACTCATTATTTTATTGTTAATAGGATCCTCCATTGTAAAACCCCTGACTCTCTTCCCAGACTCTTGCATCCCTACTCTCCTAGCTTTCTTTTAGCCCAGAGGGTCTCAAACTTCAGTGAGCATCAGACTCACCTAGAGGGCTTGAAAACATGCAAATGTCTAGGTCCTAAGCCCAGAGTCTCTTAATTCCATAGGTCTGCAGTGATATCCTAAATCCTGTACTTCTAACAAGCTCTCTGGGGATACCAAGGCTACTGGTGCAGAGAGCACACCTCTGGAATAACTGGTCCAGCAAGTTGGAATCTTTGTGGATCTGAGATCTGACCTCTGAAACAGGAACCTCCTTCTTTCTGTTGGCAATGACCTTTATACATACCTCACCTGCCTATCTTCTATGCATCCCCAGGATGCATAGGACTAGGGAGAAGTATTATCTCCTGCTTGGGGGGGATTGAACATCACTCCTTTATACTTATTCTGCACCGAGTGTTCAGCCCCTTCCCAGGAATGTGTAATCATGTAGCACTGCCTCCAGCTTAGCCTATGAGACCAGGGACCTCTATTGAGTTTATCGCTATCCCCCTGTGCTGAACATGGACCTTGCCATGTGGAGGGGGTCTCAATAAAGGCTCAAATATGAGAATGTCTGGGTGAAGTGAGACCCCCAAATCAACCAGAGTAGGAGGCTCAAGCTTAGTGGAGGTAATGAGGGTGGGGTGGACATTGCATATCTACCCTTAAAAAGCCAAGAACTGTTGTTCTGATGGAACTTAGTCTGTGAGTAAAGGAGCAAAGGCAAAAAGAGCAGAGGCCACGAGGAAATTAACATCAACCTGTAAGGTAAAGAAAACTCCCATTCATCTTTCCTTAAATGGGCATCTTCTTCCTTATACATTCACTCATATGTGCATTCCGCAGGCATGCCTGATTCTTCCTGGACCTGAATCACGCACAGTATCCCTGTCCATGAGCTGTTTCATGTCATAATCCTCACACTGACACCCCACTTTCTAATGAGAAAACATTTAGGGCTTCTGTGTCAAACAATTCATTACTGTGCGTATGCCTTGTGGCAGGGTATGTAATCTTCCCAAGCTTTGGCTTCTCCTTTTTACAAATGGGGAAAAATGTGAACCTCCTAAGGCTGTTAAGAAGAACATTAAATTAGGCAAAATATGCTAATTAGTTTCTTTTCCCCCTGGAGAATGGATAGCTTAATCCAAATGAAGAAATCTGTATGAGTGGCTTAGAAAAGCTGTGATAGAGAATGCAGAGGATATACTTAGTTTTGTCAGTTATTTTCTCAGCGCTCTTAAAACTATACTCTGTGGTGATCACACACTTCTTCATCTGCCAGTAGGTTCCTTCTCCAACCTTTATGCATCTTTCAATGCTTTCTTCATTTTTTCCTGTTTTTTTTTTCTCATATTGTTAAAGAGCATCTTGCTTCAAGACATGTGTAAAACATGAATGAAGGTATAGATCTTCATAACCAGACCTCATGCTGCAAATTAATACCAAAGGAGAATATTAGGACAAGGTGGTTACCATAGTATCTATTCAGGAAAGTCCAGTGTATAATAGAATTGTTTCTCTTAAGAGCAGCACTGTAAAAAGATGGGCCGTTTTTGTTAATATGTTAAATCTGTGGTAGCCAAGTGAAGTTGGGAATTTGAATACTTAATTCTCCTGTTTCTGGAGGAATTATTAACTTTTCAGTGGGAGAAATCTCTAATCCTTCTTAAACACATTTTTTAATGTGATTTCTCCATCTGTGAAATGGCTGGTGGATTTTGCATGAGACTTGAATACCACTGCAAAGGTTCAGAGTATTTGTCTGAGTTCTCTTGGAATGGCGAAGTGTTTCTCTCATTGGCCTTCAGTGGTGTTAAGAGAAAACCTGTCACACTTCTGAGCTCTCTAACAGGGGCCTCTCATCTTTGTTATCAAGAGCATCTGTGAAGAACTCAGGAATCGTGACTGAGTGCCTCCAGAGAAATAAACTCTTTGAGTGTGAATGGGTAGCCTGGCTCTTGCAGGAT
This sequence comes from Redunca redunca, assembly GCA_006410935.1. Taxonomy (NCBI): domain Eukaryota; kingdom Metazoa; phylum Chordata; class Mammalia; order Artiodactyla; family Bovidae; genus Redunca; species Redunca redunca. Next base: position 705,774 of record SJYQ01000457.1, read on the forward strand.
GGGGGCAGGTCACAGGAGAGGAAGTCAAGGGACAACTGACAGCATTGCTCTCAGGCATAGGTACTGCACTAGGTCCCTAAATCAGTTCACATAAAATTCTGGGTTCTGAATTAATGAGGTGATTTATACACATCTGAACCCTTTCCCCAAGGGATTGACTGTCCTGCTTGAGAGCTGGAGAGTAAACACATCTGGAAACAACTAAGTGTCAAAATCTGATTGGGAGGTGAATTATCAAAGAGTAGCAGTGTGCTCAGTGGAAAACTAACTTGTGGGAGGAAGCTGCTAAGGGAAGGGCTAAGCACCAGACTAATGAGCTGTATGTCAGAGCATCAGCCAGAGAGGGGTGGCACTCAGGAAGGCTCTCAGCACACTCAAGGTAAGCCTAAGTCCCATTGGGTTGGTTGGATTTCCAGCTCTGCCACTTACTAACTGTGTGCTCCTTGTGCCATATTTTCCTCACTTGTAAAATAGCGATAATAAAAATAGTGTGTTCCTCATAGTGTTACTGAACACAAGTTCAAGTGCCTAATGCACAGTGAGGCCAAACAAACTGAAATGATGAAGTCTGGAGCAGAGAAAGATGTATTTCAGGGACATGCAAGGAGATGAGTGGCTTGTGCCCAGAAACCTCCCAGTTCCCTGAAATGTTCAAGTAAAGCTGGATCATCAGAAAAGCATCTATTTCTGCTTTATTGACTATGCCAAAGCCTTTAACTGTGTGGATCACAGTAAACTGTGGAAAATTCTGAAAGAGATGGGAATACCAGACCACCTGACTGCCTCTTGAGAAACCTACATGCAGGACAGGAAGCAACAGTTAGAACTGGACATGGAACAACAGACTGGTTTCAAATAGGAAAAGGGGTACGTCAAGGCTGTATGTTGTCACCCTGCTTATTTAACTTATATGCAGAGTACATCATGAAAAATGCTGGGCTGGAAGAAGCACAAGCTAGGATCAATATCACTGGGAGAAAAATCAATAATCTCAGATATGCAGATGATACAACCCTTATGGCAGAAAGTGAAGAGGAACTAAAAAGCCTCTTGATGAAAGTGAAAGAGGAGAGTGAAAAAGTTGGTTTAAAGATTAACATTCAGAAAATGAAGATGATGGCATCTGGTCCCATCAGTTCATGGGAAATAGATGGGGAAACAGTGGAAACAGTGTCAGACTTTATTTTCTTGGGCTCCAAACTCACTGCAGATGGTGATTGCAGCCATTAAATTAAAAGATGCTTACTCCTTGGAAGGAAAGTTATGACCAACCTAGATAGCATATTCAAAATCAGAGATATTAATTTGCCAACAAAGGTCTAGTCCAGGTTATGGTTTTTCCAGTGGTCATGTATGGATATGAGAGTTGGACTGTGAAGAAGGCTGAGCACTGAAGAATTGATGCTTTTGAACTATGGTGTTGGAGAAGACTCTTGAGAGTCCCTTGGACTGCAAGGAGATCCAACCAATCCATCCTAAAGAAGATCAGTCCTGGGTGTTCACTGGAAGGAACGATGCTAAAGCTGAAACTCCAGTACTTTGGCCACCTCATGCGAAGAGTTGACTCATTGGAAAAGACTCTGATTCTGGGAGGGATTAGGGGCAGGAGGAGAAGGGGACAACAGAGGATGAGATGGCTGGATGGCATCACCAACTCAATGGACATGAGTTTGAGTGAACTCTGGGAGTTGGTGATGGACAGGGAGGCCTGGTGTGCTGCGATTCATGGGATTGCAAAGAGTCGGACACGACTGAGTGACTGAACTGAACTGAAAAACATTTTAAAAGGCAAGGTGAGGGAGAGATATGGTTTGTTGTTGCAGACTTTGTCAGAATCCTTTGTTCTTGCAGCTGTCCAGTAGGTCAGGTCAAGATGTTCCTTTATATCTCCAGCAAGACAAATATTATTCTCTGTTTTGCAACTTTTTACCTCTGTATGAATGGAAAGATGTTACACCCTTAAAGGCCAGAGTCTTAAAAATGGGCTATGCTAGATATGTCAGGCTATAGGCAACATTCTTAAAACAAAAGCACTAGAATGCAAGGATAAAAGACACAAATCTAACAGGGAGTCAGATTCGTTCTTCCCTTTTATTTGTTCTTCCCAATCACCAATAAGTGATTGATATGATTAAATAAATTCAAGCCCCAAAAGCATTTAGAGCATTACAGGGCTCATAGTGTGTGTTCTATACATGTTCCTATGTCCTTCAATATAGACATACATGCATATCACACACACACATACACACACACACACACACACACACAGACTTGGAGTAGGATGAAGGTTGTGGAGAGAAGTAGTGGGTGAGGGGAGAAAGTAGGACAGAGACAGCTCAGTTCAGACGCTCAGTCATGTCCGACTCTTGGCGACCCCGTGAACCACAGCACGCCAGGCATCCCTGTCCATTACCAACTCCTGGAGTCCACCAAAACCCATGTCCATTGAGTCAGTGGTGCCATCCAACCATCTCATCCTCTGTTATCCCCTTCTCCTCCTGACCTCAATCTTTCCCAGCACTAGGGTCTTTTCAAATGAATAAGCTCTTCGCATGAGGTGGCCTAAGTATTGGAGTTTCAGCTTCAACATCAGTCCTTCCAATGAACACCCAGGACTGATCTCCTTTAGGATGGACTGGTTGTACCTCCTTGCAGTCCAAGGGATTCTCAGGAGTCTTCTCCAATACCACAGTTCAAAAGCATCAATTCTTTAGCACTCAGCTTTCTTTATAGTCTAACTCTCACATCCATACATGACCACTGGAAAAATCATAGCCTTGGCTAGACAGACCTGAGACAGGTAGAATTTAATTTTTTCTGCAAAGGAAGTTTACTGAAGGGCTTTAGCAAAGGGAATGGGAACATGACAGAGGGAGGTTGCAGAGGCTGAGTCCAGCAGGGCAGTTATAAGGGTATTGTGAGAATACGGATAATGATGAAGGCTTGGATAAATGTCTGCTCAATGCAACGTGAGGCATACTGAACCCCAATCTCAGATTTCCTTTATACCATGCTCTTCATACTATCTTCACATCATATTTCAGATCTTTACCACTGTAGCAATGGCTTTGGATTAATGATGGAATTAGGGAGTGAAATATTGAGTGACTCTTCATTTCTAAGAATGATTTATGTAATTATTATAGAGGCTTTTAGAGTAAGTTTCTCTTAGCTGTATTGTAAAAATAGGATCTTGAAGCTTGGAGAATTCAAGAAATTTGTCTTAAGTACCCCAGCTAGTAAATAGAAAAACCAGATTTGAAACCCAGGTCTGTGAGCCTTCAACAATATTTTCTTTTTTCCTTCCCTATTGATCAATTCAGTTTCCTTAAGATCTCGTGGCAACATGAAGATATATTTTCTTAGAAGTAATCTGTGTCATCACCACTTAAAGCATTGATATCTGAGGGATTGAATTGCCGATCATGAGTGCTGGGATGGATTGGAAAAGAGGAGACAGTGCCATGGAGTAGAGAAAGGAAGAGTCTTCTCCCCTCAGCAATATTACTACCATCACTGTTGGGCCCCCTTCCAGGCTGTTTTGGCCTCCAGTCAATAAGACGTGGCATGAAGGCTGGGAAGCAGGGGGTGAGGGGTGGGGAAGGGCAGTACCTCCTTCCTCCTTGTTGTTCCTGGAATCTTAATAAACCACTTGAGCATATCTTCTTGAAAATTTTCCAAATTTCTCATGAGACAACTAGATCAAGGCATGTCTTTTCAATAGTAACTCAGATTGCATGCTTATTCATGTCAGAAATCACCCCACTCTCCCAGTCATATACAATGTTTGAACTTTATACTGTTCCCATAGCAGTGGGCGTACCCTTCTATTTTAGCTCATGACATATTAGTGTCATAGCTCACCAGCTGTATGTGCCACGTCCCCTCACTCAGCACCAGGCTCCTAAGGACTCAGCTCCTAACCAGAGTCTGGTGCAGAGCCAGTGGGGAGGCTTCAGAATAGAGCAGGAAGACACAGGTGCAGACCTGCACACAAAGAATTTCAAGTAGAGTTTGAAGTATGGCAGAACAGAAAACTTGGGGCCAACTTGCATCCCCTGGGCAGTAAACCATTGAATCAAAAAGTAAAAAGCATTACTGTAGGTGAGAAAGTGGGATGTCAGCCACAAGAGTAGACTGGGGAGGAATGCAAGGTCCTCTGTGTATCCTAAACACTGTTAATACTCCTAATCCCTCGTAAGGAATTAACACAAGTAACATGCCAGATATGATGGCATCCCTTTGTATACATTATCACTTTACATGGGTAAGCACATTTGATGCTCACAGCAATCTTCTCTGAAGGATGCAACTACCCCATTTTATAGATAAGGATATAAAATCTTCAAGATATAGAGCTGCCAACATGACCCAGTTAAGCTCCAGCCATCACAGTTTAACATCCATGCTGTTATCTATGTTATGATCCTTATTATTCTATGACTGATACCAGCTTGCTGTCTATAGTCTCCACTGGGTTTTGGTAGAGACTGATTTCAGAGTACAGAGGTAGAAGCATTGATCAGGTGATGGGGGAGAGGGTCTGAGAAAGTTGAGGATTGGTAAAAGTCCCTCTGTCTCTGGACTATTTCATTTTTGGGTCTCAGGTGTATTAGCAACCTTGGTTAGAAGCACTTTATTCCATAGGAATAAATTATGAAATTGTATTTTTAAATTAATTACCAGGAAAGTATGTTTTCATTTTTATTTTCATTTCAAAATTTCAGCTTTCCAAAGGATATTTCTAGCTCCTTGGTCAAAAAAAAAAAATATATCACTGTGTATGCTCAAGGTGAGGATTTTAATTTCTTGGTGAATAATAAAAAAAATTGAGTTTTATCAAGTAGTTATTTCAAATAAGAATAATTTCACCCCCTTCATACACCCATTCATCACCACCCCACCCACGTAAGATGGTATATAATGGATTTGTTTTAAACTGTAATTAAATAGCCTTAACATTCTCCTATTACAAAAATAATAAAATATCTTTTTGTAAAAGTTTTTATGATGAAAGGATAGAAAAATATAAAAACACCTATGACAATAACTCCAAAGAATCACTGTTAATTATTTTAAATGCTATTTTTAGAGCAGTTTACATTCACAGCAGAATTAAGGAAAGTACAGAGGATGGTGTAGAAACTTCCAGTACACCCCTGGCTCTCACAAATACAAGTCTACCTCCCCCATCATCAATGTCCTCATCAGAGTGGTACATTTATTACAGCTGATGAACCTACATTGACAAACAACCACCACCCAAAGTCCACATTCTGCATTATGGTTTTGAAGAAGAAAATTTAAAAACTTTCACCCAGCTAGAAATAACCTCATGCTCATTCTGCTTTTGTAACTCATCTGCTGCTGCTGCTGCTGCTGCTGCTGCTGCTGCTAAGTCGCTTCAGTCATGTCTGACTCTGTGGGACCCCATAGACGACAGCCCACCGGGCTCCCCCATCCCTGGGATTCTCCAGGCAAGAACACTGGAGTGGGCTGCCATTTCCTTGTTCAATGCATGAAAGTGAAAAGTGAAAGTGAAGTTGCTCAGTCGTGTGTCCGACTCTTAGCGACCCCATGGACTGCAGCCTACCAGGCTCCTCCACCCATGGGATTTTCCAGGCAAGAGTGGGGTACCCTGTAACTCAGCTAGCTCCTTGAAAAGTCATGTGGGAAAGCCCAAACTATACAGAGCCTAATCCTCACCCTTTAGCAAGCTTCCCTGATTTAAAGACTTGATGGGATGACTTGTCCACTGAAGGACATTGGCCTGGTCCTGAAGGATTATATTGGATTTGTGGGACTAAAGCATATTTAATCTTACCAGCCAACTGGTGGGGGGCATGGTATTGGAGACTATCCGTCCCTCCCTTTTCTTACTTACCCTAGCCCAAGGTGAATCGTTGGGAGTCCCAGTTTATAAAGACAGAGGCCCCACCAAAAACCTCAGGTCTCAGTCCAACCAGTCCATTCTGAAGGAGATCAGCCCTGGGATTTCTTTGGAAGGAATGATGCTAAAGCTGAAACTTCAGTACTTTGGCCACCTCATGCAAAGAGCTGATTCATTGGAAAAGACTCTGATGCTGGGAGGGATTGGGGGCAGGAGGAGAAGGGGACAACAGAGGATGAGATGGCTGGATTGCATCACTGACTTGATGGATGTGAATCTGAGTGAACTCTGGGAGTTGGTGATAGACAGGGAGGCCTGGCGTGCTGTGATTCATGGGTTTGCAGAGTCAGACATGACTGAGCGACTGAACTGAACTGAACTGATTGGAGACTGGAAAGATGACAATGGCCTCCTGAATGCATATCCAATACTACAGGCCAGCCACAAGGGCAGAAGATGGGTCCTGGGGCTACTGAGCTGAAACTTACATCAGTCACCCTTGTCAATTACCCAGCCCCTGTAATCCTGCTTAACCATGTTTGTGTAAAGGCCAGGCATCCCTCTGCTCTCTCTCCTAACTGCTGTTTCCGTGTGCATGAGACCCCAAGTTTGAACTAGCCTATTAACAGTCAGCACTGTCCACTAAAGTCTGGTGTCATGCACTGTCTATAAAAATTCTGTAACTCCTTTGTTCTGGGCACAGAGCTGGAACTGTTAACTCCTCTGGGCCCACCAGAGTAATGAACCTGCCTTCTCCAACTTTTCGAGCGCAGTGCTTGGTTTCTCAACAATAAACCTGAATCTCCAACTCTCCGAGTGCGGTGCTTGTTTTTTTCATGGTCCAACTTCTGCAACAGTCCATTGTTGGTGTTGTATATTCTGTAAGTTTAGAGTAATATATAATAACATTCATCTTATCATTTCAGTATCGGTATTTTCACTGTCCTAGAAATCCTTTGCTCTGCCAATTCCAGAGGGTTGATTCCCTCTGATCAACACCTGGCCTCTACTGATCTTTTTCCTGTACAATAATTTTGCTTTTCCTAGAATGTCATGCAGCTGGACTCATAGAGTAGCATTTTCAGATTGACATTTTTTCATTAAGTAATACGTATTTAAGGTTTTTGCTTGTTTCTTTTCATAGCTTGACAGTTCATTTCTTTTTAGTGCTGTGCAATATTCCGTTGTCTCAATGTACCACAGTTTAGTTATCCATTCACCTGGTGAAATGTATTTTGGTTGCTTATAAGATTTGGCAATTATAAGTGAAGCTGCTATAAACATCTGTGTGCAGGTGTTTGTGTGGACTCAAGTTTTCAACTTTTTTGAGTAAATACCACAGAGTTAGGTTGCTAGATGGTATAGGCAGAGTACATTTAGCTTTGTAAGAAACTACCAAACTGTCTTCCATGGTGGCTGTACCATTCTGTGTCCCCGCTCTCAGTGAAGGAGACTACCTATTGCTCCACATCCTCCTACCTCAACACTTGGTGGTGTCGGTGTTTCAGGGTTAGGCCATTTTAATAGGTGTACAGTTAACAGTACCTCATTATATTAATTTGCATTTCTCAGGTGACATGTGATATGGAGCATCTTTTCAGATGCTTATTTGCCATCTTTATATGTTCTTTGGTGAGGTAAGTCTCCTCATATTTGAAAGTTGCTTAGAGAGTAGTTCTTAAAAGTTCTCATCACAAGAAAAAAATTCTGTAACTATGTAAAATACAAATGTTAAATATACTTTTTGTGCTGCTGATTTTGCAATATATATAAATATCTAATCATTGCGTTGTACACTTGAAGCTAATATAATGTTGTAGATCAGTTATGCATCAGTAAAAAAAGGAAAAGAAAATTCCTATTAGCTTTCTGACATACAATTTTCAGATATGGTTATTCACATCTGCTACATAAGCTTATCTAAATCATAATTACCAGGACTTCCTTTTTTGCTTTCACAATAATGAATATTCATTTTTATATGAAAAATAAAATGATACATATCATCAGCATAAGATAAGGCAGGCATAATTAGGATGCAAGATATTTGCCCTCTCTGTTCAAATTCTGCTTTTGCTGAATATTATTTTCCAGTGAAACTAAGTTCAGTTCAGTTCAGTCACTCAGCTGTGTCCAACTCTTTGCATCCCCATGGACTGCAGCATGCCAGGCTTCCCTGGTCCATCACCAACTCCCAGAGATGGCTCAGACTCACGTCCATCGAGTCAGTGATGTCATCCATCTCATCCTCTGTTGTCTCCTTCTCATCCTCTGTTGTCTCCTTCTCCTCCTGCCTTCAATCTTTCCCAGCATCAGGGTCTTTTCCAGTGAATTAGTTCTTCTTTGGCCATATCAGGTGGCCAAAGTATTGGAGTTTCAGCTACAGCATCAGTTCTTTCAATGAATATTCAAGACTGATTTCCTTTAGGATTGGCTGGTTTGTCCTTCTTGCAGTCCAAGGAACTCTCAAGAGTCTTCTCCAACACCACAGTTCAAAAGCATCCATTCTTCAATGCTCAGCTTTCTTTACAGTCCAACTCTCACATCCATACATGACTACAGGAAATCACAAACCTAAAGGAACCTAAAGTAAAACCTCAGATTCCTTTTCAACACACGTCTAGGAAAACTGCACTTTTCAGTCAGGGTTGAAATAATGAACTATATTTTTCATCTCTGACCTTGAGCTGGAGATGATGGGAGAAAATGACTCCAACTATCATAAGCAAGTTAATAAGGAGGATAAATCATGAGAGACTATTACAACCAGGCATCTGACACAATACAGCCTGACAAAAAGGTACTTGTGGTATGCACATCTTATCCCCTCAAGCAAAAGCTATCACTAATGAGAGATTTAACTTCTAGACTGATGATCAGTTCACTCTGAGTATGTGATGGTTGCTTGTAAATAATATTTCCCCTGAGTCTAATTACACTGGGTCTGGTCTATATGTTTCCCCTTGAGTCAGTACCCTATAGATGTCAGGAACATTTCAATTAATTGAACAACAGCTAAGACAAGAAAGAGGGAGAACATTCTGAGGATGTGCACTGATTTTCCTTCCTCTCTCTCTTTGTGCCTAGAATCAGACGTTGCTGACTTCGATGGTCGAAGCTCCCTACTTTACAGGTTCAATCAGAAGCTGATGAGTACTCTCAAAGATGTGATTTCCCTGAAGTTCAAGAGCATGCAAGGAGATGGGGTCCTCTTCCATGGAGAAGGACAACGGGGAGACCACATCACCCTGGAGCTCCAGAGAGGGAGGCTAGCCCTGCACCTCAACTTGGGTAGGGTCAAGCTCTGCCCTGTCCCTGGCCATGTTGGGCTACGGGGAAGTCCTTTTGTAGCAGGTTATCTGCCTAGTGTGTCAGTTAGATGTTGCTGTGTCACAGCTGAAGTGACATATTTTCCTTATCCAAATTGGAGAAGAAAAATCCACATTTTTAAATGTTTAAGCCATAAATAGCATTCTTTAAACAAGGTAATTTTAGTAGGTAGGGAGAGATATGGAGAAGGCAATGGCAACCCACTCCAGTACTCTTGCCTGGAAAATCCCATGGGCGGAGAAGCCTGGTAGCCTGCAGTCCATGAGGTCATGAAGAGTCGGACACAAGTGAGTGACTTCACCTTCACTTTTCACTTTCATGCATTGGAGAAGGAGATGGCAACCCACTCCAGTGTTCTTGCCTGGAGAATCCCAGGGACGGTGGATCCTTGTGGGCTGCCGTCTATGGGGTCGCACAGAGTCGGACACGACTGAAGTGACTTAGCAGCAGCAGCAGGGAGAGATACAGGTTAATTTTTCTTCCTTCCTTCCTTTCTTTCTTTCTCCACGTATTTCACTTTATTTTTTTTTAAGTAACAAACTGTAGTTTGAGTAAGTTTGAACACACACACAAGCACAGGTATTGCAATATACTAAGGCTTGCTCACCATACTTGTTACACTTATGAAAGTTAAGTTCCTGGGGGAAAATGGAAAAGATACATTTTAATTTTTGTTTGTTTTGTAAGGGAACAAGGGGTCCTGTGCATGGCATCTAAGTTTCTGGGCATTCTCATGTCTTATTAAAGGAAACTCTGTTTTGTTTTTTGTTTATTTCAAGTGTCCAGGCTGTGCTAGAGTGAGCCCTATGTTTGCCAAATGCCAGCAAGTTTAGTACAGAATGCCCTTCTACTTTCTATCTGTTTAGTACTCAAGCCTCCTGCTGTGGGTTGGCATCCATCATTCCTGCCTCACTACTGGCAAGTCTGCATTTCTTGGTAATCAACTAAGAGATGGTCAGCCTCCTTTATGTGAAAGGTACTTTGTAAGCAAGCATGGGCCAAGTACAGAAGGCAGAAAGTAGAACTCCCAAATTCGCAAAGGGAAACCAAGAAGTTCTACTGGAGAAAAGGAACTAGGAAAAAGTGTTAGGGTGATGAAAAAGGAAGAGACCACTTTCTGTAAGAATGAGTTTCTGCCTCCCATTGGGTATTTATTAGTGTTAGGGGAAGGGGTGGAGAGTATACCTGTGGAAGATAATTATCACCTACTGCTGAGTATTTCTGACCAAATAGTAAAGAAAGAAAGTCATAGCAGAATTCAGTTTGTAGGCTTAAGTTGCATGAAAGCCTAGAAATATCACAGATAATTTTTTGTCCTTTAATAGTTATTATTTAGTAATAAGTTCTTTTACTAATTAGCAAAAGAATGAAGATTATTGTGAACTCATCCCCAAAGACAAGTAATGGAGATACTTATTTTGAGGCATTTCTTAGCATTTCCTTAGCCTCCATGTTGGACATTGGCAGTGCTATCAAGGAGAGCCTCTGGATCCCAAGTTTAGCTCATTAAATTGATATCTAATGCACTAAACTAAATACACAGCAAAGGCATCTTTAGAGTCTCACCCAGAGGAGAGCTAAAGAGGATTTGCTAGTAACCTAATCAGTTTTGTCCACATACCTAAAGAAATTTATCGGTGAAGTCTATGAAAGAAGGGCATATTCAGCAGAAACATATCAGTCTATTAACTGATGTTCAATTTTCATGAAAGGAGAATGGATGGAGTAACTTCCTCCCTAACGCCTAGTGACAAGTCATTCACAGAGCATTGTGGGTTGTGGATAAAGCTATTGTGATTAGCCCTCTGAAACTCTGCCCCAACAAGCATAACCCAATGATGTACAGCAGTTTCACTGACAGTAAAGCAGGATGGAAAGAAAAAGGTGTGCTCATGTAACAGAGTTTACTTGCAGACAGGTGCCAGCTATTTATTTTTGGGGAAAGTTCATAACTTCCAAGCCTCAATTTACTTATTTCTAACATGGGATACTATTAATAACTATCCAGCAGGGCATGAACGTGAAAACTAAAAATATTCAAAATGAATTTCCTGTGATCCAGTCTGCTGTGCTCAGTCATGTACGACTCTTTGTGTCCCCACAGGCTATAGCCTGCTGGTCTTCTCTGCCCATGGGATTTTCCAGGCAAGAATCCTGGAGTGGGGTGCCACTTCCTACTTTAGGGGCTCTTGTAGACTTAGGGATAGAGCTTTCATCTCTTATGTCTCCTGCATTGGCAGGTAGATTCTTAACCACTAATGCCACCTGAGAATTTTCTATGTCAGTAAATAAACACAGTGAAACTCCTCATATTACTCATTATTCAACTAATGATATCTGAATGTCCCACAGCCTGTAGTTTGCTGGTCTTCCTGGAAAGAAATGGGTCTATTAAGATGAAGTAGACACTCTCCTGCTGTGATATAAAGAAGACAGAACAATTCTGTTTCCAGATTTCCATTTAACCCATATTTCTAACTGTGTTGATGATAATGGGAAATCTCATTTAGTGAATTATTTGGTAGTAAAAATATGTTTAGTCTTTATTCTACAAAGTTTGGAAATTTTCTTCAGCTTTTGGATTTACTCATTTCCATAAGTTTACCATGATTGAATATTTCCTGTACTTACCTCCTTTAAACAGTTACCCAGCATACTTATTAAATAGCACAGCTTTTATGTTCCTTCTCTGGAGAGACACTGACATATATTAATATGTTAACTCAGCATATCTCTGCCATAGCCAGCAAATCTTTGGAAGCACTGAGTAAGGGGAAAGGGGGAATGGTAATAGCTTTGATTTGCCCATAAGAGAAAATCTGTAACATAGGTTACACAAGGGCAAGATAACATTGTGTTCATGGCTGTAGTTCTGGGAGCTAGGAGAACATCTACCTGAAGTAAGTACTCCAGGCCAACTGAATTATTGGGAAAAGAGGTTTTCATCTCACCTATCAGAGCCTGACACAAATACACATTTTTCTTATTTGGCTTGCTCATCCCCAAGCCTGAACTACTCTTCCTCCTGTGATCTCCACAATGTGCAGTATCCTATCCAGTCCTCAAAGCAGCCCATTATGTACATAACCACTAGCTCCAATTTACCTATATGGAATATTAAACTGGAGGAATATGTTAGTTGCTCAAATGATGCAGCTAGTAATCAGTGTAGTTACAGTTAAAATCTAGTCATATTTACTGTCTTTTAAACTTGTTTTCAGATTGTAAAATATATGTCAGTTTTAGAAAACTTGAAGAAAAAAATTATAAATAAGAGGAAAAAAAGTCACTCAAAATTCTACAATCCAGTCATCCTTCTATTAATTTTGGTGTATTTTCCAAGTGTTTTTCCTTAGCTATTTATATAAAAATTTTACATATATAAAATTTATGTTCTTTCCAAGTTTCCACACAACCTTCACAGTGGAAAGAGTTTATATTATCCATGATTAAGGACTGGTTTTTTTTCTTTCTTATGTTAAAGAAATGAATCAATAAAGATAGAAAAATGAAGAGAGAGAGGAAGAATCTAAAAATTCAAGTCAATGGGCAAAATGGGGTTGGGCCAGTGAAGGAGGAAGTTTCTCTCTTCCCAGCTGATGTGGACACTCCAGCAGTGTTCCCTGTAGGGACAGTTCTCCAATGCATGTTCCTTTTCTAATCTGTGACTTTACAATTCAGTGTTTTAGGCTGAGTGAAGTGATTCAGTACCACGGACAGCTACAGAGGCAGGCCTTTGCGGATGCATGGTGTGCTGTGGTTCCTCACAAGTGATGCTCTTTGCTGATACTGATTCATATTACTTAGTTACCTCTGTGTCAATTGACTTGAAAAGACCATTTCAATGCTGCAGTCAAACTAGGCCTTCCCCTTTGACTGTTCTCTTAGGGTACAATGATGATTTTTCTAGAGCTACTAATGTGAAAGAAATTTCTTCTCTCAATCCATAAGGAAGTTAATAGAGATTCCTCTTTCCACTCTTTGCACATCTCATTCAGATCACCTGTGGCACTTTGCCCTCTGTAGAATTACAACACAAAAACTCATACATGCGGGTGGTAAAATCAAAGAGCAGAGGCATTACGTGACTGGGGAATTGTGGTAAGAACTAAACAAAACATCAATCTCACATGCAGGTCATTCATTCTTACAAGAGTCCAGTGCTTTTGAACTGAGGCAGATTGTGCAATAAGGCAGTCATAGGAAAGTGAGAACCTTGAAATAGCGTAAACGTGTGGAGCACACTGTCCTTGCGGAACCCAAGCATAAGTTCAAAGGCAAAGCATCTCACTGCATAACCAACTCACAGAGATTATCTTGGATATCACTGAATACTCTGCACCTACTCTAGGGAGTCCAGTGAATGTTTACTTTAGCTTTTTCAAATTCAAGCATTTTGATCATCAGTGATATCCAGTTGGTTACCCTGAGTCACAGAGATCATGTAGTTGCATAGTCATCGACCCAAGATTAGAACCCTCACCAACTCAAACACAAGGTCCTGACATTAATCATTAAAATGTTATAAAATTTCATTGAACAAGTAGGTATTGAATATTAAGAAGTTGCTGTTCATATGTTAAACTTTTGAGAATGGAGAGACCAGGGTGGGATAGAGGAGTCCAGAAAGTCTTCTTGGATCCAACTTTAATTAGCTGGAGATTTTATTATGAAGAGGAAAGAAAGACAGGAATTTCAGACAAAGTGTCAGTGTGGTAATTGGCACATTTTATATAAACTGTGTCATTCATGTATAGGAATTCATTGAGCAAGTACATTAAGCTAAGCACTGAGCTATGCACTGGGGCTCACCAGTTCTGATTTTCAAGGAGGTCCCAGCCTGGTAAAACAATTATTGCGGTTGACTTTCTAACTTTGCAATATTAACCAAAAATAGATATCTACGTATCATCAAAATCATACTTGTTAAGATAACAAAGTCACAAAAGATAGATGCAACTTAGGAGTCAGATTGAGCAATGACCCCTAAATCTAGAGAATGTTTTATTGAATAAAATTTAGAAAAAAAAATTTTTTTAAGAACTAAGGACATGAATTACATTTCTTTAGTGATACATAAGGATTTGCTCTGATTTGAGGGTCAAGTCCACCGTAATCACATGGCTTCCTGTTAGTTTTTATTTTCTTCAGAAGACTTCATTTGAGTACTTGAGAACATTCATCAGCCCTGAATTTTGCTAAGCAGGATAAACTAGAGAGGTGAAATTTGCCTTCACCTTCTACATCATGTTCTTCCCTCTTTGGGTTGTCGCATTTTCCTTTTCCACAACTCTTTGCTTGCTGATCCATCAAATCCCTTTCCTGGTATTCTTAGTAAGCTAAATAAATACATGTGTGTATGGTGGGAGGCAGATGGCCAGAACATAAGGAATAAAGGTATCAATTTTTACAATAGGAGTAAGTAGTAAGAGTATTTAGCTTTGGAGTCATAGCTCAGGGTATAATCTTAATTCTTCGTGACCTTGGGTATATCCTGTGGCTTCATTGAGGTAAAGCTTTTTGTAAGGCTGTGTTCAGGAATAACAAAAACAACCTATGTAAAATGCTTACCTCACTTTAACAAAAAAGAAGCTTAAAAATACAAGTGAATACCAACATTGATATCCTGAACAACTAAATGTGAGAAAGTTAATCCTAAAGATCAAGAGGATGAAGGCACTGGGGACCTCCATGTGAATGGCCCTCTATCTCATCAACAACAAATCTTTCCAAGAGTGACTTTTTGTTGAAATACAATATTGAAAGAGAAAGTTTATGCTCTCATTTGCTCAAGCTATATGAAGTCTATTGTGAAAGGTAAAGTGCCATCCATATTTAAACTGTTAAGACCAATCAAGGTGATTTAATCAAAGGAGATTTTGAAGTGAAAACACAACAATATACATGCTAAGGATCCAGAAAGAAGCTAGTTCCAAGGGTGAAGAATTTGATATGCTTATCTATAGTATGTTGGGGTGGGGTAGGGGAGGAGGAGAAGAGCAAGTTAGAAATGTTTTGCAGATATTTTAAACTTCCTGTAAAGTTTTTCATATGCCTTAGGGTTTTGAGTAATTACATAGTTTCATTTTAACTATCTCAAACTACATGAAAACAATTACTTATTAATTTAATAATTCATTTTTTTCCTCTAATGTGTTTCTGGCCTAAAAGACACCATCTGTGGATTTTTATTGTCTTTGTGTCCTCCACAATTACCGATAGGTGTTTTTATCTTGCCTTAATAAATTGGAAACTTGTTAAAACTTGTAGTTGAACCATAATTGCCACTGAAATATGACTTGAAGTATATATTACAGAATGAAGAGTTTGATAATCTCTTGAGAATGAAGTTTTTTTTGTAATTTCTAATAATGATCACTTCTAGGTAAAACGGAATCTTTTCTAGGACTAACCTTTTTTCTTCATAGTTATACCTTATATAGATATATTTTGAAACATCCTACTTGATGAATAGCAGAATTTCCTGTTTATCCAACTGTTAAAGTGGACTGATTTCCACTCAATTTGTTTCAATACATGTATTCTTGCCTGGGAAATCCTATGGACAGAGGAACCCAGTGCACCTACAGCCCAAGGGGTTGCAAAATAGTTGGGTATGATAATGATTAAAACAAAACAAAGATTTCTGTGCATTAACATAAAATGATTCATGGAGAGGGTAAAATATGTTCATCTGCCATTTTTTAAATTAAAAATATACTTGTAATGGAGGAGATATTCAGTAATTCACACATCAGTCATATAGTTAGACATGCAGGTCGAGGATTATGCCTTTAATGAAGTTTAGTTTTGTTTCTTAATATCAAAAATATTTATACTCTAAACATATATAAAGAAAAGAAAAAGAATAAAAACTAAATTTACAGTCANAAATATCACTAAAACCCACCCAAATAACACATAATAACAAATAAGTAGGAGGAAAAGATATGATTCCTTTACTTTTTCTTTTTGTGACTTTCATTGGTTTTACAGTTTCAAAATTTAATGTTTTTTACATGTTAGTAAATTCTTAAATGGCTTTTTAACTTTTTAAGGAAAAGGGAAGGGCATATCAAATTTAAAGTGAAGGCTCTAATATTAAATTTATTTGGGTATATTAACTTAGAACTAATAGTTTATAAGACACAGTAAATCTCCTTCAACCAGTCATTAGTTCTTGGGCATGTTTTATTTTATAAATAAAAGTTGATTCTGTGTGTGTGTGTGTAGAAGAGGGAGAGGGAGAGAGGCAGACACAAGTTTTTTTTGTTTGTTTGTTTTGACTGGTAGTGCTTTTCATCCGCTTGCTGGAGGAAACTTCCTAAAAGTCATTTCTCAATAAGTCTTTCTTTTTTCATGTCCATTCCAGTATCCAAATGACATTCTAGGCTACCATATGTCAACAACCTCTTACCACCTGTAAATCCGCCCTTCTTGTGCTCTCTTTGCCTAAGCTCCTCATCCTCCATCCATATGACTGCCAGTTTTCCTGCCAGCCTTGCCTTCTAATCAAATTTCCATGCTGCTGCTGCTGCTAAGTCGCTTCAGTCGTGTCCGATTCTGTGCGACCCCATAGATGGCAGCCCACCAGGCTCCCCTGTCCCTGGGATTCTCCAGGCAAGAACACTGGAGTGGGTTGCCATTTCCTTCTCCAATGCATGAAAGTAAAAAGTGAAAGTGAAGTCTTTCAGTCGTGTCCGACTCTTAGTGACCTCATGGACTCCAGCCTGCCAGGCTCCTCTGTCCATGGGATTTTCCAGGCAAGAGTACTGGAGTGGGGTGCCATTGCTTTCTGTGTCAAATTCCCATAGAGCTGCCAAAATAACTTTCTTAAAATGTTAGTCTGAGCCAATAATCCCTGACTTATTAATTCACCAGTGGCTCCCATTTCTTAAAGGTAAAACACAAGCTGTAAATCAGCTCACACTAGCAACTGATCCTAGGTGGTATCTGTTCAGTTCAGTTCAGTCACACAGTCATGTCTGACTCTTTGTGACCCCATGAATTGCAGCACGCCAGGCCTCCCTGCCCATCACCAACTCCTGGAGTTCACTCAGACTCATGTCCATTGAGTCAGTGATGCCATCCAGCCATCTCATCCTCTGTTATCCCCTTCTCCTCCTGCCCCCAATCCCTCCCAGCATCAAAGTCTTTTCCAATGAGTCAACTCTTCGCATCAGGTGGCCAAAGTACTGGAGTTTCAGCTTCAGCATCATTCCTTCCAAAGAAATCCCAGAGCTGATCTCCTTCAGAATGGACTGGTTGGATCTCCTTGCAGTCCAAGGGACTCTCAAGAGTCTTCTCCAACACCACATTTCAAAAGCATCAATTCTTCGGCGCTCAGCCTTCTTCACTGTCCAACTCTCACATCCATACATGGCTACTGGAAAAACCATAGCCTTGACTAGACGGACCTTAGTTGGCAAAGTAATGTCTCTGCTTTTGAATATTCTATCTAGATTGGTCATAATTTTTCAGCCAACCCCATATGGTCATAGCACTCTGCTGCATGGAATTCCTCTGTGGGGTTCTCCTGAACCCCTAGCTTTGGCAGGTGCTTTTCCTGGTTAGGTAAAAATGCTCCTTGTTCTGGCCAAATTTCAGACCTGGCCCCTCTTTATAATGTAACATCCACAGCTTCCTACCCTGCATTTTCTTGGTTCCTTGTCTTAACTGCTGTTAATACAAGCAGCATGCTTCTTATCAACTCACTTATTGTATCTCCACTTTAAAACCTTCAGAGAGGGAAGTGTGCCTTTTAATTCTTTATCTCCTGTGTACAGCATTTGTCACTGTAAGCAAGACAGATAGCTATCAATACCATTTCATGGGTGGATTGATAGAAAAAGAAAGGAAGGAAGGAAGGAAGAGAGGGAGGAAGGAAGAAAGGGATGGAGGGAGAAGGAAGAAAAATTAAAAGATATAATAATGTATCTGCATAATTTGACACATTGTAAGAACTCAAAGGATATGGAACAAATCAATATGTCATTGAACAAATCAATTAAAGTCAGCAATGAACTCATCAGCTCTTATTTTTCAGTTACAATCAGTTGGATACCATCCTCCCACCCCCATAGGAAGTAACAAAGTGTTATTTCGTGCAGGAAGCAGTGACTTGGGACCATAATGGAGGTGGGTGTGAGCAACCCACAAGGGAAATGGCAGCTTCTGCCCCCTGACTGCCACACTGTGGAGCAGGCTGCTGCAGCTGTTCTACACATTTTGGGAGAAACAAGAGAGACATTTAGCTTTCAGTTACTAAGGGTACTGAATACATAAAATACTGAAAAATTGGAAGATTTACATATAAGTAAAATTAGTTGCATTGAACTGTTCATTTTGCTAAGTTTGAGCCATTCTGTAGGAAAGAAAAAAAAAAGTAAAGCTCTAATCTTTTTGACAGAAGGATACAGGCAGGAGCACCATAAAACTGGAGGAGAGATGAAGAGAAGGGGAACCAGAGGCACTTGATTGAAAAATGTACCTCTCACATCCTCCCAAGAGGTGTGTTCCAAACTCAGCTTGGGCTGAATGACCCATGCCACAGTCAGAGTCAAAAATCTGACTGGATCTGAATTTGAGCCCTGGATACATCTCTGCCTAGGAATGCTTAACCTCACCAGACCTCAGCTTCATAATTTGCTAAAAGCAGAAAATCATTTTGCCTTAGAGCATCGAACTTGGAGATTATACAGTTTGTACTTAAATGCCCTCGATAGAGTAGGAATTTGAAAATTGCAGCTAAAATGATCATTTCCTCTCCATTGCCTTTGCCTACATATTTACCTAACTCAGTGGGCCCACTGTCTTCCCTCTACTTATCCAGCATTCACTCTTCTGCTAAAGTACAACTCAAGATTCACTTTCTCCTTTAAAGAGCCAGTCAAGTGCAAAGAATATGCATTGTTTCTAAATGTGATGAGTTCTATTTTCAATATTATGCATACAGCTATCAAGATCTGATTTCTCTTATTATGTAATTGCACCAGACCTAGAAACATGTTCTTTCATGTCTAAAAGGGAGTGTAGATGTCAGTTGATGGAGAACTTGGTCCTGGAATCTGTGGGGAAAAGTTGGTATTCTATCCCAAGCCCAGGACAGTTCTGGGTCTGTAGAGAGAGAATCATCCTTTACTTTGGATAGAGAGAGTTGACCTTGTTTGCAGAATATTCTATTTATGGCACTGCAGGCTTCCCTGGGGGTACAGATGCCATCTTTTCTTCCTATTCCTTTCACAGATGACAGCAAACCTCGCCTCAGCAGCAGCCCACCCTCGGCCACCCTGGGGAGTCTACTGGATGACCAGCATTGGCACTCTGTCCTCCTGGAGCGAGTTGGCAAACACGTGAATTTCACTGTGGACAGGCACACACAGCACTTCCGCACCAAGGGCGAGGCAGATGCCTTGGACATTGACTATGAGGTGAGTTTTCTGTCCCTATAAACCCTTGAGCTCCTTGCTCAGGATCAGTAAGAAAATCAGTAAGCGAATGAGCAAATGAGAAGACGTGGGACCTTGACAAATCTTACGTTTGAGCATATCTCCTCACCTCCATCTAAGTCTAGGTAGCTAACCATGAGGAAGCCCATGAAGAGAGTCAGCTGTGAGCCTGGAGAAAATGTTTTGGCAAATATGGTGGTGACTCAGAAACTTACAAGTCATCATGCAGTCATTATGAAAGATTCAGTTATATAAACTTATAATCCATCGAAGTATTTTTAAAAGGTACTAAATTCATTTATTCCTAATTACTTTAATATATCTATCTATTTCCATCTATCTATATGTATTTGAGGTTATTTACTTCTGTTGTATCTGTGTGGTAGAGATACAGTCTATTTGATTGCTACAGTGCCTCTCTTCCCAACTCCAAGTTGAGTGACATCCCTTTGATAGTTTGAAATTTATCATGGTGGGAATATTTTTACCATAGATATTGGCAAGTCCTATAAATCAGGCGTTGATGTATTTCTTTGTTGATTCTCTAGACCAGAGATTGGAAAAACCACATCCTGCAGGGCAAGTTTGGCTTGAAGCCTGTTGCCTTCAGCCTGTCAAGTGTTGTTTAAAAAATTAAGGGAAAAAGAATAATATGTGACAGAGACTGTATGTGATTATGGATAAAATAGTTCAATGAAAAATCAACAAAAGCAGTCTATAAAAATCAGTTGGTTTATGGAATTTATAATATAATTTATTGTATATTTTATTATTTGTAAATGGTCTGCACATCACTTATATCAGTAAAATAATATAATATCTGAATGCATTCATGTTCCCCCACACACATGCTTGTACAGATATGTGTGTGTGTGTGTGTGTGTGTGTGTATCTATGTGTATGCATTACACCCTGAACAGCTAGATTTTGAACATTTATCAACACAACTCTTGAGGCAGAAGAGAACGACCTTTTGCAGAGTAGTGACATGGCCAGACTTATGTTTTAGAGGAGTCATTCTGAATGTTTGTTTCAGGGGCCAGTCCAATTAATATCCCCTAGAAATTTGTTGGAAATGAAAGTACCAAACCCACAGAATCAGAAGCTCAGAAAAGATGGCCTCAATCATTCAGTTTTTAAAAATTCTCTAGGAGATTCTGATGCACCCTAATGTTTGAGAACAGCTATTTTAGAGCCATTACTCTGAAGGTAGCTCTGAAGTTACTCCATAGCCTAGATCTGTCTGTAGGTGGATGGTTGCTGGACAGATGGTTGGAAACCCTGTTAGGAGACAATGTCAGTTGACAGTGGATATATACTAGAACAGTGGAGGTGGAGTTAAATGACTGAAAACTTAGGATCTGACTTTTTTTTCCCCCATCACTATTATGACTTATAAGAAAGAAGGATCTCCCTTTTGATCTTAATCTTTGTTTAGCATACTGTTGATAAGTTATGCTATTCATTAACTTCAAAAAAATTTGTCACTCTTTGACTCAAGATACAATATATCAGGTAGGTAGTTTCGTTTTTGTTTTTTAAGTTGCTGATAACTAGAAATCTATGACTATCAATTATTCTCCATTGACAACATCATTTAAGTGATTAAAACACAAAAAATACACATAATGTTGAAATTATCTTAAAGAGATCTTTTCTGAACTTGAGGACAACAAAAAAACCACAAAATCAAGTTTCAGTAATTCCCCAAATACTTGACCTCTAATGGCCTGAGAGGTGATTCTAAAATTCACCCAGTTGCCCGATTTAACATTTATTTTCAGGTTAATCTCTACTTATCTGTGGTCTCCAATATAGAGAATCTGTATGAAATTACAGCATAGTAGCATTAAAGTGAATGTCAGCATTTATAAGAGAAATCCAATGATGTTGTTTAATTTATGAAATTGAAATAGATTTCTTCTAGAAATTCTTGAATTTTTTGGTACTTTGTAAAAACTATTTGCTAGGGAAAAAACACCTTGAACTATTTCTATGAGGCACCTCTGCTTCAGATAAGCCAAACCCCTTCCAAGGATGCAGCCAGTGTGCTCATATGAATATAAAAAAAGACTGGCCATAACAATGATATTAGAATGGCTGCACTGGCTCAAGAGAGTTAGGTGTTGGAGAAGTCTCTGAGACAACTGGAGCTATCCAGCCTTGAAGATTCACCTTCAAGGCTGTGTGGAGAGAAAGGAGCCTGTGTCATAATCACCACTTCACCATTAAATAGTTGGAAAAAACCTGGAAAGTGAAAGCTCTTAACTTCAGTTGCCCAGAAGCAATATGAGCATCATTATTGCTAAATAGGATACCTGAATATAAAGGTCTATTATTGAAATTGAAGTAATACGTGATTTACAACTTTGGGTTACTTTCTGGTATACAGAAATGTGATTCAGTTATAACATATTCATTTTCATATCCTTTTCCATTATGGATTATTACAAGATAGTGAATATAGTTCCAAGTGCTATACAGTAGGTCTTTGTTATTTATTTATTTTATATTTAGTGGTATATATATTAATCCCAAATTCCTAATTTATCCTTTTTCCTCCTTCCCCTATTGGCAACCATAAGCTTGTTTCCTATGTCTGTGAGTCTGTTTCTGTTTTGTAAATAAGCTCTATTGCATCATAGTTTAGATTCCACATGTAAGTGATATCATAAGGTATTTGTCTTTGTCTTTCTAACATATCTCAGTATGATAATCCCTACGTTCATCCATGTTGCTGCAAATGGTATTATTTCATTCTTTTTTATGGCTGAGTAATATTCATTGCATATATGTATCACAAAATGAACATATAGGTTGCTTTCATGTCTTGGCTATTGTGAATAGTGCTGCAGTGAACATTGGGGTGAATGTATCTTTTTGAACTATGGTTTTCTCCAGATATACTCCTAGGAAACCAAGATCATGGAATCTGGTCCCATCACTTCATGGGAAATAGATGGGGAAACAATGGAAACAGTGACAGACTTTATTTTGGGGGGCTCAAAAATCATTGCAGATGCTGACTGAAGTCATGAAATTAAATGATGCTTGCTCCTTGGAAGAAATCTTTTGACCAACTTAGACAGCATATTAAAAAGCAGAGACATTACTTTGCCAACAAAGTTCTGTCTAGCCAAAGCTATGGTTTTTCCAGTAGTCATGTATGGTTGTCATGTATGGACTGCGAAGAAAGCTGAGTACTGAAGAATTGATGCTTTTGAACTGTGGTGTTGGGGAAGACTCTTGAGAGTCCCTTGGACTGCAAGGAAAACAACCAGTCCATCCTAAAGGAAATCAGTCCTGAATATTCATTGGAAGGACTGATGCTGAAGCTGAAACTCCAATATTTTGACCACCTGATGTGAAGACCTGACTCACTGGAAAAGACCCTGATGCTGAGAAAGATTGAAGGCAGGAGGAGAAGGGAACGACAGAAGAAGGGCTGGTTGGATGGCATCACTGTCGGGACATGAGTTCAAGTAAACTCTGGGAGTTAGTGATGGACAGGGAGGACTGGCATGCTGCAGTCCATGGGGTTGCAACGAGTTGGACACAGATGAATGACTGAACTGAACTGATTCCTAGGAGTGGGATTGACGGATCATATGGCAGCTATATTTTTAACTTTTTAAGGAACCTCCATACTGTTTTCCATAGTGGCTACACCAATTTATGTTCCCACGACAGCACAGGAGGGTTCTCTTTTCTTCACATCCTCTCCAGTATTTGTCATTTGTATACTTTTTAATGACAGAGAATCTGTGGTGTATTTTATAACAATGTTGTCTGTTAATCAGAACCTAGGGAAAGACTAGAGATCTCTTCAAGAAAATTAGAAATACCAAAGGAATATTTCATGCAAAGATGGGCTCAATAAAGAACAGAAATGGTATGGGCCTAAGAGAAGCAGAAGCTATTAAGAAGAGATGGCAAGAATACACAGGAGAACTGTACAAAAAAGAGGTTCACAACCCAGATAATCACTATGGTGTGATCACTCACCTAGAGCCAAACATCCTGGAATCTGAAGTCAACTGGGCCTTAGAAAGCATCACTAACAACAAAGCTAGTGGAGGTGATGGAATTCCAGTTGAGCTCTTTCAAATCTTGAAAGATGATGCTGTGAAAGTGCTGACTCAATATGCCAGCAAATTTGGAAAACTCAGCAGTGGCCACAGGACTGGAAAAGGTCAGTTTTCATTCCAATCCCAAGGAAACACAATGCCAAAGAATGCTCAAACTACCGCACAGTTGCACTCATCTCACATGTTAGCAAAGTAATGCTCAAATTCTCAAAGCCAGGCTTCAGCAGTACGTGAACCGTGAACTTCCTGATGTTCAAGCTGGTTTTAGGAAAGGCAGAGGAACCAGAGATCAAATTGCCAACATCTGGTGGATCATGGAAAAAGCAAGAGAGTTGCAGAAAAACATTTATTTCTGCTTTCTTGACTATGCCAAAGCCTTTGACTGTGTGGATCACAATAAACTGTGGAAAATTCTGAAAGAGATGGGAATACCAGACCACCTGACCTGCCTCTTGAGAAACCTGTATGCAGGTCAGGAAGCAACAGTTAGAACTGGACATGGAACCACAGACTGGTTCCAAATAGGAAAAGGAGTACATCAAGGCTGTATATTGTCACCGTGCTTATTTAACTTTACACAGAGTACATCATGAGAAATGCTGGGCTGGAAGAAGCACAAACTGGGATCAAGATTGCTGGGAGGAATAACAATAACCTCAGATATGTAGATGACACCACTCTTATGGCAGAAAGTGAATAGGAACTAAAAAGCTTCTTGATGAAAGTGAGAGAGGAGAGGGAAAAAGTTGACTTAAAGCTCAACATTCAGAAAACTAAGATCATGGCATTTTTTTCCCATCACTTCACGGGAAATGGGGAAACAGTGTCAGAGAGTCCCTTGGACTACAAGGAGGTCCAATCAGTTTATTCTAAAGGAGATCAATCCTGGGTATTCATTGGAAGGACTGATGCTGAAGCTGAAACTCCAATACTTTGGCCACCTCATGTGAAAAGTTGACTCATTAGAAAAGATCCTGATGCTGAAAAGGATTGGGGGCAGGAGGAGAAGGGGACGTCAGAGGATGAGATGGTTGGATGGCATCAAAGACTCGATGAACATGAGTTTGAGTGAATCCCAGGAGTTGGTGATGGACAGGGAGGCCTTGTGTGCTGCGATTCATGGGGTCCCAAAGATTCAGACACGACTAAGTGACTAAACTGAACTGAACTGATGTTATTTATATAACAGGATATCTGCTGTGAGGTCATATGTATATGTTTGAGTCTTGCTAACACTGGTGGAAGAATGACTGAACTCAGATCCCTGAGTTCCAGGGACCCGTTGTCAGTGTAAGCCCTACTTCTCCAGAGCTGTGCCCTATCAAATTCTACATCAGGGAAAATTGCAGTCTACAAATCTAGGTTCCTCTTCAAATGTTAGCATGATGTGTCAATATTTGGGAAGAAAATATGATAGCTTTCATTCCTCCATCTTAGATTATGTCAAGGATATCAATCAAGTGACTCAGTGCCTCTCTGTGAAGCACCTAGTAGGGAATTTGCCTCTATTACATGTATACAGTTGTCAGATTCTCCTCTCACTTGGAAGGCACACATGGACAGGGGCTCGCAGAACCTTCTGCCAAAAAACTAAGCAGAAAGAATGTAGATCCTTTACTTCTCATTGGAATGTTGTCACAGCTCACCCAGCCCATGTGATTTTTCTCCCAAATGCTTCTGAGACAAACTATAGCAATTAATTTTACTTTCAGCCTAGAGCACAAGGGTTTAAGAAAAGAGGTTTTTTTTTTTTTAGGATCTTAGTGAGATTCCATTTTCTGAGAGTCTGTAACTTAAGAAGTCTTTTCCTATCAAAAGGGCTTAGTGATCCTTTTCTACATAGCCACGTTAACCATACCAAAACTATTAAAAGCATATTTTTACATGTATTATGTATTATCATGACATAAATGATGAAAAAGAATTTTTAAAAATGAAAAGAATGTATTTTAATGAGAATTCTTAGTTAAAGCTTCATTAAGTCATCTTAGCACTTAAAAATACATCATCTACACATGTCTTCAAAAATAAGTTTTACTGAAGTTTGATAGAAAATATGCGATAGTACTTTTATAGTCAAAAATTATGGGAGGTCTTTCCAAGTATGACATAAATTTTAAAAACCTAGAAATAAAACGTATGAAAAATTTTACGCACAAAATAATTTTTTAAAGCCACATGAACTTCCACAAAAAATATGATATAATGATATCATCCTCCCAAAAACGTGGAAAAGTATTTCAACATTTAATTAATGAATAAAAAGCCCCCACAAATAATTTTTAAAATAGTGACTCAATGGAATAAGAATATGAATATATAAAAAGTATAGGCTGCTTTCAAATATATAAAATGATCCTCACTCTTACTCATAAAAAGAAGGAATGCAAATTCGTGCTACAATGATATTTTAAACTTAGATTGCAGGGAACACAAATATTAAGTGTTGTCACAGAAATAAAGGCACCAGAATGATTTAATCCATTGTTTGTGGGAATATAATTAATACGATATCATAGAAAAGGCTTATTGTCAAAATTTAACTGAGTGCCCTTCAATTCAGCAATTCTGTTTCTAGGAACTTATCCTACAATTATAACCAAATGTGTGCAATGGGTTATATGTCAGGAATAACAAAGAGTTGAAAATTCTGCCAAAAATTCATCAGAAGGGTGTTAATTAAAAATTCTGGTAAGCTCTATAGAGAAACAGCTCTGCCAGGGTGCCCCAGTGGTCTCACACTGTCCACTTGGAAAGCAGCCAAAGCCATGCAACACAGCTGATGTGAATATTGACAGGACACATTGGATCTTCCTGAGACACAAGAGGATGGAGGCCTGCAATTACTGGCTTCAAGGCCATTGCCCACTTGTCTCTCTGCCTCATAGAAGTCTATCCTGATGCAATTTCTTCTCACTCTCTAGGTTCTAAGGATGCTTGAGGCTTTCTGCTGTGCCCTTTTAGAAGAGATTTGCATCACATAGAATTGCTTAGCTTGATGTTGAATCTGGCCTCTGTACATCCACACCAAATTAAATCTTGGAGACAAAAGAGGCTTGCTCTTTGGAAGGAAAGCTGTGACAAAGCTATTAAAAAGCAGAGATATCACTTTGCTGACAAAGGCCCATATAGTCAAAGCTATCGGTTTTCCAGTAGTCATATAAGGATGTGAGAGTTAGACCATGAGGATGGCTCAGCACTGAAGAATTGATACTTTCAAATTGGGGCGCTAGAGAAGACTCGAGAGTATCTTGGACTGCAAGGCAATCAAACCTGTCAATCCTAAAGGAAATCAACCCTGAATATTCATTGGAAAGACTATGTGAAGCTGAATCTCCAATACTTTTGCCACTCAATATGAAGAGCCAACTCACTGGAAAAGACTCTGATGCTGGGAAAGCTTAAAGGCAAAGGAGAAGGCGGTAGCATCACCAAGTCATGGACAGGAGTTTGAGCAAGCTCCAGGAGATGATGAAGGACAGGGAAGCCGGGCATGCTGCAGTCCATGGGGTCTCAAAGAGTCAGACATGACCAAGCGACTGAACAACAACCAACTCAGTGGACGTGAATTTGAGCAAACTCTGGGAGATAGTGGACAACAGAGGAACCTGGCATGCTACAGTCCATGAGGCTGCAAAGAGGTGGACATGATTTAGTGACTGAACAACCAACTTGAGGAGGAACCTCCAGGCTGCACTGTTTCTTGACTGTTCCTCCCTTATCTGTGCATCCTCTCCCTTCCCTGATTAGCAACTGTTTGAACCTGACCGTTGGAACTTGGAACATAATGGAGGCTGAATGAAGCCTATTTCCTGTAATCAGGAAACTGGGAACCAAATAAAAAGTTCTGTTCTCAGAAGGCCCACAGTACCCTGCTAGTTTTAAGCTGAAACCAACAGTTAGATCTATAGTAATGAAGACTGCCACAGCTCACATTGTGGTCATCTGCCGTCACATTTAGTGTCATCTGTTTTGGTCTATGGGACTGGGAGCTTCACTGTTTGGCTCCTCTTCCCTTTACTGTCTGTGTAAGTCACATATCATCCAAATCTCACAGTGGCACCTTTTATCTATATGTGGATCCACCAGGCCTTTGCCTTGGGTTCACCTTGTTTTGTGTGTGTGCTTGACAAACCTGCGTGGAGGTATTATGCTTCGATTAAAAAGAATGAGGCAGCCCTCTGTGTTCTGATATGGAACCATCTTCACTATAGATTGTTCACTGAAAAGGAAAATCAGTGTGCAGTGCAGTGTAAACAGTATCTGTGCTTAAAAAAATAGAAAAGAGTATACAGACTTGAAATTGCATAGATCGACAGAAATCTGTAAGGGTAGGGATAAGCAGATCAGAAGAATGTAGGATCATCGAAGAAAAATGCTTCGTTCTTTGCTGTGTACTCTTCTGCAACTTTTTTCATTTTGTACCACTTGCAAAAACATATTTTAAGAAGAAACTGAGGCAATAGAATGAGTGCATGACTTAAAAGGTACTCCTCATGTTTACTTCTAAATTTGCATCCTCCAATTTATTCTTATTCATGGTTTTTCTTCAAAAATACCCATTGCTTATGTTATCAAGTTTATTTTTTTAAAGTACTTTTGATTTACAGTGTTGTATTACTATCAAGTGTACAGCAAGTGATTCAGCTATACATATATGTATATATTTTTGAAGCTGAAAAATTTTATTTCATTTATTAATTTTTTATCACATTGTATATTTATTTTTTACTGAAATATAGGTGATGATCAGTGTTGTGCTAATTACTGCTTACAGCAAAGTGACACAGTTATGCATAATATATATGTACATATATATTCTTTTTCAGATGTTTTCTCTTATAGGTTCTTATAAAATATTTAGTTACTTGTACTATACAGTAAGTCTTTGCTGGTTTTATATTATAAATAAATTTGACTTATTTTTAACTCTCTAACTCTTCATACCTAAACTGGCCATAGTACTTAAGCTCATCA
>SJYQ01000457.1:739446-752137 GCA_006410935.1 Redunca redunca
TTGGTATCTCTAATTTTCTTGAAGAGATCTCTAGTCTTTCCCATTCTGTTGTTTTCCTCTATTTCTTTGCATTGATCCCTGAAGAAGGCTTTCTTATCTCTTCTTGCTATTCTTTGGAACTCTGCATTCAGATTGCTTATATCTCTACTTTTTTCCATCTCTTTTCACCTCTCTTCTTTTCACAGCTATTTGTAAGGCCTCCCCAGACAGCCATTTTGCTTTTTTGCATTTCTTTTCCATGGGGATGGTCTTGATCCGTGTCTCCTGTACAATGTCATGAACCTCATTCCATAGTTCATCAGGCATTCTATCTATCAGATCTAGACCCTTAAATCTATTTCTCACTTCCACTGTATAATCATATGGGATTTGATTTAGGTCATACCTGAATGGTCTAGCAGTTTTCCCTATTTTCTTCAATTTAAGTCTGAATTTGGCAATGAGGAGTTCATGATCTGAGCCACAGTCAGCTCCTGGTCTTGTTTTGGCTGACTGTATAGAGCTTCTCCATCTTTGGCTGCAAAGAATGTAATCAATCTGATTTCGGTGTTGACAAATGTAGTTCATTGTGCTATAGAATAGGACCTTGTTTTTTTACCCTTTTACCCATGTGATAGTTTGTGTCTGGTAATCCCAACCTCTCACTCCACCCCTTCCCCAGATCCTCCCCCTTGGCAGCCACAAGTCTGTTCTCTGTGTCTGTGGAGTTTGTTTCTGTTTCACAGATGGTTCATTTGTGTCATATTTTAGATTCCACATGTATGTGATATCATATGGTATTTGTCTTCTTCCTTCTGACTTAATATGATAATCTTTAGTTTCATCATTGTAGCTGCAAATGGCAATGCCTCATTCTTTTTTATGGCTTAGTAGTATTCTGCTGGATATCACAGAATACTTTATACACATATATATCATATACATACACACATATATATATATATATATATATCACATCTTTATTTATTCACCCATTGATAAAGTTGCTTTCACGTCTTAGCTATTGTGAATAGTGCCACTATGAAAATTTGGGTGCCTGTTCCTTTTTGCATTATAGTTTTCTCTGAATATATGCCCCGGAGTAGGATACCTTGGTGTTATGGAAACTCTGTTTTTAGTTTTTTAAGGACTCTCCATACTATTCTCCATAATGGCTGCAGGGTTCCCTTTTTCTCCACATCCTCTCCAGCATTTATTACTTGTAGACATTTTGATGTTAGCCATCCTGACTGACGTGAATGGATGCCTCATTGTAGTTTTGATTAGCATTTCTCTAATTATCAGTGATATACAGCATATTTCCATGTGCCTATTGAAATACCACTATTATTATTTCTTAAAAAAAAGAAAAAGTGTTTTCCAAGAGAGATGCTGAAGGCAGATTCAACTAAAGTGTTAAGGGGAAACACCTGAATTTTGGTCAGGAGCCAAAGCCAGCATGAAGGTGGGTAACTGGAATGTGGAACACAGGCAGGAAGTGTGACCATGAATGACATGCTTTATGTAAATAAGGAGGGCTTTCAGGATCAATGTTTCCTTCTCTTCAACACAGGGCTGCGTCTGGGTCAGATATGACTTTTTTTTATTCCTTACCAAAACAAAAATGGACAGTTGTACCTTGCTGAAATAATTTGTGAAACAGTAGGAAGCAGTAACTACTGAAAATGTTACCAATCAACTCCTCTTAAAGTAGGGACAAAACTAAGAGACCATTTGCACTACAGCCCTTCAAAAGTAAATAAATATCAGAAGTTCCCAAGAAGTTCCCACCTGAGCCATTGATGAAATCAGACAGCAGAGCAGAAGCCACAGAATGGCCACACTGGAAAGATTTGGATCCCAGGGACAGAGAAGCCTGGTGGATTACAGTCCATGAGGTTGCAAAGAGTCGACGCGACTGAGCAACTTCACTTTCACTTTCTTTCATCTCATTTGGAATTTTCTTTTTTAACTATTTGAATTCAAGCCAATGTTTAAAAATCAAGAGATACCACAAGAAAATTGGGTTCTCTAGTCTTTTGAAATGGCAGAAATTCATGCACCTTTGACAACCTTCCTCCAGAAGGACCATGATCTCTATGTTTAACAAACACTAAGCCAGTGCAAGTTTTAAAACAAGGAAAAAAAAAAAAAAGACAGCTGTTTGGTTCCCTTTTCACAGACATTTCATTACAAAATAGGCTATCAGAACAAAAGTGAGACAAATATTCACTAATGAGAAACTTCAAATGTATCAGAAATCCAAGCCTGACAGAAAAAGGAATCTTTAGAATAAGAAGACTCTCAAATTCAAACAGAGCCAGAGGAAAAAAACAGTAAAGAGGAAGGAACTCATTGCTAGAGAAGTAACATCAAAGATGGTAAAAGAGACAAGCAAATGCCAGACAAAAGAAGAAGAATGAGATCAAAGGAAGACAGAGTGGCAGTTTCTGGGGCCTCATACATTTAACATCAAAGCAAGCTTTCTCCTGGGATTCAACCAGTTGGAGCCCACCTGTGACATCAGAAAACTCATCAGGTTTCCAGATGGACCAAGACATTCAGACTGTAAGTGAAACTTTACAATCTAACACCTAGTTTTCTTGACCACTAAGAACAATAAAAGGCTCAACATCCAATTTTCCAAGCACAAACAAATAAGAAAAGTAAGAAATGAAAGCAGTCACATTGACAAAAAGGACAATAGGTAAAACAATTTTAGAAGTAAATTGCTAGTGTTCTCTTTTGTATGAAAACAAATATTTGCTAAATCTCTTATGTTTGAATTATACCTTTTGCATTAAATATTCAAAAATAGACAAGATGTATTTCATGTCCTTGAGAAACTTTTTTTTTAGAGAGATATACCAAAATACTCAACAAATATTTATTTGGTGTCTATTATATATCAGGCTTCATTTTAAGTGCTTGGGATATGTTAATGAAAAGAACAAACATCTACCCTTGTGATGCTTGAGTTTTAGCAGGAGAGACAATCTATAAGCAATACCCGTAAAAAGTTAGTGACTTACACAGTAAGAAAGAAGATAACAAAGACTATGGAAAGAATAGCAAAAATAGATGTTGGTAATGGGGTTGGGAGTTCAAAGATTAGGAAAACAGTTTGCAATGTTAAACATATTAATTGTGGCTTAGCTGGTAAAGAATCCACCTGCAATGCGGAAGAGCTGGGTTCTATCCCTGGGTTGGGAAGATCCCCTGAAGAAGGGAAAGGCTACCCACTCCAGTATTCTGGCCTGGAGAATTCCATGGACTGTATAATCCAGGTTCCAAAGAGCTGGACAGGACTGAGAGACTTTCACTTTCACTTTCAGGGATTGTTGAGATAACGTCATTTAAGCCAGGACTTAACAACAACAAGAAAAAAAGTGAATTTGTCATATTGCTATCTGGAAAGAACTAGCTCAGGGCATCTGGTTCCCTTACAGTATCACAACTATTCTGTGTTATAGGAGCCCATGTTGTAGAGGAAGCTGTATTTGCAGCTTTCTGACATATATACTGAAAGCCTTCCTTCTTCGTACAAATGATGTGTCCTGAAATACTCAGTACCATCAATATCTTCCCCTCTGACCCTCATGATGCTCAAGTCTGAATGGAAAGGCAAAATCATATCAAGTTCACCCTAAACAATCAAAACAGTGAATGAAGATGTTTGTACCATACAACCAGGGTTGGCTTAAAAACAAAGATTAATTCAAGGAGACTCAAGTTTGAAGGAAGTGTGTGTGTGCTCAGTTGTGTCCAACTCTCAGTCGTGTCAGCTCCTCTGACCATTGGAATTTTACATGTGCAATTACAAACAAAATGGTGATATATTTGTGAGATAGTAAAAAGAATATACAACACAGCCACTGAAATAACTGAGAAAAACTCCATCATTCTAGGATCGATATCTAGGAAATCAAACAAACAAAAGTAAACAATATTTGAAGAATGCTGACTGAATTAGAAGAATGCTGAAGACAGTGAGGCTGAAATGTGCCTCCTACCCAAAGAAAAGTTGACACACATTTCCACATTCAACTGTGCAGTGACTAGTTTTCCTAAAAAAAAAAAGAAAATGGATACTGATCAGCTAGTTCTAGCAAGTTCTCTTTCTTTTTTTGTTCCCCCTTTCAAATAAATATGAAGCTATAAATGATCAAAGGTCCTTTTCAAAGACAGACACAACATATCTAGTTCCAGTGTTCTGAAAATCTAAAAACCAGAAGGAAACTTCTACAGGATTTGAGAGAGAAGTTACTTAGTCTAATTGTTGTTGAAGTAAAATATCCATATAAAATATTTCAAGCTTCAGACTGCAAAATATTAGCAAAGTTAGTATCTATATAGCTTTTATTCAGAAACTGTTGAAAATAAAACTGCAAAATACCATTTTGGAAGAACCTCTTAATTGAAATGTTACTGCTGGAAAGAACAAATTCTGCAAACAGCAAAAGTGATATGCCAAAAATCCTTCAGAAGACCTCAGGGTAGGAAATCTTGTTTTTGTTTTTGTTTTCTTTTTTTGAAGTATAGTTGATTTATAGTGTGTTAATTTCAGATGTACAGCAAAATTTTATACATGTGTGTGTGTGGGTGTGCGTACTCTTTTTCAGAATTCTTTTCCAGATTACTTTCTATTGTTGGTTATTACATATTGAATACAGTTCCTCATGCTGTATAGTAAGTGCTTGACCCTTGACAGGAAATCTTTTAATTCTCACATTAATTCAATCAAGCTATGTTGTTTATATGAGATCAGTATTATCATTATCCTTATTTTATGTAAAAGGTAAATTAATCTCATAACAGGTATTTTGCCCAAGGTCCTATAGAAAGTACTAGATCTGGGTTTATTTCCAGCAACAGAAGCTCCAAAGACAGTGATTTTAACCACTTCCCTGTGAAAGCTGACGATGGATGCTAATACAAATTTATGTGATTTTGTAACAAGTTGCCACAAAATAGAATTTCCTTTAAAAAGTGTTTCAAAGTAGAAAAATATATGGACAGATTAATTAATAATAGTAATAATAGCTTGCATATGTGATTAGTCACTTTAGTGGTGTCTGACTCTTGCTACCCTGTGGACTGTAGCCCTCCAGGCTCTTCTATTCATGAGATTTTCCAGGCAAAAATACTGGAGTAGGTTGCGATGCCCTCCTCCAGGGGATGTTCTTGACCCAGGGATAGAATCCGCATCTCATGTCTCCTGCACTGGCGGGCAGATTTGTTACCACTAGCACCATCTGTGAAGTCCTCAGGTGTTTTTGTTGTTTTGTTTTGTTTTTAATAGCTTTACCAATACTCTTTCCTGGTGCTTGTAACTTGATATTCAGTAAACTCTACTTGTGCTTGACTTATTGGTGAAATAGTTTTAATACTGATTACAGAGTATCATCCTGTAAATTCATTTGATCACACTCCTCCAGGGGATCTCCTCCGGGGGATCTTCCCCACCCTAGATTGAACCACTGTCTCTTATCACTTCCTATGTTGGCAGGCAGGTTCTTTAGTACTGGTGCCACCTGGGTAGGCCATGACAATAGCTTTGGTAATCAAAATGCAAAGCAGGTAGGGATTGAAGTAAAAAAAAAAAAAAAATCTGGGCTTCCTAGATAATAATCCAAAACTATAGTATAAAAAAGTTAGATAATCATCAGTCAGTGAGTTTAGTCGCTCTGTTGTGTCCGACTCTTTGCGGCCCCATGAACCACAGCATGCCAGGCCTCCCTTTCCATCACCGACCCCGGAGTCTACCCAAACCCATGTCCATTGAGTCGGTGATGCCATCCAACCATCTCATCCTCCATGTCCCCTTCTCCTCCTGCCCTCAATCTTTCCCAGCATCAGGGTCTTTCCAAATGAGTCAGCTCTTCGCATCAGGTGGCCAAAGTATTAGAATTTCAGCTTCAACATCAGTCCTTCCAATGAACACCCAGGACTGATCTCCTTTAGAATGGACTGGTTGGATATCCTTGCAGTCCAAGGAACTCTCAAGCGTCTTCTCCAACACCACAGTTCAAAGCATCAAATCTTTGGTGCTGAGCTTTCTTTATAGTCCAACTCTCACATTCATACTTGACTAATGGAAAAAAACCATAGCTTTGACTAGACAGACCATTGCTGGCAAAGTAACATCTCTGCTTTTTAATATAATGTCTAGGTTGGTCATAACTTTCCTTCCAAGGAGTAAGCATCTTTTAATTTCATGGCTGCAATCACCATCTGCAGTGAATTTGGAGCAAAGAAAAATAAAGTCTGACACTGTTTCCGCTGTTTTCCCATCTATTTCCCATGAAGTGATGGGAGCAGATGTCATGATCTTAGTCTTCTGAACATTGAGCTTTAAGCCAACTTTTTCACTCTCTTCTTTCACTTTCATCAAGAGGCTCTTTAGTCCTTCTTCACTTTCTGCCATAAGGGTAGTATCATTTGCATATCTTAGGTTATTGATATTTCTCCCGGCAATCTTGATTCCAGTTTGTGCTTCTTCCAGCCCAGCGTTTCTCATGATGTACTCTGCATATAAGTTAAATAAGCAGGGTGACAATATACAGCCTTGACATACTCCTTTTCCTATTTGGAACCACTGTTGTTCCATGTCCAGTTCCAACTGTTGCTTCCTGACCTGCACACAGGTTTCTCAAGAGGCAGGTCAGGTGGTCTGGTATTCCCATCTCTTTCAGAATTGTCCACAGATTATTGTGATCCACACAGTCAAAGGCTTTGGCATAGTCAATAAAGCAGAAATAGATGTTTTTCTGGAACTCTCTTGCTTTTTTGATGACCCAGCAGATGTTGGTAATTTGATCTCTGGTTCCTCTGCCTTTTCTAAAACCAGCTTGAACATCTGGAATTTCATAGTTCACATATTGCTGATTCCTGGCTTAGAGAATTTTAAGCACCAATTTACTAGCATGTGAGATGAGTGCAATTGTACGGTAGTTTGAGCATTCTTTGGCATTGCCTTTCTTTGGGATTGGAATGAAAACTGAACTTTTCCAGTACCATGGCCACTGCTGAGTTTTCTGTATTTGCTAGCATATTGAATGCAGAACTTTCACAGCATCATCTTCCAGTTTTTGAAATAGCTCAGCTGGAATTCAATCACCAAAACTAGCTTTGTTCATAGTGATGCTTCCTAAGGCCCACTTGACTTCAGATTCCAGGATGTCTGCCTCTAGGTGAGTGATCACACCATAGTGATTATCTGGGTTGTGAACCTCTTTTTTGTACAGTTCTCCTGTGTATTCTTGCCACCTCTTCTTAATATCTTCTGCTTCTGTTAGGTCCCTGCCATTTCTGTCCTTTATTGAGCCCATCTTTGCATGAAATGTTCCCTTGGTATCTCTAATTTTCCTGAAGAGAAAATTAGTCTAGTCTAATTTTCCATTCTAGTCTTTCCCATTCTATTGTTTTTTCCTCTATTTCTTTGCTTTAATTGCTGAGTAAGGCTTTCTTATCTCTCCTTGCTATTCTTTGGCACTCTACATTCACATGGGTTTATCTTTCCTTTTCTCCTTTGCTTTCCACTTCCCTTCTTTTCACAGCTATTTGTAAGGCCTCCTCAGACAGACATTTTCCTTTTTTGCATTTCTTTTTCTTGGGGATGGTTTTGATTCCCGTCTCCTGTACAATGTCACAAACTTCCGTCCATAGTTCTTCAGTCAGGCTCTCTGTCTATCAGATCTAGTCCCTTAAACCTATTTCTCATTTCCACTGTATAGTCATAAGGGATTTGATTTATGTCATACCTGAATGGTCTAGTGGTTTTCTTCACATTCTTCAATTTCAGTCTGAATTTGGCAATAAGGAGTTCATGATCTGAGCCACAGTCAGTTCCCAGTCTTGCTTTTGCTGACTGTATAGAGCTTCTTCATCTTTGGCTGCAAAGAACATAATCAATCTGATTTCGATGTTGACCACCTGGTGATGTCCATATGTAGAGTCTTCTCTTGTGTTGTTGGAAGAGGGTGTTTGCTATGACCAGTGTGTTCTTTTGGCAGAACTCTTTATTGATCTTTGCCCTGCTTCATTCTGTACTCCAAGGTCAAATTTGCCAGTTACCCCAGGTGTTTCTTGACTTCCTACTTTTGCATTTCTGTCCCCTATAATGAAAAGGACATCTTTTTTGGGTGTTAGTTCTAGAAGGTCTTGTAGATCTTCATAGAACTGTTCAACTTCAGCTTCTTCAGTGTTACTGGTCAGAGCATAGATTGGATTATCATGATATTGAATGGTTTGCCTTGGAAACTAACAGAGATCATTCTGTCATTTTTGTAATTGTATCCATGTACTAGGGATTATTTTCTAAGTCAAGTTTTTAAAAAGCCTAAATGTTACACAGTCTACATAGCAAAAATCATAAAAGAGGGCATAATCAAAAATTAATAATAACAATAGAATAAAGCAAAAATGATCATCCTGATGGTTGTAGTCCATTTCAGTTCAGTCACTCAGTCGTGTCCAACTCTTTGTGACCCAATGAATCACAGCATGCCAGGCCTCCCTGTCCATCAGCATTTCCCAGAGTTCACTCAGACTCACGTCCATCGAGTCAGTGATGCCATCCAGCCATCTCATCCTCTGTCATCCCCTTCTCCTCCTGCCCCCAATCCCTCCCAGCATCAGAGTCTTTTCCAATGAGTCAACTCTTCGCATGAGGTGGCCAAAGTCATAGTAATACAGTTAAATTTTTTCTAAACTTCCTCAGGGGATTAATAGTCTCATATTTGCTTAATAAACAAACACCAGACATGTGTTGTTTGCAATTAACACTCTTATGGCAGAAAACACCAAAATGATTATTTTTTTAAACTTGGAATTGGGGACAAAGACACATCAATTAAATTTATGCAAACTTAAAGCAGAGATAGAAAAATTAGTACTGTTGAAAATAAAAATTAAGATTAAAACTATAAAAGCTGTTGTAAAAATTGCTTGGGGCTTCCTTGATGGCTCAGTGGTAAGGAATCCACCTGCCAATGCAGGATTAATCCTGGATCAGGAAGATACTCTGGAGAAAGAAATGGCAATCCTCCCCATAGTATTATTGCTTGGAGAACACCATGGGCAGCGGAGCCTGGTGGGCTACTGTCCATGGGGTCACAAAGAGTCAGATATGATTTAGTAACTACAACAAAGACTAATTTTTGTGGTCCTCAATTTAAAATGCCTATAAGGTACAGATATGTTTGTATATTAAATAGTCATCAAATGCCCCCCCAAAAAAAAAAAGCTTATTTCTAGCAATTAGATGTTGATTGACACCGTCCTGATGTGAGTTGCATGTTTTCTAGGATTCAGGGATCAGGAGCCAGGCTAAAGGAAGTGATCATTGCTTTTCCAGTTTGGTTTGCTAGATGAATAATCTAATGGGCAGAGTTCAAGGAGAAAAGCTAGTGTTCAGGATTTGAGTGAAACTAAGATGCCAGCTGAGCTAAGCAGGAGAACAGTTTAAAAATGATCAATATTCATTTTTTTGCAAATAATTGCTATAATCATTTGACCATCCCTGGTCATGCACAGCAGTGATCTTAGTCTGGGTGACTTGCTGGACAAAACATAGTTTAAAGCAAGATTTTGATTTTTGTTCTTGCAATTTTAATAAATCAGATAAAGTTATAAATGCAAATGATTTAAGGGATATGACTAGTAATATACA
This sequence comes from Redunca redunca, assembly GCA_006410935.1. Lineage (NCBI taxonomy): Eukaryota > Metazoa > Chordata > Mammalia > Artiodactyla > Bovidae > Redunca > Redunca redunca. The sequence goes on from SJYQ01000457.1 coordinate 749,099, forward strand.
ATTAAAAGTACACCAGCATAGCTTACAAATCTTTATGAAGTATTTAGAAAAATTACTACTAGAGACATAGGAAAGAAAATCAGTAATATATGAAGCACGTTTTTCCATTCTAACTTATCTGATAATGAACTAAATCTATAATTCAATAGTGTAATTATAATCTCAAATTCTCAACTACTCGAAAAATTTAAAATATAAAACAGGTTCAAAATTTACATTCACACTCAGACGTGCAGAAATACAATTTTGCTTCTTTCCCCACATGAATTTAATATATTTACCAGTCCCTGATTCCTCTGTAGCAGAAAAATCTGACCTTGATGATAGGTTAGATGATAGGTTAAAATGTTAGTGCCTATTTAAAATTTAGTTAGTGCCTATTTAAAATTTAGTTAGTGCCTATTTAAAATTTACTGCACTATTCTGTATGTGCTGAGTTATATGGGGTTTCTTCTTGCTCCTTCTTTTCATTTCCATGCGCTAATCACTGACTGGGGGCTTGTGGATAGTCTTGCCTGGGTATAAAGTGTCTGCTACTGTAGCCATTGTCCATGGTACCTGCGATGGCTTCAGGCTGTGAGGTCTAGTTACCTGAATATTTGGACCTCCAAATCAGCTAGTAGGACTTTACACACTCACTGAAGACCTCAGTCCATCCATATTCCCCATGCTGCTTTCATGGCCTGGGGGACCTCAGCAGTCTACCTCATACAGTGCACCAGTGATCAGGCCATTAAGAACCAACCAACAGAAACTTCTATGCTGCTACTTCTTATAGCTGTTGCTAACCTGTCTCTCTTGCAGCTAAGTTTCACTCTGAAGCCATGATAAATTTGAAGCATTTTTAACAGGCTTACAGGCATCACTGTTGTAGGATTCAGGGGAGAAATAACTCCTTGAATTTTCCAAAATTTGTCTTGTGACCTTCATCCACATTCACTCCATTCACTCATCAGGTTTCAGTTTCCCAGAGAGAAGCAAAAAGAGAGGTTCCCAGTATGTAATCTATGGTACTTCTGTCTCCACTAATTTTTTCCTAATGTCTTCCACCCAGACTAGAAAGAATTTTCTTTCCTTGATGAAATGAGAAATTACGATTTTGTAATATATACTCTCCTCCCTACTGTTTGACTTAAAAACTCTCTACTCCAAATCTTTCAAACATGTTTCTTTTTCTTATTTGCTACTTAATTTTTTAAAAAATTGCTCTTTCTCTTTTTTTGAATATTGACCTAATGTTTTCTTAAATCACAGCTGAGTGAAGTAGAGCATTATTATTTTTTTTTCACAAATTGAAAGTGGCCCAAAAAATGAACAAAATTTTCATTATATATTTAAAATTATAAAAAGAATAAAAACTTATGTCCACACAAAACCTCAACATTAATGATTACAGCAGCTTTATCCATAGCTGTCAAAATTTGGAAGCAATGAAGATGTCTTTCTGCAAGTGAATGTGTAAACAAACTGTGCTACATACAGACAATGGAATATTATTCGATGCTAAAAAAAAAAAAATGAAATTTCAAGCCATATAAAGATATGATATACCTTAAATTCATAATCTTAAAAGGTTATTTACTGTGTGATTCCAACAATATGACATTCTGGAAAAGGTAAAACTATTGAAACAGTTAAAAAATCAGTGGTTGCCAGGGATTGGAATCAGGGGCTGGGGGAAGGATGAATTAGCAAAGAAAAGAGGATTTTTACAGCAGTGAAACTGTTCTATATGATACTATACTGGTGGATGCGTGTAATAATACATTTGTCCAAACCCATAGAATGTACAATACCAAAAGTAAAACATAATGTATGCTATGGACTTTGGGTGATCGTGATGTGTGAATGTAGGTCCACCAATGGAAACAAACCACTGATGGAAGCTTCTGTCAATGGGAGAGGAGACTATGCATGTTTGGGGGCACAGAGTATGTGGGAAAACTCTCTACCTTCCTCTCAATTCTGCTGTGAAACAAAAGCTGCTCTAACATAATAAAGTGTTTTGAAAAATAAATGAAAGTAACAAATAGTCAACTTTGTTTTTACCTTACAAATTTGATTTATGCAATTTACAAAAGGGAAATGAATCTTTTTAATACAAATGACTCAAATTGAAAATACTGGAATACTGTAATAAATCAACAAGGAAATTATCGAAGCAATGTTTTTACAAAGTATTTTTAGAATTGACAAACTCACTTATTTTTTGTTTTCCAGAATATGTCTCAAGAGTTATGAGTCATTTTTAAATAGAGTTAAAGATAAAACTTCCAGAGTTTTACTGAAAGACAAATTTAGATTTGATCTAAATACTTGGCAAAAGAAAACTAGAGCTCAAACTCATTTACAATTTAAATTGGGAGAACATGTATTTCAAGGCAAATAGAACATACATGTGGTTCAATCAAAGAGAACCTATTCATTTATGATCTATTAATATAATTCAACCTACCAACAGATTAAATGCAAAATACTCTGTATTCTGTCACATGAATTTTTGAAATACCAATCAATGAATAAAACTGAGCATTCATTCCTCATTTCAAACAAATAATAAATAAGTAAGCATCTAAATAATTTATGTGTAAAATGGGACTAGAAGTATCTCTTTAATGTGATATGAAATCAGAATCATTATATACTGGGAAATATACAAAAATAATGTTATTTTTTTGTTTTTTATTTTTTTCCCTAATGTTTTATACCATAATTATTGTTTATTGTTGTTTTGGCTATATTTTAGAAAGTTTCAATGAAACAAAAAATGTATAAAAATTGGCTTGTAAAAAGAGGAAAGTATTTTAGGTATTTCATATGATTAGTACCTTCAAAAGTTCAATGAAATTAGCTAAAAAATATATTATTTAATGTGCAGCTGTCTGGATTGAGAAAACAATAGGAGAGGCATATAATTTTCTTAATAAAATTTTTAATTAATAAAAAACAAGGAATTTACACTGGAATTTATTGAGATATAAATGACATATAATGTTACATATAATGACATATAATGCTGGTTTTGTATAGCATAATGAT
>SJYQ01000457.1:765622-781071 GCA_006410935.1 Redunca redunca
TATATATATATATATATATATTATGTTTCATATTATTTCCCATGATGGTTTAGCACAGGATATGGAAAATAACTCCCTGTGTATACAGTAAAACCTTGTTGTTTATCCATTTCTATACAATAGGTTGCATCTGCTAATCTCAAAGTCCCATTCCATTCCTCCCCATACGCTCTTCTGCTTTCTGACTGTGACTGGAGCCTCTGCCTTCCAGGCTGCAAGTCTCACAGGGCTTCTGACTGCCTTCTGTCAGTCACTGCACGTTGGCCAGACTCAAACCTAGTTTATAAGAGTCCAAGAGAAAAAATGATGGAGCTGGCAGTTTGGCCACCTCATGCGAAGAGTTGACTCATTGGAAAAGACTCTGATGCTGGGAGGGATTGGGGGCAGGAAGAGAAGGGGATGACAGAGGATGAGATGGCTGGATGGCATCACTGACTCGATGGACGTGAGTTTGAGTGAACTCTGGGAGTTGGTGATGGACAGGGAGGCCTGGCGTGCTGCGATTCATGGGGTCGCAAAGAGTCGGACACGACTGAGTGACTGAACTGAACTGAGCAGTCAGGAAAAACTTCATGAAAATGATGAAAGTGTAGGAACTTGGCAAAAGTTTTGAAGAAAAAGATAACTCGTAACCAATTCCAAGTTCAGAGGAAGGCAGGACAAGTGGAGTCATGGTATATGTACAAGCTCAAGGTGGGGACATGGTATTACTGGGAATACTGGTATGTTTTATTCTAGCCTGGTTCTTTCCAAAAGTTATTTTGTGTCACTCATAGTGTTAAATATGTGATGGTCAGCAAATGTTAATAGATGAAAGCATTCTGTATTGAAGAGGTTATGATCTTTGAAGGCAGTGAGAATAAATCCCAGAATGACCACATACTATCTATAGAATGTGGACCAAAGTTAGTCTGCAGTGTCTTCATCTACAAGGTAGAAATAATCATACTTATGTTACATATAAGGGACTTCCTTGTAGCTCAGATGATAAAGAATCTGCCTGCAATGCAGGAGACCAGGGTTCAATCCCTGGGTCAGAAAGATTCCCTGGAGGAGGAAATGGCAACTCATTCCAGTGTTCTTGCCTGGACAATTCCCTAGACAGAGGAGCCTGGTGGGCTACATTCTATAGGGTTATAAAGAGTCGGACATAACTGAGCAACTAACAGACACATGCATGATACACATATACCATGACTCTAGGGCTAATGTAGGCATTGAATCACTAGGAGCTAACAATACCATCATAATTATTTTTATTGTCCCACTTTGCTCACCATTTCACATTGTATATTCCCATGAAGACCACATGAAAGCATGTGACAGGCCCAGATTTTAACAGTCTTGGTCCTCTCCAAAGAAAGGACCTATAATTATATATATCCTGTAATACAAATGCCCTTCTACAAGTACAACACTAAGGATTTTAGATCAGTGGCTATTAATATTTCAGGGGACTCATACACTTTAAGCAGATATTGAAAGCTATGAATACATTTTATTTTGCATAACAACTTGGAGGCACATAGATGCCCCTGAAGTCTATCCACAGACAGCAGCAACCCTTTTCTCTGTCTTTATAAATTCCCAGTGATATTACATTAATGTCTTGTGTTCAATAGCAGGACTCTGAACAATTAGGTGACTGCTCGAGATCTGTTCCTCCTGTGACAGTGGGGCTGCCTTCTTAGAAACTCATCTTTTGTCACAGGATTTAGAAAATGCCTGTCTCCATGTTGTTTGAAAGGTAAAATTTAGTATAAAAAAATGATTATGGCTCAGACGGTAAAGAAAGCGTCTGCCTACAGTGCGGGAGACCTGGGTTTGATCCCTGGGTAAGGAAGATCCTCTGGAGAAGGAAATGGCAACCCACTCCAGTACTCTTGCCTGGAAAAATCCCATGGACGGAGGAGTGTAGTAGGCTACAGTCCATGGGGTTGCAAAGAGTCTAACACGACTGAGTGACTTCACTTCACTTACTTCACAGTAGATGGTTAACTGCTAAACTGGTCAAAAGATGACTATAAGAGGTCCAGAAATAGCAAGTTTAAAAAAAAACCAGGTACTTCTTCTAGGCTGAGAGGGTGGGCAGAGAAGGAACTGGGACCCTGCTCACCCCCTAGACTGAGATTCAGACCTTTCCAAATGGGCCATGGTTACCAGGGGAACATGTAGCCCGAGAGCTACCTGTGGAAGCTGCCACCAGTGGGGAGGATGTGGGCGGGAGCTCCACTGTGCAGAGCTGACTAACTACTCAGTAGGACAGGAACCTGGAGGAGAAGAGGTTTCCAAGTGCTATGGCCCTACAGTGGTTCTCCTTCTACCAACCAACACTAGCAATTGGCCCACTAACAGGAAAAAAAAAAAAACAAACCCTTACAGGATCCAACTCTAGCATCCGTAGCAGGGTGGCTTTGGAGCTGAAACTCAGATGTGGATAACTGTCATCATCTCCATCTCTTTTCTTTCTTTTAAAATCTAGGTTAAAAATGAGAGGCCCTACCACATATTTAAACTGCCTCAGACAGTGGTTGCTTGTGTTCTTGGGGCAGTGTGTATGTGTGTGTATACACACTTGTATCTACAAAGATAAGCACATATTTTCTTTTCTTTAGATATAAAAGGACAAACAGTAGGTACTTTTGACATGTTTTTGTCTTTTATAGTTTTGAGAAAGAGTTGAGATCTTTAATTTGGGATTGACAACAAAGTACCATTTAAATATACACACCCACATAAAAGCACGTGACTGGCCCACATTTTGACAAAGTCTTAGTCCTCTCCAAAGAGACAATTTGTTGTATCCATAACTGTTGCCTCTAATAAAATAAAATAACAGGGAAAATAAGAAAAAGGGAACAAAATAAAGAGAATGAAATGAGAGGGGGTAGATGTCAGGAAGAGGAGATTGTGAAGCCACATAGGAGAGACATGCATGTTCATGATTTTTGTCTCTTGAGCATAGACTTAGAAAGTATTAGCCTGTCTTACAAATGTATGAAGTATTGCCAAATCTCAAATACAGGTCCAGGCTTTAGGTAGCAGTAAAGTATTCATATATTTAACTTTGCCATTACATGTTTGATAATAGAGAATACTGAAACCACAACTATTTGATGTGTTCACATGATTTATTATTCTAAAAAGCATCTCTCATAGTCAAAAAGTTAAGAGCATTCTGTAAGTAGACTTGCACTCAAAGTACCCAAACAATTTACCCTTCACATGAGGATTTGCAATGCTCCACTTCTCACAAAAGTGTCTCATCTTTCACCTAAAGATTTTCTCATGTTGTTTGCTCTTCTCTGAAATTGTTTTTTATTTCCCTGTTTTTCTACATTTTCTATAATATTTTAGTTCGAGGCTTCACTCCATTACTCCATTCCTAAGTCAGCCTGTGGGGTTACCCATTATATCCCATGGTGATCAGTTATGTTCTCCCTGATTCTGTAACAAGGAACAAAGTTTGCTTATTTTACCCAAGGAAGCAAGTCTTTTGGAGATCTTTTCATATTTTTCCTCATGGTATCAATACAATCCTGTGGCTCAACAAACATTTAAAAAATAATGATGATAATTTTAAAATGCAAAATAAAAGATTGACCAGGTCTTTACGAACCTAACTCTGAGATCAAAACAAAGCCAACAGTACACATGTAGCCTCCAGAAGCCACATGTGATAGAAATCTCATGCCTGATCAGATTTAAGGTGATGGTGTGCCCTCAAACTCACTATTTATTTCAGTTACACACATGACATGGTGAGGCTTGTGAGTACACTCTGCGTAGTATAATGCAAGAACCACAGCTGAGAGTCGGACTCAGAGGATGGATCATTCACTGCTAGCTTCCCATGGTTAATGGAAGATCGGGTAGCCCTAGAACACATGCTTAGTGTTCTATGTAGGCTTTGGTGAATGTGTTTCATACCACGTGCATGGGCAACTGTAATACTCCATCCTGGAACAACAGGATGTATTTTTCCAGGAAACTAGAAAGTATTTGGATTTTATCAGATTGTGATCTCAGTGTGGTGACTAGAAATAAATCACTAAGACAATTGAAGCATCTTTTGTGTTTGCTTTTACCCTTAAAATTAAGTGTTTACAACCTGGGTTTGACAATTTATGGTATAGCCTTAAATTTCAGTTCTTTGTGATCAAGATAGCCCTATAGGCCTCATAGACTGTTTAGGAAGCAGTGGGTAACCAAGTTTCTTAAGAGTTGTGAGATATTCAGTGCAGACACTGAATAACCAACAAGTACACCAATAAGTATCTTGCAAAAAATGTTTCATTTTCATTAAAAAATAATGTTGTACATGCAAACTATTATGTATAGAATGGATAAACAACAAGATCATACTCTATGGCACAGGGAATTATATTCAATATTCTGTAATAAACCAAAATGGAAAAGAATATGAAAAAGAATCTTAAAATTGTTTACAGATTATAGGAAGTTTCAAAAACATAGTACTAGAAAGAAAACATCATCTGCCCTCTGTCAACGAAGTGAAAGTTGCTCAGTCATGTCTGGCTCTTTGCAACCCCATGGACTATACAGTCCATGGAATTCTCCAGGCGAGAATACTGGAATGGGTAGCCTTTCCCATCTTCAGGGGATCTTCCTAACCCAGGGATCAAACCCAGGTCTCCTGCATTGCAGGTGGATTCGTTAGCAGCTGAGCCACAAGGGAAGTCTGAAAATACTGGAGTGGTTAGCCTATCCCTTCTCCAGGAGATCTTCCCAACAAAGGAATTGAACTGGGGTCTTCTGCATTGCAGGCAGATTCTTTACCAACTGAGCTATCTGGGAAACCCTTCATCAATAAAGGCCACCATCAATACTATGCCAAACAAGATTTACCAGTCTTTTTTTAAAGGAATATTCTTGCATACTTTCTTTTTTCTTGTTATTAATATACTGTGTAATAAATACCATAATTTGTTGAGCACTTATTTTGCACCAGATACTCTGTCATCTGATTATCATAGTTTACTTATTTTAATTCTTGAAATAATCCAATGAAGTGAATTTCTGGTGTTTTCATTTTTACAAGTGTGAGAAATGAGTCTTAAAATTACTAAAGCAACTTGCCTAAGATATACATAAGTGATAGAACTTGTAAGTGACAGAACCCGGTCTCCATCCCTGGTCTTTCTGATATCAAATCCATTCTCAACTGCTGTAATACATTTTTTGCACATTTTATATCCTATTCTCATCACCGAGTTTCTAAATTTTAATGACAATAAAACTACTATTTGAAAATGATGATCAATACATGTTGAATAAGTGAATGAATTTTTTATAAGAGAAAAGAGTGATTTGAACTCCCACTGAGGAAGTTGTGATTTGAACTCCCACTGAGGAAGTTAGCACACTACAAAGGGTAGGTGCTTAATAAATATTTGTTTGAGTTTATGTTGTGTTGATTATGTATGGATATGAGAGATGGACTGTGAAGAAGGCTGAGCGCTGAAGAATTGATGCTTTTGAACTATGGTGTTGGAGAAGACTCTTGAGAGTCCCTTGGACTGCAAGGAGATCCAATCAATCCATTCTGAAGGAGATCAGCCCTGGGATTTCTTTGGAAGGAATGATGCTGAAGCTGAAACTCCAATACTTTGGCCACCTCATGTGAAGAGTTGACTCACTGGAAAAGACTCTGATGCTGGGAGGGATTGGGGGCAGGAGGAGAAGGGGACAACAGAGGATGAGATGGCCGGATGGCATCACTGACTCAATGGACGTGAGTCTGAGTGAACTCTGGGAAATGCTGATGGACAGGGAGGCCTGGTGTGCTGCGATTCATGGGGTTGCAAAGAGTCGGACACGACTGAGCGACTGAACTGAACTGAACTGAGTTTATGTTGTGTTGATTATAATCAAACTTGCAGGGTATGATTATCAATGATAAATAATGTCTTCCTATTCAAAACTGGAGCATCTTCTGAAGAAAAGTTGATCCTCTCCCTACCCAGTGGTCTTCACAGATAATTGAAAGATCCTTAGCACCATCTCATGGTTAGCTGCCTGCTGCTGCTGATGCTAAGTCACTTCAGTTGTGTCCGACTCTGTGTGACCCCATAGATGGCAGCCCACCAGGCCACCAGGCTCCCTCGTCTCTGGGATTCTCCAGGCAATAACACTGGAGTGGCTTGCCATTTCCTTCTCCAATGCATGAAAGTGAAAAGTGAAAGGGAAGTCGCTCAGTCATGTCTGACTCCTCATAACCCCATGGACTGCAGCCCACCAGGCTCTTCGTCCATGGTATTTTCCAGGCAAGAGTACTGGAGTGGGGTGCCATTGCCTTCTCTGGTTAGCAGTCTAGAGATAAAAAATTAGAAGACGATCTTTGGGATGCCTCCCTTCGCTAACACCTTCTACTCCCCTGATCTGGTGGAAGTGACCCAGCCTGATTAGAAAGAGCACTGTGTGGGTCAAAGATACAGCTTCTCCATCCAATTGGGTCAGTAGGTAGCAGGGTAAACTTCACAATTAGCTTACTCTTCTTGGTGCTGCCTATAATTGAGAAATGTCCTCTAGATAATATCTAACATACCTTTCATCTCAAAGATTTCATTAAGCACAAATACTTAAAATCTCTCTCTCACTGTATGAGTGTGCAAGGGCTGCTGTGACAAGTATCATCAACTGAGTGAACAGACTGGCACAGCTTAAACAATAGAAGTTCTTAAACAACAACTCTTAAACTGTTTACACAACAGTTCCAGAGGCTGGACATCCAAGATATCAAGGTGTCAGCAGGCTTGGTTTTTCCTGAGGCTTCTCTCCTTGGGTTGCAGGGGGCCATCTTCTGGCTGTGTCTTTCCAGGGTCCTTCCTGTATGTAAATGTGTAGCTGATATATCTATGTGTTTGAAATTTTTCTTCTTATACAGGCACAAGTCAGATTTTGGGGCTTACCTTACTGGCCTGATTTTAACTTACTTGCTTTCACTTTTTTTTTAAGCTCTACTACTAACTTCTTTTTTAATTTTTAAAAATATTTATTTTAATTGGAGGATAATTAGAATATTGTGGTGGTTTTTGCCATATATGTGTATGAATCAGCCATAGGTATACATGTGTCCCTTCCATCACGAACCCCCTCTTCTACCTCCCTCCATTCTCTATCCCTCTAAGTTTTCACAGAGCACAAGCTCTGGGTCCCCTGCTTCATGCATCAGACTTGCACTGGTTATCTGTTTTACATATGGTAATGTATATGTTTCAATGCTATTCTCTCAAATAATCCCACCCTCTCCTTTCATTCAGTCCAAAAGGCTATTCTTTACATCTATGTCTCCTTTGCTGCCCTGTACATAGGACTGTCAGTACCACCTTTCTAGATTCCATATATATGCATAAATATGGCCTGATTTTAACTTAATTCCTTCTTTAAATGTCTTATCTCCAAACATAGTCCCATTCTGAAGTACAGGGTTTAGGCGTCCAATAGAGGAATTCTATAGGAATGGGCTTCCTTGATGGCTCAGACAGTAAAGAATCCACCTGCAATGCAGGAAGGAGATATGGGTTTGATTTCTGGGTCAGGAAGATCCCCTGGAGAAAGGAATAGCTACCAGTTCCCTGGTGGCTCAGAGGTTAAAGCGTCTGCCTGCAATGTGGGAGACCTGGGTTCGATCCCCGGGTTGGGAAGATCCCCTGGAGAAGGAAATGGAAACCCACTCCAGTATTCTTGCTTGGAGAATCCCATGGATGGAAAAGCCTGGTGGGCTACAGTCCATGGGGTCACAAAGAGTCGGACACGACTGAGCAACTTCACTCACTCACTCCAGTATTCTTGCCTGGAGAATCCCAGGACAGAGGATTCTGGAGGGCTACATTTGATAGGGTCACAAAGAGCGAGACCCCACCTGGTGGCTACTCACTCATAGGAATTTTGGGGAAACAATTCCACTCATACCAATCGCTTAAGATTTAATTATTTGGAGGCCACTAAATTGCTTGTTCGCTATTGTGAACCCTGTTCTCCAATATGAAGCAAAAACAGAGGGCCTGTCAGCCGCATGAGGGAATTAGGGACCCTGACTGCTTTTACTCTGTGGATTTCATCTTGAGGATCCCAATAGGCTACTGGAAGTGAGGTATCATAGCTGCATACAAAGCTGCAGAAATGAGGAAAACAGGAATGTATGAGGAATGTCTCTGCCAGCTAGGGCAGCTTTCACCAGGTGCTTCCTGCATGAGAGGGTCTCATGGGCCAGACTTAGTCACCTGGCCATGCATGTCTACAGGAGAAGTGGGGAAATGTAGTCACCTAGTTGAGCACATTATTGCCTCAATTAAGTTGGAGTTCCACTACCGAGAAACACAAAGAGTGGAGAGATTTGAGTGTATAACTAGAAATACCTGCTAAAATCTCTGAACAATTTGTGGTTCACTCAGTCATGTCCAACTTTTTGCGACCCCATGGACTGCAGCACCCCAGGCTTCCCTATCCTTTACTATCTCCCAGAGTTTGCTCAAACTAATATCCATTGAGGCAGTGATGTCTTTTAAGCGTTTCATCCTCTGCCCCCCTTCTCCTCCTGCCCTTGATCTTTCCCAGCATCAAGGTCTTTTCCAATGAATCAGCTCTTCTCATCATTGACCAAAGTGTCGGAGCTTCAGCTTCAGCATCAGTGATTCCAATGAATATTTAGGATTGACCTCCTCTAGGATTAACTGGTTTGATCTTGTAGTCCAAGGGACTCTAAAGGGTCTTCTCCAGCACCGCAGTTTTAAAGGATCAATTCTTTGGTGCTCAGCCTTCATTATGGTCCAAATCTCACCTCTGTACATGACTACTAGAAAAACCATAGCTTTAACTATATGAACATTTCGTCAGCAAAGTGATGCTTCTGCTTTTTAATCACTGTCTAGGTTTGTCATAGCTTTTCTTCCAAGAAGCAAGTCTTTTAATTTCATGGCTCTAATTACCATCCACAGTGATTTTGGAGTCAAATAAAATAAAATCTGTCACTGTTTCTATTATTTTCCCGTCTATTTGCCATGAAGTGATGGGGCTGGATGCCATGATCTTCATTTTTTGAAAGTTGGGTTTTAAACCCATTTTTTCAGTCTCCTCTTTCACTTTCATCTAGAGATTTTTAAATTCCTCTTTGCTTTCTGCCACAAGGGTGGTATCATCTGCATATCTGAGGCTATTGATATTTCTCCCACCAGTCTTGATTCCAGCTTGAGCTTCATCCAGCCTGGCATTTCACATGATATACTCTACATATAAGTTAAATAAGCAGGGTGACAGGTTACAGCCTTGATGTACTCCTTTCCCAGTTTGGATCCAGTATGTTGTTCCATGTCTGGTTCTAACTATTGCTTCCTGACCTGCATGTGGGTTTCTCAGGAGGCAGTTAAGGTGGTCTGGTATTCCCATCTCTTTATGACTTCTCCATGGTTTGTTGTGACCCACATAGTAAAAGGCTTTAGCATAGTCAATGAAGAAGAAGTAGACATTTTTTTGGAATTCTTTTGATTTTTCTATGATCCAATGGATGTTGGCAATTAGATCTCTGGTTCCCCAACTTTTCTAAATCCAGCTTGAACATCTGGCAATGAAGGTCAATATGTGGGTTTCCTCAGTACTCTTGCCTGGAAAATCCCATGGTTGGAGGAGCCTGGTAGGCTGCAGTCCATGGGGTCATGAAGAGTCAGACATGATTGAGTGACTTCACTTTCACTTTTCACTTTCATGCATTGGAGAAGGAAATGACAACCCACTCCAGTGTTCTTGCCTGGAGAATCCCAGGGACAGGGGAGCCTGGTGGGCTGTCTATCAGGTGGCACAGAGTCGGACATGACTGAAGCGACTTAGCAGCAGCAACAGCAGCATGTAAGAAGTGGTACAATTTCTATTTTAGTGTCGAGACAGGAAAGCACAATTCAGCCATCACCATTATAATCATGCTCTAGACTTGCATTGTCCAATATGGTACCCACCAACTCTGTGTGGCAAGGGGTATTTGAAATGTGAGTAGACCAAACAGAGATGTACTGTAAAGACAATAATGTTAATTTCATGTTTAAATATTATTGTATGTTAACACAGTATTAACAGCTAACATACAGTATTAAACATACAGTATTGTACAGTTAACCCAATTAAAATTCAAATTTATTTTATCTCTTTCACTTACTTTAAAAAAGTTTGTTTGGAAAAGTAAGTTCACTCAAAGGGAAAAATTAGACACACACATACACAGACACACACACACACACACATCACCATCCTTGCTATCATGACTTGTTAACCTATTTGAAACCCTACATTTACCTCAATAGCCAAGACATGGAAACAACCTAAATGTTCATCAATAGATGAATGCATAAAGAAGATACAGCCTACACACACACACACACAATCACACACAGAGAATGAATATTAATTGACCATAAAAAAGAATGAAATAATGCTTTTTGCAGCCACGTGGATGGGCCTAGAGATGATCATAGTAAGTGAAATAAGTCAGGCAAAGACAAATAGCATATGATATCTTTTGTATGCTGAATCTAAAATATGATATATATTAACTTATTTATCAAACAGAAACAAACTCATAGACATAAAAACAAACTTGTGGTTGCCAAGGGGGAAAGTGGGTAGAGGAGGGATGGGCTGGGAGTCTGAGATTAGCAGATGCAAACTACTGCATATAGAATTGATAAACAACAAGGTCCTACTGTATATCACAGAGAACTACACTTACTATCCTGTGATAAACCATAATGGAAAAGAAAAAAGAACCTCTTACCTTTGCTTACTTGAGTGTAATAGCATAGAACAAAAAAACTGTAGGAGCAGGGATGAGCCGTTCTGAAATTATTGAAGAACAAAAACCATTTGAAAAATGTAGTCATTAGGTTTCATATCCAGCTGCTTCCAACTCTATTTGGATTAACTACTGCTAATCCACATGAATGCCTTTGATAGCAATTACTAATCCTGAATATGGTTATCTTGAATGCTTTTAAATAAAATAATACTTGGAAACTATTTCATTAAAACATGTATTATAAAAGTTATATGTCTTCATTTTAAGTAAATTGGTAATAGAGAAAAAATTATGTAAATAAAAATCAACATAATTTTATCACCCAGAGAGAGCCACTATTTAGCAAATTAATCTCTGTTTGATAGCTACAAATTTATATTGGTGTATTTTATCTGATTTGTAGGTGTAAATTTGTACTCTGTTCATTTCATTTGGTATTATATTAGAAGTGACTTTCATGTTTACTATAAACATTGTTATTAGCAGTAGCAAAATAGTATGTCAGATGGATATACAATAATTTACTTAACTATTCCTTTAGTTTTAGATCTAGGTTTGTATTATTTTAAATAATGGTGCTTAGTATATAAATCTCAGTCCAATTTCAGAGTATTTCCTGAAAATAGATTTCTAGAAGTGACAGTAAGTGTCACAAAGCATTATTCATTTTCTTAAGCTTCTTGATTCATATTTTCAAATAGCCTTGCTCAATATTTAGAAGCAGAAATCAGAGAGTTCATAATAGAGTTTCAGCTTTATCTTGTGCCTGAAAGCTTTGAGGCTATCAGTTGAATAAAAGGTCTATTTTTTGTTTCCTTCTGCTCCCAAGGACTCTCTCTGGGTTTCCCTCTAGTTGAAAGCCACCACTGTTTGGCAAAGCCGGAAACTCAGGTGGGGGTATTTGATGAATAAGAAATAAGCACAAAATACAGGACCAGAAACAGAGATACACACAGGCAGGGAACTAAAACAGAGTCCACAGCCAAGGAACTGAAGCTGGGAGGTAGTAGGCTTGGGAGGGTCAAAAAGAGGCTAGGTCAAGAAAGAGTCTCTGTGGCAGAAATCAGTTATGGGGCTCTCAGTGGGTACCTGCTTTATAGTGCCTGCAGGCAGCCAGCTTACGGGAAGCCAGAGGGGAGGAACATGTGGGGGACCACCTGCTAGCCTGCCCATGCCCTTTGGTTATAAATGGAGCATTCCTTCTGACACCAAGCAGGACATTGTGGGGCTCCTGGGCACAAAAGACTTTCTGTGTCCCCATTTCTTTGATTATAGGAAATAGACTTCATTCAGCCTCCTTGACCTTCTCTGAGTTTCAACAAGCAGGTTCAAACAGTTGCTCATCAGGGAAGGGAAGGGTTGTAGAGACAAGGGAGAAACTGTGGAAAGAAACAATAATGCAGCCTTGGGGCAGGATCCTGGCTTCCCCTCAAGAGATACATATAACAATAGCTTTGAGCTATTTTGCAGATGTTAAAAACCCCACCAGGTGAGAGAAGTTAACTGTATACTGCCCACAAGCATGTAGACCTCAGACTAGTTGGAACCAGATTTATGATTCTGACTCCCAACTGTCTCACCATCAACCAACCAGGAAAATGTACATAAGCTGATCATGCTCTCTGAACCATTACTCTAAGATTCCTCACTACTCTCTCCAGGAGGGGACACACAATTTTGAGGGCATTAATTTACTATGGCTCCACGCAAAGCAATAAAGCTATTCTTCTCTACTTTAACCAAAACTCGGTCTCAGAGATTTAATTCCATGTCAGGGTACAGAGGTCAGATTTGGCTTTACTTCCAATGTTAAAAATGCTTCTTTCTTGGGTGTCCCTCACATGAAACCCCAAGCAACATGATCCTTATTCTTGAAGGCTTCCTTTGATAGGAAAAAAATAATTGCCTGTATTTATTATTGCCAAGCATCTAATCTCCCTCAGATTCCAAAAAATGCATCATGCCCTTTGTCCAAGTGCTTGTCCTCCTTTGTTTTCTTTCCTTCCACCAGATTCCAGCTCCCAGCCTCTTTCCTTTCTTCTTATTCTCTCAAGCTCAAGTGAAAGGGTACTTTATGAACAACTGTTACATGCTGACCCAGAAACTTAGACTTTCCTCTCATGGCCCTTCATCACAGGTATGATGACATGTCCTAAGGCCTTCGTTCCAGTGCAGTGGAGTCTCCAGGTGGGCAAGGTCTGAGTCTGCATGTCTCCTGGGCTGTGTCTTTGTCACTCAAATCCTGGGCCATTTGAGCTGGTTAATAAATATCTGTTGAACAAATGAACAAAAACATGAAGCAGTCCATCTTCCTCCAAACATGATCAAAAGCCTTCACTTCGTCCACTGATCCACCTGAGTGTGTGAATCACAAAGATAGTTTTAGCTCCCAGGCAGATTTCCCCTGCATTTGCTGAGAGCATGCCAGTCAGTCCTGGTAGTTTTCAGACAAATCAAATTAGAAATGGTTGTACTCATTTGGAAAATCAAGAACTGGCTTTGAAATCTTTCCCCACAAATTAGATTGAATCACGATCATTTTCCCCTCGCTCATAAATGCTTGATTGGCTTTGTCTGATGCCTCGTGATGGAAATGCAGCCTTGCATTTCAAGCTCTGTTTTTTACTCACCAGGGTGTTATGATGTCTGGATGATGATTAAAAACAAAACAAACACCCACAATGAAAATGCTTTGTAAATAACAGCTCAGCACAGTAACCCTTGCAAGTGGCACTTTAGGAAACTCTAAAACCAGTCAAGGTAAGAAGAAATTCAAGCTAGGTCTGCTGTATTCCCTTGAGGTCTTACGAACTGGTTTTCTGATACAGCAGGACAGTCATATCTGAGTTATCATCTGTTATCAGGACCCAAGGAAGGGATGTGCCAGGACTTGGCTATGATATTTGCAGAGTCCTAGCAGGAGTCACCTAGCCACCTACTTTTCCCTTTCTTGCTCAAACACGTGGTTCTTGCTCTAGCTTCCACCTTAGTCTCCAGACTTGATTCAGACTCATGCCACATTTGGTCCAGGTATATTCCTAGTCTACCTCCACCTGTGACCTCAGGTCTTTTTCAACAAATTAAGAATGGTCCAATCTTTTATTTTATACTTTAAAAATTTTATGTTAGTGAAGCATAATTGATTTCCAATGTTGTGCTTTTCTGGTGTATAGCAAAGTGATCCAGTTATACACGTATGTAATAGTTTGAATCTACTTATCCCAGACTCTCAATCCATCCCTCCCCTACACCCTTCCTGTTTGGTAACCACAAGTCTGTTCTCTATGTCTGTGAGTCTGTTTCTGTTCCATAGATAAATTCATTTGTATCATATTTTAGATTCCACAAGTAAGAGATATCATGGTGTTTTGTCTTCCTCTGTCTGATTTATTCCACTGGGTATGATAATCTCTAGGTCCATCCAAGTTGTTGCAAATGGCATTGTTTCATTGTTCCACTCTTTAAAACTCTCCATCTTTTTTCTTTTTCTTTTCCTGTGAGGGCAGACAGGGGGGTTCTTGGATGAGAGATAGCTGGATGTACTGGGTGCCAGAGGACCTGGCTCACAGATCTGACAGATCGATTTCTGATTCATGCCATCTTCCCAGCTAATGCCAATCCACTATGCCACCCCATGTCAGAGGCACAGTGAGAGGGTGGGCTCTTCCCTTTAGGGGAGTTAGTTACAACTGTGTTTTCATTTGTCTGGAGGCTAGAGCCTGCCAGGAGGCAGAAAGCCCTGGGGCCATTTTCCCCCCACATCTTAGGGATCCTATCAGATTTGACAAAGTCCAAGCTGTAGCATTGCAGCTGCATCAGTTCTATTGCACATCCTGGTGTACTAGGTCTTCAGGTCTCCACTGCTGTTTCACCCTTGTCCTACTTTTCTCAGATAGCTCAAGGCCAGACCAGGGTCTTGTTGCTGAGCTAATGAACAGCATTTGGTGGGTGAAATAAAGTCTCAGGAGAAGAGAGTCAGAAAGTTGTGGCAAATGACCAGATTGAGAATGAGTTAGAGGTCACTGACCTTGCCTTTTCCTCACATGCTTTTTATCTATAATTTCTGTATTTTCAGATTAAATTAGAAGCAGAGCAGAGGATAACTTTCTCATGCTTTCTGCAAAAGCGTTAACTGGCTTGAATCACTATCTCAGGCAGTAATAAGTATCTTTCTAGTGAAATGAGTTCAGAAGGAACGCACTTGCCAAACCAAGATGGTGCCCATTATTGCTGGTCAAAGGTTGACTGGGGAAAATGCCCACAAATGAGAAATGCCTATGAGCAATTCATTAGTGATTGGCCCCTTTAATTTGGCTAATAGACCTCTTGGCCAATAGACCATTCTGTTGGCAAAATGGTCCATTTGGCCAATAGAAGATCAGCAAGTAAGTAACAATTTTGAAGTAAAGTGCCAGTCAATGTCCGATGCAGGATGCAGGATGCTTTGCACTGGTTCAAGGAGAGGACCCAGAGGGATGGTATGGGGTGGGAGATGGGAGGGGATTCGTGTTTGGGAACGCATGTACACTCGTGGTGAATTAATGTCAATGTTTGGCAAAACCAATACAGTAATGTAAAGTAAACCAAAGTAAAAATAAAAATTAAAAAAAAAAAAAAGAAAAACCATAAAAAAAAAAGAAATCTC
>SJYQ01000457.1:781092-794488 GCA_006410935.1 Redunca redunca
TAAAAAAAAAAGAAATCTCCAAGATCTCAACAAATGATGAAAGTATTACAGGATAATCTTAACATCTTTTATTGACTTAATTTGACATGAAATAAATATATTACCATAAAAAAAAAAAAAGAAGTAAAGTGAACTCTTGCCACAGAGATAAGACAAAGGCAGCATCCAAATAGAAATTTAGGCATGATTAGCTTTTGCTGATAAGGTCTAAAATTGGTAATGTATTAATACATCCATAGTTTCACCTAAAATAAGCAAAGGATTATGTTCAATCATAAAGCCGTAAAATAGGTGCTGCTGCTGCTGCTAAGTCACTTCAGACATGTCCGACTCTGTGCGACCCCATAGATGGCAGCCTATCAGGCTTCCCGGTCCCTGGGATTCTCCAGGCAAGAACACTGGAGTGGGTTGCCATTTCCTTCTCCAATGCAGAAAAGTGAAAAGAGAAAGTGAAGTCACTCAGTCGTATCTGACTCTTAGTGACCCCATGGACCCCAGCCTACCAGGCTCCTCCATCTATGGGATTCTCCAGGCAAGAGTACTGGAGTGGGGTGCCATTGCCTTCTCCAAAATAGGTGCTAGTCAAGCCATTTGTTAATTTCTTTCTTTTCAGTCCTATTAGTTCCTTGTTAAAGCCTAGTTAATTATGGCATTTTTGCCTTTATACTATCTGTGTTCTTGCGTATTTGCTTAATTACTCAGGTATATCTGACTCTTTGCAACCCCACGGACTGTAGCCCACCAGGATCCTCTGTCCATGGGATTCTCCAGGCAAGAATATTTGATTGAGGAGCAATTTCCAGGGACGGAACCCACGTCTCCTGAATTGCAAGTGAATTCTTTACCGTCCGAGCCACCAGGGAAGCCCTACACTATCTGAGACCTGGCTGAAATATTGGGTGTCCAATGAATAAATGATGATAGATTCCAAGTTTAAGGATGTTTGACAAACAGAGACCATTAGATCACTGTGTAATACATTTCTGTATGTTCCAGCCAGCATATACCAGCATTTAGACCATGATGGTGTTTCTCTCATTGTGTCCATAAGCAGAACAGCATCTTCCAAAGTTGGTCCTTCTATACCAAAGCTATGCTCTGCTTGTGACAGTTTATCTGATCACTTCTGTAGTCACGTGATAAAGAATTAAATAATACTGAGTTCTATCTGTCAGATCTTCCTCACCCATGAATCATCAGGAGACCACAGTAATTATACTATTATTCTAAGATCTCCTTTTTGATGAGCTACTTCACCATAGAGGAAATATTTTAGTTGGGTGGCTTTTTTTTTTTTTACTGGATTTCAATCCACATTCGACAAACTTTTGTTCTGGTTGGAGAATGATCTGGATACTTTGAAAGGAGGTTGTGGCTCAGAACCTGTGCTGTCTCTCATTGTTTTTCTAATTTTCCTTGCATGGCCCTTGGACCAGTACCCACCAACATGGCTTACATATAATTCCTCCCATTTTATTACCGCCAAGAAATTTCAAATGCTCTAATACCCTATTCAGTTACATATTAACATAGCATTCTTTTTGTAAAGTATTTTATAGTGCTGTTTCTGAAGATGGGGTAGGTGGAAAAATAGATGATTGGTTGTTATACTCTGGTAAGCATGGTTTATTTATTTATTTATTTTTTCAATTGGACTTCTTTTTAAAAGACAATGGACTGGTATTATCTTCTGCTTTTTTATTTTAATGTATATATATATAAATATTATAATATATACACACATGCACACATGGAGACTCTTGCTGTGTTTCCTGTAGTTAGAAAGCAATTGATAGGCAAAAGGCCTAGATTTCCCTGAACCATTATTTAAAAAACAGTTATTTAAAAAACAGTCTTTTAAAATGCAGGTACCTGGTTGTACCTCTCACGCCAACACTGGAAATGATTCTGAGGATGCCTATCATGCCTTCCAAGAAAAGATAGATGAAAAAATATAAATTTTCAAGTGGTGGTCCAGTGGTTGAAAATCCACCTGGCAATGTAGGAGACATGAGTTCGATCCCTGGTCAGGTGGTTAAGATCCCACATGCCGTGGAGCCACTAAGCTTGTGTATCAAAACTACTGAGCTCGAACTCTAGAGCCCATGCTCCATGACAAGAGAAGTCACCCCAAGGAGAATCCCATGCACTGCAACTAGAGAGAAGCGCCCACTGGCTGTAACTAGAGAAAGACCACATGTGGCAGCAAAGACCCAACACAGCCAAAAATAAAATAAATATTTTAAAAATACAGGTTTTCAGTCTCAGATGCACAAAGAATGAGGTTCCTGGGAATCTTAGAATCACCCAGTCCACCAGCCTCAGGTTGAAAAAGAAGAAACTGAGACTCTCAAGGTGACTGGTCTCAGGTAACCTGAAAAGTGGCAGATCAGGAAACAGAAAAATGAGTCAAGAACAATGTTGGACATGAGGCCCATGTTCTGATTTGATCCTAAAGCAAACTTCTACAATTATTTTCTGGCTATGGTAGCAAAAATTAAGACGTGAGAGAGACCATATGGTTTTCCTGGTAAATATTCATGATAAGAATCTGGTTCTGGCTAAAATGAACAATTTCACTTTTTTTTTTCCCCCAGAATTCAAAGTCAGATGCTCTCTACTCGATTACAAATGAATTTTAATGGGAAGCCCATGCAAGTAGTAAAGAGTAGCAAACTATTACAAGGCAGTCTAAGAGATATGATAGGTGTATGTCAACGTGTGTATGGATCTATGGAGAAATTGTCTAGGGACACAAACAACTGAGAACCAGTGGAGAAGACAGCCACTTTGGGGATGGGTGGAGTTCTGGAAAGGCCCCAGGAATGGAGTAGGAAAAAGATCCACTTGGCCTTGGAAGAAGGGAGAGGAGAGATGCAGAGGCCTGAAGAAGTCACTCCTGGTGGAGGAAGAAAGGCAAGAAGTATATTCAGAGGACAGGTTTCCATAGTAACCACATGCATGGACTGAATGAATGAGCTTAAGGACTTCCAGTGTCTTCATGCCAGAGTGGGAGGGGCCACCAGTCCATGAAGGTAATGGTCAATCTGAAGTTCAGGGGTTGAGGTCCCTGGGCAGGCAGAGGAGAGTGGAAGCCCCTGAACCCTGCACAGCAGCTGCTATCAATTTTACCTACAAACTCCCTGCCATTTGTCGCACTTTGTATCTAGACAGAGCTCTCCACAACCCGTTAACTGTCCTTGTCTCCATTACCTCCACAGTTGCCCAAAGTATGACCCATGAGCATCCTTTCTTGCACACAGTGCACACTCTGTTGTTATTCAGTTGTGTCTGGCTCTTTGTGACCCCATGGACTACAGCACACCAGGCTTCCCTGTCCTTCACAATCTCCCAGAGTTGGCTCAAACTCATGTCCTCTGTGTCGATGATCCTATCCAACAATCTCATCCTCTGTTGACCCTTCACCTCCCTACATACAGCACATTCTATTGCCTACATACGGCTCCCTGAGGGATGCATCTGAAGCACAATATGACCATACTGCCTTATTTCTATAGCAATTTTCTCTTCACCCCTTCCTATTCTGTTTCTTCCACAGGGTCAAGTTCTAGTACTTCCACATGATGTAAGTTTTAATGACTTCATCTCTTCCTGTCTTTCCTACTGCATCTTCCCTGCTATTATGCTAGTTTCCAGCAGCTGTCTACTGGCCTTCTGCCAGATCCTTGTATATGTCGCCCACCTTCCTACCTCCGACCTTAGAAAATGCTTTCCTTTTCTGCGCAGATGACACTCCTTCTCACTCTCTAACTAGTTACACCTGCTCTTCTGTAAAATCTCACTTCCTATGTCACTTCCCTAAGGAAGCCTTCTGTAACCCTCCAGATTAGAACGGGCTTCCTTTGTGTGAGACCTCATGTTCTGTTTCTTCACAGCAATGAATGTCCTGGACATTTTCTTCTGCCCTTCAAAGGGAGGGCCACCTTGGAGAGGATGAATCAATGAGTAAGCTTGCTTCCTCTACTGATACAAACTTGGTTCTTGTGTTTTAAGTTCCTGACCATTCTTAGGAGCTCATTGAGCTTCATAAGTCAGATGTGGAACAAGACAACTCTTGTTGTTAATGGTACAAAGTGAAGTGTATTTCCATTGAAGTGGACAGTCTCTCTAAGATGGTCTATGAACAAATCTTTGAGTTTCAAAGTTCTGTGCTTCATCCATAGAAATCAAACTCTTTTTCTGAGAAAAGTAGTAGGATGGGAACTTTTGAATTTTACAACTGCAAATAAAAGGCTCTGGTGGATCCTAAAGAAGGAAACTGGACATGGTTTGGTGCTCCCCAAAGGACAGATGAACCTAGGGCTTCCAGATACCTTATATCATGGAGGATGATGCACATATACGAGCATGGAGGCACAGGACACTAAGAACTGCCATGTTGGGGACAGAGAGGCCCCCACTTACAGGTACCTGTGGCTTAGTGAGGTTATCATCCCATGGAGGGTTCCCATCCAACCAGGACATGGTGGTGCTGTCAGGAGAGCCACATCAGACATACAGGATTTAGGCTTTCCAATGTAGAGGGACCTTCTTTTGAGACAATTAAAGACCCTGTAGCTCTAGTAAGATTTGTAGTGGAAAAGGGACCATGGTGCTAATACTGACTTTCTTTCAGTCTCT
Organism: Redunca redunca; assembly: GCA_006410935.1. Taxonomy (NCBI): domain Eukaryota; kingdom Metazoa; phylum Chordata; class Mammalia; order Artiodactyla; family Bovidae; genus Redunca; species Redunca redunca. The sequence continues at coordinate 785,734 of SJYQ01000457.1, forward strand.
TCTATAGGACCAGGGCTGGTTGATTTACCTTGAAGATTGGACCACCAATATGAATAATTTTGTCAGGGACACTTTGTACNATTAAATGTAGAATAGAATGGAGAGAGTCTGAGATATGGAGAATCCTTCTTAGTGGGAATAGGATGAAAGTTGAAGCAATACTTTAAGCTGGTATATAGGAGAGAATATGGTGGCTGATTTTTTGCCACTCCTTTTGACACTATTTTAAAGTACATTATGTTCTTTTTTGTTTTACAACTTCATGTATTTTTAAAGAAATTGAACTATAGTTGATTTACAATGTTGTGTTAGTGTGTGTGTGTATATATACATATATATTCCTTTTCTGTTATGGGTTATTATAAGAGATTGAGTATAGCTCCATATGATACAGAGGAGGTTCTTCTTAGTTATTTTATATGTAGCAGTGTGACTATGGGTGGCACTATGGTAAAAAACCTGCCTGCCAATGCAGGAGACACAACTGATGCAGATTTGATCCCAAGATAGGGAAGATCTCCTAGAACAGGGCATGGCAACCCACTTCAGATTTCTTGCCTGGAGAATCCCATGGACAGAGGAGCCTGGTGAGCTATAGTCTGTAGGGTCACAAAAAGTTAGACAGGACTGAAGTGACAGCACATGCTCACAGCGTGAATATGTTAATATCCAATTTACCTCCCCTCAGATTCCCCTTTTGCGAACTGTAAGTTTGTTTTTAATTTATGTGGGTCTATTTCTATTTTGTAAATAAGTTCGTTTGTATCACTTTTTCAGATTCCACACATAAGTGATATCATATGGTATTTGTCCTCTTTCTGACTTAAGTCACTTAGTATGATAATGTCTAGATCCATCCTTGTTGCTGCAAATGAAATTTTATTCTTTCTAATGGTTAAGTAATACTATCTTCTTGCATGCACTTTCTAAATCATTGCTGAAGACTCCCTCCAATGCTATCATGAGAAGGATTCTGAAGTCACAAATGGTAATACTGAAAATGATTCATGTTGATTTCAAAAGTAGTACTTTTTCATTTAGCTACTTTTTTCTCCTTTCTCTCCACTGTGGTAGATGGGGGTATCAATGCTTCTTGACACTTTGGTATTTTTGCCTGCAACGAGCACAGCTGAGGTGGATGTTGTAGGGAAAGAGCAAATTAACCAAGATGGTAGTGGTCAGACCCTTTTGCCTCACAGCTTCTTGCTTATCCCAGGTTTTGTGAATACATGGTTATGTAACAGCTGAAATCACTTACAACACTGTGCATGCACGTCACAATGTACCCACTTGGTCATGGGCCACTTTTGTCCTATGAATATATATAAGCTCCATTTGAAAAGCCCTTGCATCTATGTTGTGGCCACATTATGGCTGTGTCTGCTGGGTAAACCACAAGAGAATATAGCATATCTGCTGCATTAGCTGCTGCACCAGCGTGGAGAGAATAAACATGCAGTTCCTACAATTCTTGAGCCTTCTTCCAATTTCCCAGCTCGTTGGAAATTTTCTTTCATCTTCCAAACCCTGGGTTCAGCAAACAGTGTGGATAGCTAGACAACTGGCATAGTCAGCAGGATACCCAGCAAACAGAGGAGCCTGAGGCTCCAATGAATGGAGGAAGCCAGTGGCCACCACATAGCATGTGGTAGCAAGTAGCCATGTCCTCTTGGTGTGGGCCCCAGTGGAAAACTGGGAAGCAGTGGATGGGTCACCAGGTAGCATTGACCAGATAGCATTGAAAAGGTATCACAGGCAGTGAGCTCCCATTTCCAGGATGGGGCAGCATGGACTGCGGCTGGCACCGTGGGGTGAATTTTCCTAACTGCCTTGAAGGTGAGTATGGATAGGGCTCTCTGTGATGCTGCACAAGTGTGCAAGTTGTTGCGATGGGAGGAAGAGCTAGAGCAGCGTATACACATTCTGGAGCAAGAGATACGTGGCTATGAGGAACCCAGCACCTCAAACTATGAAGTAATGAGGGAGGGTGATGATGAACATTGTGAGACCACAGGTCCCCACTTGGTAGCATGGCCCATTGTGCAGCAGAAGGTGAAGCATGGGCAGCCTATTGCCCAGGGGGTCATCCTCAAGGGGCCCTCAAAGTGACTGAGTTCAAGATGTATCGACCATATACTCAGGCAGAGTTAGTCAACTTGGGTAAGCAGTTTCGGCAGAAACAAGGGGAACCCGTGGTAGCATGGCTCTTGCAACTCTGAGACACAGGGGTGGATGCTATAATTTGTTCTGGGGACAAAATAGAACTGTTGTTATCTATAACCACTTCCCCTTACTGAGATAAAGATTGTAGAACATTACGAGACCATGGGTTTCTGCTTGTTAGCTAGGCCCATCGTACAACTGAGAGCAGAGTAGCAGTTTAAGCACCCACAGCAAGAGATAAAGGTGCTTCAGTTAGAATATTACATGGCTCCCAAGGATGTTCCTTAAGATGCCCTTTTTGACTTTGAATAGGGCTCAGGCCAAGATGTCTGCCCGAAGAGCCCAAGCAGGGACCTGAGGCCCCATGTGAACTTGCAATTAACTGTGCTTAGTCACTCAGTCGTGTCCTACTCTTTGCAACTCCATGGACTGCAACCCACTAGGTCTCCTTTGTCCATGGGGATTCTCCAGGCAAGAACACTGGAGTGCGTTGCCGTGTCCTCTTCCAGGGGATCTTCCTAACCCATGGATCGAGCCCAGGTTTCCCACGTTGCAAGCAGATTCTTTACCCATCTGAGCCACCAGGTCACTAGCTAATATACAGAGAGCAATGGCCCTGGCTGATACTGGTGTCGAATGCAAACTTCTTTACAGCAAGCCAGAGAAGTTTCCTTGTTCTAGTGCACACGTTCATGGCTATGTCAGCCAAATGATGAAGACTGAGGCTATGTCCTATGGTGTAGATTTAGAAGAGTGTACTGTAAAGGCTGTGTCCTCAGATTTAGAAAAGTATAATCATGTAGGTAGATTGTGAACACTGCAAAAATCCCCTCCTTGAAGGGATGGGCCCAGTGCCTCTGGGATATTTTGCAGGTCCTTAATAAAAAAACCCTGCAGAGGTGGGGTTGCCCCTGTGGAGCCTTTCATGCAATTTCACAAGGACAGATGGTGGACGAGACTTGGCAAAGGAAGATAAAGGCATTCCATGTGCGGTGGGTGTCTCTTCTAGCCCCATGAGGGGAAGAACTGCAAAATGAGTTCCAGGTGATACCTGGTGTTGGGTTTTTGCTACGTACTGGGGATGTAACTGTTTGTTACTATACCATCTACTGCCATTGCAGAATGTGGGTTCAAGGGTCAGAGTTACTTGCCAAGGGAATATCGTGGAAGATGGATTGAGCATAGATTCTGAGGTGAGAGACCCTGAAGGGGTGAAATATAGGGTAAGAGCAAATTTGCCAGGATGGTGGTGGTCAGGCTCTCTTGCCCCATGGTCTCTCGCTCTTGCCCCATGTTTTGTAAATACATGGTTATGTAACAGCTGAGATCACATAGCACTGTGCATGTGTGTGATGATGTGCCCACTTGGCCAAGGGCCACTTTTGTCCTGTAAACATATATAAGCTCCACCTGAAAAGCCCTTGAGTCCACATTATGGCGGCATTTTGGCTGCATTCACTGGGTCAGACGCAACAGAATGCAACATGTCTGCTGCAAAGCTGCTGTGCCAGCCCAGAGAGAACACACATGTGCAGTCCTATGGCTCCTCGAGTTTTCTTCCAGCCTCCTCACTCGCACTTTGCCTACCCTGGGTTCAGCGAACAGCATGCACAGTGAGGAATAGCAAGACAGATGTGTGCCCAGCAGTGGTGTGACAGGAGGCCGAGCCAGAAACCCTTCCTGGGAGAAATGGGTCAGATTTGGTGTAAAACTTATTTCCTACCCATTCCCATCTCTCTCTCCTACTTGCCCTTGGACCTAACACTGGAGAACACAGCAGGGAGGTGCTCTAAAAACAAAGCAATTCTGGACAGTTCAGGTGGCTGCCTGGACGCAGGACAGCAGAGGACAGTGGGAGGAGAATGTGGGTGGGGGGAGTGAAGGAGCACAGCCCGAAGTGACCCAGAGAAAGCATCCGGAGACGGCGCGTTTCCAAGTTATCCTGCTCCCTGGGGAGCATGCTGTTCCCCACACCTAGCCCTATTTTAAGAGAGTCTCTGGGGCATTTATTTGAAGTTCTTGCCACCATCATCTTGCTCAGGACTTTGTGTGTCCCCTGAAGGCCCCTCAAGGGATTCTGGGTTCCCTGGTCTATTTACAGATAGTGAGGCCCATTATACATTCAATGGAATGAAGCAGCCTGGCCTCTCATCAGATGTGGGAGAACTGGTCAAAGAAGGAGAAAATCTCAGTTCTTCTAGATCCCTGCTGTCATGAGGACTATCCACATAGAACACTTGTGACATGGTTTAGGTGGAGCTAAACATTGTAAAATTGGATTTTTTTTAAGTTTTTTTTTTTTTAATTAAAGTGTAGCTGATATACAATGTTGTGTTAACTTCTGATGTACAGCAAAGTGGTTCAGTTATGTGTGTGTATGTGTATATATATATTTATATATACACACACACATTTATTCAGGTCAGTTTTCATTCCAATCACAAAGGAAAACAATGCCAAAAGATGTTCAAACTACTGCACAAGTGCACATATCTCACACTCTAGCAAAGTAATGCTCAAAATTCTCCAAACTAGGCTTCAACAGTACATGAACTGTGAACTTCCAGATGTTCAAGCTGTATTTAGAAAAGGCAGAGGAACAAGAGATCAAATTGTCAACATGCATTGGATCATAGAAAAAGCAAGAGAGTTCCAGAAAAATATCTACTTCTGCTTCATTGACTATGCTAAAGTTTTTGACTCTGTGGATCACAACAAATGAGAAAATTTTTAAGAGATAGGAATACCAGACTACTTTACCTGCGTCCTAAGAAATCTGCATGCAGGTAAAGAAGCAACAGTTACAACCAGATATAGAACAACAGACTGGTTCTAAATTGAGAAAGGAGTATGTCAAGACTGTATATCATCACCTTGCTTATTTAAATTATATGCAGAGTACAACATGCAAAATGCTGGACTGGATGAAGCACAAACTAGAATCAAGATTGCTGAGAGAAATATCAATAACCTCAGATATGCAGATAACACCACGCTTATGGCAGAAAATGAAGAGAAACTAAAGAGCCGCTTGATGAAAGTGGAAGAGCTAGCTTAAAAGTAAACATTCAAAAAATGAAGGTCATGGCATCTGGTCCCATCACTTCATGGTAAGTAGATGGGGAAACAATGGAAACAGTGACAGACCTTACTTTCTTGGGCTCCAAAATCACACTGTAGGTGGTGACTGCAACCATGACATTAAAAGATGCTTGCTCCTTGAAAGCAAAGCTATCACAAACCTAGACAGAATAATAAGAACAGAGACATCACTTTGCCAACAAAGGTCCATCTAGTCAAAGCTATGGCTTTTCCAGGAGTCATGTATGGATGTGAGAACTGGACCACAGAGAAAGCTGAGCACTGAAGAATTGATGCTTTTGATCTGTGATGTTGGAGAAAACTCTGGAGAGTCCCATGGACTGCAAAGAGATCAAACCAGTTAATCCTAAAGGAAATCAACCCTGAATATTTATTGAAAGGACTGATGCTGAAGCTGAAGCTCCAGTACCTTGGCCACTTGATGGGAAGACAGTCTGGCCACTGGAAAAGACCTTGATGCTGGGAAAGATCGAAGGCAGGAAGAGAAGGGGACAACAGAGGATGAGATGGTTGAATGACATCACTGACTCAATGGACATGAGTTGGTGATGGACAGCGAAGCCTGGCATGCTGTAGTCCATGGGGTTGCAAAGAGTCAGACACGACTGAGCGACTGGAATTGAACTAAACTGATATATTCAGTTATACATGTGTGCATGCTAAGACACTTCAGTCATGTCTGATTGTTTGTGATGCTATACACTGTAGCCCATTAGGACCCGCTCACTGTCCATGGGTTCCTCCAGGCAAGGATACTGGAGTGGGCTGCCATGCCCTCCTCCAGGGGATCTTCCTGACTCAGAGATGAAGCCCACGTGTCTTAAGTCTCCTACATTGGCAGGCAGGTTGTTTTCCGCTACAGCCATCTAGGAAGCCTCAGTTATACATACATACATCTTTAAATATTCTTTTCTTTATGGCTTATTATAGGATATTGAATATAGTTCTCTGTGCTATACAGTAGTACCTTTTTATTTACCTATCAGTATATAATAGTTTGTATTTGCTAATCCCAAACTTCCAATCGTCCCCCCTCTGCCTCCTTCCCTCTTGCCATTTACAAGTCTGTTCTCTATGTCTGTGCGTCTTAAACATTGGATTCTAAGATAATGGGGAAGAGACATTTTACAAAGTCCTAAGCTTCTACCTTCAGTCTTGTCATCCTTTCCCCCTTCTACATAGCCTCAAACTTTGGGTGCAGCTTTGTTCTGGCAAATTGTTACTAGAGGTGATGCTTACCTCAGGAAAGAAAAAGGGGAAGAAAAGTTACTGTTGTCTCCCAAGTTCCCTTAAAAAAGACAGTCTTGCCTCAGTTAATCTGCCATCAGTAGGAATATTTCATCTTGAAAGGAAATCAACCAGAATTCCAAAAAATGCAAATTAAAGCAGAAATAGGATCTGAAAAGCTAGTTTGTAGATTTTTTTTAAAGTGGTACCCAAGACAAAGGAGGAAGTTCTCAGAGATGGATGCCAGAAGCATTTGTGGCACACAAACATAGGTTTGTCCCCCATTGTCACTGGGAAGGAGGACCCTGGCTTTTGAATTACCCAGCTACTCCAAACTCAATCTGTGTAGTTTTTTAAAGGAATGTAGTGTCATTGTGTAGAATACATAAGATACACATGTGAGCACTTAATGCCAGGGACAGTATAAACTGTGGGCAATTTCTTTTTTGTTATTTTATTCTTTCAATTAATTTTTATTGGAGTACAATTGATTTACAATGCTATGTTAGTTTCTACTACACAGCAAAGTGAATCAGCTATGAATATACATATATCCTCTCTTTTTAAAATTTTCTTCCCATTTAAGTCACCACAGAGCACTAAATAGAGTTTCCTGTATTATACAGTAGATTCTCATTAGTTATCTATTTTATCCTTAGTATCAATAGGGTATGTCTGTCAATACCAGTCTCCAAAATCATCCCAACCCCCTGCCCCTTGGTGTCCATACATTTGTTCTCTGTGTCTGCATCTCTATTTCTGTTTTGCAAATAAGATCATCTATACCATTTTTCTAGATTCTACATATGTGTTAATATACATTATTTGTCTGATTTCTTGATGGATTCGGGTTTCCCTGGTGGCTCAGAGGTTAAAGCATCTGCTTGCAATGTGGGAGACCCAGGTTCGATGCCTGAGTTGGGAAGATCCCCTGGAGAAGGGAAATCCCATGGACGCAGGAGCCTGGTGGCCTACAGTCCATGGGGTCACAAAGAGTCGGACACGACTGAGCGACTTCACTTTCTTGATGGATGGATATAAGGGGCCTTTATTCTTTGACATGTCAATTAACTTTTGGGAATCTACCCAAAAGAGTACACATCTAAACAGCCACAACAAATGATCAATGCAAGAATATGCTTATATTCCACTGATTATGAGTACATTAGTAGAAATCCATTATTGGTAGAAGTTTGTTTGGTAACTGCTATTTGTTTTCAGAAGTGCAGGACTATCACTAACCAACATAATTGGGACCTAATGATGTTTTTCTGGATTAAGAGATTGTTTGAGCTGAATGATTAGCCTGCTCTAGGACTAGAAGCTGTACTAGGCGTCTAACCTCACTACTTGACCTCTTTAGTGGGAAGTTAAATTCAGGCAACTAGGCAACACAGGGCATTCCCTTTAGGAAATTCCTGCCATTCACCTCCCTCCACCTCCGAAGTGGCGCAGGTTACAGGAATGACTCTAAAAGGCAGAGTTAGCATCATTCAGAGGCCTTGAGAGATTTTTAGGGAATAAGATGTGCCTGTGACTAGAACACACTTGTGGTTGCCAAGGGGAAGTTGGGTGGGGTAAGGGTGGATTTGGAACTTGGGTTTAGTGGATGCAAACTGCTATATGTAGAATGAATAAACAACAAGACACTGTATAGCACAGTGAACTGTGTTCAATATCTTGTAATAAACTATAATGGAAAAGAACATGAACTATATATCTATTTATTCACATATATGTATATATATACACATACACCCACGTGTAACAGAATCACTTTACTGTACAGTAGAAATTAGTACAACATTGCAAATCAACTATACTTCAATAAAATGCATTCCCCCCAAAAAAAGATGTGTCCATGACTATGTAGAGGAGAATATTGTCTTACACTTACCTGAATAAGTTTACTGACAGTATTGTAGAGATTAGTTTAGAATTTAAAAGAGACGAATGGTAGTGGTGCTAAATGAGAAGTTGTTGGCTATAAAAATTCCAAATGGCTTTCATGTTGTAATAGCTATTCATAATCTAGAAGGTGCTCCAGGGTTTCTCCTTATTCATCTAGTAAAAGTGACTCAGCACATGGCTCAGCTGAGCATATATATATGTATATACACACACGTCTTTATTTTCCTGTAACTTCCTCAAATAAACTGACCTGTTTTCTCATACTTAGGTGAAGAATTATCTTCTTCCTGCTTCTACTATATATATATATATATATATATGTATGTATATATGTGTATATATATGTATATAT
>SJYQ01000457.1:795002-823220 GCA_006410935.1 Redunca redunca
TATATATGTGTATATATATATATATATATATATATACACACACTTAATACTCCCCACTTCTGGTCCTCTCATGCACCCCTCAATCTTCATGTTACTAAAAATACTCTTAATATGTTAAAAATATGGCCAATGTCATTTTACTGCTTCTGATTTTGTATGATAAATTTGGCAAGCATAATAGGCTTTTAAATTACTTCTACTCATTTTTCTTGCCTCACCTCCTTCATATCCCTGGCCCTCTCTGTCCCACTTCAAGTTCAGAAATGACTCACTTTTCAAGCTTTTGTGAACACTATGCCGTTTACTGAGAAGGCTGGCTGGACATTCGCTCCTGTCCTTCCCCACTTCCTTCCAGGAAAGCATCACCTTCCTTATGAAACCTTTGCTCTTTTAGCTATTTCTTTTCGCAGGCTGCCCTGGGAGCTGGTGTCAGTGGCTTTCCAAGTGTACCACTTGGAAAAGTATCCCAGGTCTTGGCATTAGTTGACTTGCAGTACATCATTACTCAGTGAATTGGATGTTATTATTTTTATCTCTGGATCCCTAGAAACTTCTGATGTTTCCTATCCCTCCACCACCCTAGGTCTTTGATGAGTCTTTTTGCAGATAGCACTGTGATCCACAAAATAGGAATGGAAAACAATCTTGTGGGTGAATCTGAACGAAGCTAACATATTTTTCCCTTTAAGATCTTGCTGCTGACTGTGCAATAATCCTGAAATTAAGGTCAGCTCCAGGTGATTGTTTATATCAGCTGTCAGATTGCAGAATAAAAAATGGCTTTTATATATTTGATTTTATTGTTTTCCAGGGCAATGTCACTTTTTCCTGCTCCGAACCACAAATTGTTCCCATCACATTTGTCAACTCCAGCAGCAGTTATTTGCTGCTGCCTGGGACTCCTCAAATCGACGGGCTCTCAGTGAGTTTCCAGTTTCGAACCTGGAACAAGGATGGTCTCCTTCTGTCCACAATGCTCTCTGAGGGCTCGGGGACCCTGCTGCTGAGGCTGGAGGATGGAACCCTGAGACTCGTGATTCAGAAAATGACAGAACATGCAGCTGAAATCCTCACAGGTACTGTCTGCTGACAACTTCTAGATCACTTTCTTATTCAGCCAAGTCGACACATGTTTGAGATTCTGACCAAAACATACAGGCTCCAGCTTCCAGGGATGTGGGATAATCAGTCTTCCCAAACTTCAGGTTTGAAGATCCAAAAGTTTTTTATTCTTAAAATAAGTTATATTGTAGTATAGTTGATTTACAATGTTGTGTTAGTTTCAGGTTACACCAAAATGATTCAGTTATACATATACCATATATATATATATATACTTTTTCAGATCCTTTCCCTATCTAGGTTATTACAGAGTACTGAGTATAGTTACCTGGGCTATATGCTAGGTCCTTGATCATTGTATATAGTAGTGTGCATCTGTTAATCTCAAACTCCTAATTTATCCCTCTCTCCCCCGTACATTTTCCCTTTGGTAACCATGTTTGTTTTCCAAGTATATGAGTATGTTTGTGTTTTGTAGATTTTTACATTTGTGTCATATTTCAGATTCCACATATAAGTGATATCATATGATATTTTCTTTGTCTGACTTACTTCACTTCATATAATCACTTAATCTTTATCTATGAAGACTGGAAAGCACTTCCTTTTACAGCAGTATATATTAGGCCCTAATGTGTGGCAATATGGAACAGAGGTATGAACCATACCCTGGCTCTTCTATCTGCCTTTCCTTTAACATGGAGCTATGAAATTTTCTCCCTCCTTCTCTACTTGTTATATTACTGTCCTTCCAGAAACAGCATGTTCACTTAGTGACGAGTACTTACAGAGGTCAGACTTACATGCAGGCATTAGATTGGAGGCTAAAGCAGGCAGCTAGGTCAATGAATCATCTGAGAAGCCTTCCTGGCTCTACAGTTTGAATCAAACCCCCTCTTCTGGGCCAATATCCATCCCAGATTACATGATATTGCATCCTTTGTTAATTGAAATATCTTTCTTTCCCCACTGGACTGTGAGCTCTGTCATCCAAACAAATTAAAGAAATTTGAGTTAGGGAGCAAAAGACATAATTTAATAGCTAAGATCAGGTCAGACAATGGGCAAACTTCAGAGTCAATGGATGAACAAAAAACCCACTGAACGTCTGTAAAGGACAGAAGTGTCTGGGTCTGCAAGTCAATCAGAAGGGTCCAAAGATGCGTCTTCCCCTTAGTCTGTGGCCCTAGATTAAGTTCCTAACTTTGTCTCCCATGTAAGAGTGTATTAGGAACCTATAGCTGCATAACAAATTATGCCAACATGTAGTGATTGAAAACAGCACGTGCTTTGTCTCAGTTTCTAAGAGTCAGGAATCCACAGGCCCCCTGACTGGGTAGTTCTGGCTATAATCAGCTTGTTAGTAGGGGCAACGGTCATCTCAAGTCTCAACCAGGATTAATTCTGCTTGCAGGCTAACTCACGTGGATGTTGACAGGCCTCAGAAAATTCAAACATATCCCCATGGCCTCTCCAGAAGGTTTCCTCATTGATAGGGCAGTACTATTAATCCAGAGCGAGTGACTTTGGAGAGAGTGAGAAAGAACCCTCAGGACAATGCCATGATGTTTGTGTATCTCATAGCAAGAGTAGCATCCCATCATTTTCAACATATTCTGCTCATTAGAAAAGAGAATAAATCTAGCCCTTGCTCAAGTCAAGGGGATTATACAAGTGTTTACCCAGCAGGAGTCATGGGTCATTGGGACCATCTTAGCATCTACCTGTAATAGGAGATGGAAAAAAAAAAATCTTTATGTTACAAGGCTGTGATGGTGATTGAAAATGAAAGTGTTAGCCACTCAGTTGTGTCCAACTTTTTACAGCTCATGGACTGACTGTAGCCTGCCAGGCTCCTCTGTCCTTGGAATTCCCCAGGCAGGAATACTGGAGTGGGTAGCCATTCCCTTCTCCAGGGGATCTTCCCCACTCAGGCATCAAATCAGGGTCTCCTGCATTGCTGGTGGACTCTTTACCACCTGAACCACAATGAGATTAAATGGATCAAACCTTTGACACAGTGCTGAGAAGCTATTTAGCAAGTTTCTCTTTCTTCCATACCAACTCAAGATCTATGGCGAAAATAGGCCTCACTCCTCAGAGTCATAAAAACTGAGTAAATTTGCACACTCCTGGGACTTTTATAAAATTTCCAAGATTTCCAGTCATGGGAGGTGAGTTAATCTCTTAGAAACATACCAGTTTTCATGTGTAGAGTTAGAAAATTTAAACCTCAATCCTTATGTAAAGAAGAAAAATGGTGACCTGGCACTGGGCTTTTTCTCTTTAATTGGTGAGATGGTTAAGTGAAGAGACTTGTATGCCTCAGGTCAAAATGCAGTTTTAATAAAGTACAGGCCCCAGTGGCACTTTGCTCTAAAGCATTCAGGTGTTACCTGTATTATTAAGCATGTGTAAGTCCATTAAAATGTGTTTATGACTGAGAGACAGCCTGGTAAAAGCTGCCCCATTACCCAGCTACAGAGGGAGAAAAAAAAATCATCAGATATTTTTAACCTGTCTCTCAAAAGGATCAGACATGGAAAAGAAAATTTTAAAAACATTCTGATGTCTATCTCAGAAAACTTGTTTGCTTCTTTCCCCAAGAATTTCCTGAATTTTAGAAATTATGAATTTCTTTCACTTTTCTTTGAAATGGATTAAGGCTTTTTGTCTCCTGGTGTTTTTCTATCCCAGGTAAAAGACAGATAAACAAATAAACAAAAAAAGCAAAAGGACAAAACTGGTTTTCTCCTCCCTTACATTTCTGAGGAAACTTGTTTTCCAAGTACTTGAGATCGTATTGGCTTTCTAAGAAGTGAAAAACTCATGTGAGAAATCAGAAAATAATAACTGTTGTTCTGAAAGTTGTTGAGGGCCCTTGGGACTACCGTGACACATGGTACTCCATGGAAACTAGAAACTAGCACCACATTTTATTAGTTGAACAAGGAATCCAGATATTTAAAGATTTACCTGAGACTAGTTCAGGTATTTCTAATGTCCTGGGTCTAAAAGAAAAGATGACCCCACAGAAAGGGCAGATCATGAATGCCTGGCACATTCACTACTATTACCAGAGCTTCATATAGTGTGCATAGCTTTGGGAAGGCAGATTATTTTGTGCACTTTTGCATTGAAGATCAGGAAGAGAAGTCCAAATTAAGTCATTCTCAAAATAGAAGGGTTCTGAATTTATTTGTTCTAAGGGATGAAGTTTCAGGAAGATGAAAAACAGTAGTGCAACCCCTCCCTTGTATTCTACTTTGATTTCTATTTTTGTCATCTTTCTTGAAAGCTTTGTGCATGTGGATATGAGGAAGGGTCAAGGGCACCCTTTCACTGTAAGAGATGTGACAGTAGAATCAACAAACACTGTGGATCTCTTGCAGGTCAGGCATTATGCTAGGACCTTATCATATAATACTACAGAAAAAAAAAACAAAAACTCATGAAACATACGAAGTGATTCTTATTTTACCAACATGCATAAGAGAAAATTGAGAGTCAGAAATTAAGCTCTCTTGACCAAGGTGTTCATGATCAGGCTTTTCCTTTGCACTCCTAGGTCCACAGTTTTCACACTGTGTCTTGCTGACTCTTAAAGTGATTTTTGATATTCTCAATTGCTTGAAAGTGAAAGATGCTCAGTCGTGTCTTTGTGATCCCTTGGACTTATAGTCCACAGAATTCTTCAGGCCAAAATACTGGAGTGGGTAGATTTTCCCTTCTCCAGGGAAAGAAGGGAAGATCCTTCCCAACCCAGGGATTGAACCCAGGTCTCATACATTGCAAGAGATTCTTTACCAACTGAACTATCAGGGAAGCCCAATACCAGTTGCTTAAAGACTTCAAATATAAAGAAACTCTGCTTTAGCTGAAAGATGAAATGACAATAGGCTATTAAAGAAAGTAGGCTGCATAGGATCTAAAGCTGGCTTTTCCCAAAACATTTTACTTGGTGGCCCCATCAATAGACAGATTTGGGAATTAGATGGGATTCACAACAGATGATGAATCCACTGTCTTTGTAGACTTTAGCTGACATTGCCTGTATAAAATTATAAAGTAAGTTATGCATGCCTAACACACACATATGCTACTGTTCACTGAGTATATGGGACATAATTTTCTCAGACCTTTTTAAATGCTCAGTGATGATTCCTTAGTAAAATTATCACATAATTTTATGTACATCATGTAAGTACAAAGGGACCTAGGCTTTCCAGGAGGTGCAGTGGTAAAGAATCTGGCTGTCAGTACAAGAGACACGGGTTGATCCCTGGGTCAGGAAGATCCCTGAGTAGGAAATGGCAACCCACTCTAGGATTCTTGCCTGGAAAATTCCATAGACAGAGGAGTCTGGCAGGCCACAGTCCATGGAATCGCTAAGAGTTGGACATGACCGAGAACACACGCATGCATGAAGGGCACTAAGTAAGAGCTTAGATGTTTCCAGAGACTTTGCCATGTGCTGGACAGGTTTCCCATATTCGTGTCACCTCTGCATTGCAAACCCCAGCTGGAAATCTGAAGGCTAAATGGGAACGGGGAGGAAGCTTACCAGGAGTCCTGCTGCCAGATGAGGAGCATCATCTCCCCCTTTAAGAATCAGAGCAGCCAATTATGCAAATCTTAAATAAATACACACCTGGATCTCCTGCTTTATGCATTTCAAACCCTAGTTCCTCACCACTTCTCCCTAGGCACTGCATGTCTTGGGGACCACTTTCTAAGGTCACACCTGCTCCTGGAATGATTAACAACAGATACTATTTCTGAATGTAGGATGGCTGCCATTTTAAAAGACTCTTAAAAACATGCTGAGGATGTAGATGTTATTGTCCAGACCAATCTGGATGACTAAGAACAGGAACTAAAAGTAAAGGAGACCACTTGGCTTGGTCAAGCAGAGTGTTTTGAATTGCAAGTGAAACATTAAGTCATCTGAAGAAAAGCTGGCACCATTATAATTATTCTGCAAGTGGCCTGACATTTCAATCTAATTTTTCTTGTGTTGATGGGAGAAGAATGGGGAATAAGAATAGGAAGAAAAAGATCTGGGGGCTTCAGTCCTGAAAATTGGAATTATGTTTTTTTTCTCCTCTAAAGTGAAGTCTCTGAGTCATGTCTGACTCTTTGCAACCCTGTGGACTGTAGCCCATCAGGCTACTCTGTCCATGGGATTCTCCAGACAAGAATACTGGAGTGGGTTGGCATTTCCTTCTCCAGGGGATCTTCCCAACTCAAGGATCGAACCCGCGTCTCCTGCATTGCAGGCAGACGCTTTATCCTCTGAGCCACCACCCCTCAAAACATCAGTTTCCCACTGAAAAGCTAATCTGGGCAAAGTCCTTGAACTCAGGCCTTAGCATCCAGGACAACAACCTCACTGTGTTCTACATAGATGCAGACTCAGTTTTATTCTTTTAGACCACACTGTACTTTGTAGCTGAAGAATTATTTGTAGCTGGTCTAGAATTATTTAAGTTCCTTCTAAACCTTCATGAGTTCCTAAAGCAAAACAGGAGGTCAGCCATGTCTTCAAGGAGATCATTAACTCCAGAGTCTTCTTTTGACAATGGAATAAATGGCCTTAATTACATGTATTCAGCAGGGCCAATCTCCCTGCCAAAGATCACTTTTGTCAACTCCTCATATTATGTTGCATTTTGGGGAGGAAGAATGGTAAACTGGGCTTTTTTCATACAGTGATTTTTGTGAATGAGATGCTTGAACAGCCCAGAAAAGTCCTGCATGTTTTTCTTTGTGATCCATATAGAATTAGGTGCTAAGGATCTAAATCTGAGAAGTTGTGTTTTGTTTTGTCTTATCAACCATCTTTAATTTACACTAGGATACTCTATATATGTCAGAGTTATCAGGATATATAGGACTTTCAAACAATGTTAGTAGAGAAAGAGTTGTAGGTACCAGACCTACTGATTGTGAAGAGAAAACAAGACAGTCAAAATAAGGGTCTTTTAATGTGAGATAGACTTTGTCACAGATGAAAATTTTTATCTGTTTGTTTCACTGCAGAAAATAGAACACACCCCAGTAAGGCCAAATGGCAGAGAGACTGTCTAATGGCTTTTCATTAGAGAATATTCTATCCAGAGCACATAGCTACACAGTCTACTGCTCTGATGTACTAGAGGCATCAAACCCAGCGTGGAATTTTCAGGAGTAAGAAATGAGTCTCTGCGCAATTGAACAGAACCCAGAAGATGGGAAAGGGAATCTTCAGACAGATCTAACCTGGCAGTAGGGACCTGCAAAACGATTATAAGCAGGAAAGACAGAAGGAGAAAACCAATGACCGGGAACATGACGGAATCCCTAGGCCAAAAGACACATGATGAGCAAAGATCCGGAAATCAAACAGATGCTACAAAAATGCTTTCAGTGGAGGCAGATGGCTTCCTGGAGAGACAATTTCAGGTCATTCCATTGAATCCTTACATACAAGTAATAGTGTTCAGCATCCTCAACCACCTTACATTTTCCAGTAGTTAGACACCAGGCATTCCAGAATTACTAATTATGAAACAATTCCTTCTAATCTGTCATTAATTTTCTATATTTAGAAGAATGTTGGGGCTGACTTGTTCTTTCTATAGCTGAACATAGGATGAAATTTTAATGGCATAGCCTTTGATCCATAACCATCATGGATATTATTGGATAGGTTATTTAACATTGCCTTTATTTAAATTAAATAAATCCTCCTAGAGCTGTGGTCCACATCATCTCGCTTATTCTTTTAGAATTTATATCAATTGATATTTAAAGAAACCTTCCTAAAGCCAACCAACTGCCTCATTATTTAGGCTTCTGGTTCTTTTCTTTTGTAGCTTTGGCCTAAGTATGTATTAATTTGCTAGGACTGTCATAACAAAATACCATGGATTAGAAGACCTATCGGACTTCCTCAGTTGCTCAGTAGTAAACAATCTGCCTCCAAGGCAGGAGATGTAGGGGGTGCTGGTTCAATCCCCAGGTTGGGAAGATCCCCTGAAGGAGGAAATGGTAACACACTCCAGTATTCTCATCAGGAAAATCCCGTGGATGGAGCAGCCCGATGGGCCCCAGTCCATAGAATCACAGTCAGACTCACTCTGTAGGAGACTTATCAGAAATTTCCTTTCTTCCAGTTCTTAAGGCTAGAAGTTTAAAGCATGGTCAGGGCTGGTTTCTTCTTGGTTTGCAGAGGCTATTTTCTCCCTGTCTCCTCACATAATCTTCTCTCCCTGTGCCCATCTGTGTCCTAATGCCCTCCTCTTGTGAGGGTACAAGTCATATTGGCTATGGGCCTACTCATAGGACTTCATTTTACCTTTATTACTTCTTTCAGAGTCTTATCTTTAAATACAGACACATTCTCAGGTATGGGGAGAGGGCTAAGACTTCAACATATGGATTTTGGGGGGGGCACAATTCAGCCCAATAGAAGGTGTGTTATCAGACATAGAGTCCAGATTGATTGCCAAGAGGGATGAGGGGTGGGGAAGGGATGGATTGGGAATTTGGGATTAGCAGATGCAAACTATTGTACAGTAAATTCTCAATATGAACCTTCAAATTGTCAACTTTCAAAGATGAGAACAGTATGCCAATTATCATACTGTACTACTGTACTTTTCAAGCTAATGTACTGTAAGATTAAAATTATTTTCTCTATTTTCTGTTTGTTTTATGTGCTATTTGTATTTTAAAGTATTATAAACCTATTACAGTACAGTACTATATAGCCAATTGTGTTATGTGGGTACCTATGGTTATTTTGACTTATAAAAAAATTGGACTTATGAATGTGCTCTCAGAACAGAACTCATTCATATATACAGGACTTACCTGTATGTAGAATGGATCAACAACAATGTCCTACTATGTAGGACAGTATTCTCTATTCAGTATCCTGTGAAAACCATAATGGAAAAAGAATATGAAAAGAATGTGTATAGGTGTATAACTGAATCACTTTGGTGTATAGCTGAAGTTAACACAATATTTTAAAGGAACAATACTTCAATAAGATAATTTATAAAAAATAATATATATTAATCACGTGCACATGCATGCATGTGTGCAGTTGTATCCAAATCTTTGCAACCCTATGGACTGTAGCTCGCCAGGCACCTCTGTCTATAGAATTCTTTAGGAAAGAATATTGGAGTGGGTTGCCATTTCCTATTCCAAAGGATCTTCCTGACTTAGGGATCAAACCTGCATTCCCTGTGTCTCTTGCATTGGCAGGAGGATTCTTTACCACTGAGCCACCTGGGAACCCTGTATTAATCATATATCTCTATAACTGGTTTTTCAATGTTCTTGTCACCATGGAATGTAAGGATTCATGGGAACAACAGCCCTGCCTGCCTTGCTCACCACTATTTGTCCAAGGCCTAGTATAACACCTTGTTTATAACAGGCCTTGAGTAACTATTTGTCTTATGTATAAACAAGCATCTGAATAAATCAACTACTAGAAATGACCTACAAAACATTTCTGAAGGATTTCATTTTAACAGTGGAAAAAGAGTTCACAATGGTTTTTAGCCAACATCCATGGTACAACAGTTCTATGAGGCACCATGTGTCAAGCCCAGGAATGAGCTATACTCAGGGGAGATACTAATTAGATAGAGGCCAGTGGGGCTCCCAGAGGTGGGAGATGGCAGGGAGAGCTGTGTCATGAAGGATGAAAGTGCTCACCCTATTGATACTTATGACCAGATGGTTGTAATCTGCAGCCCTGGAGTTTGCAGAGCATTCCCCAATATTGCCCTTTTTCATAGAATCTGTTTATATATCACCACCATCTGTACATCAAGTAAACATGATGACTTTGTGAACCTCATCTTCTGCTTCAATTAAGCTGTCATTAATGCCTGTGTTTTAGCTAAGATAATGTTGAGAAAATCCCTCTAGTGAGGGCAAACAAATATTAGTAGATAGCCACAGGGCCATGGCTGTCTCAACAAGCTGTCTGACGGAGCCCATAGTTCAAGTTTCAGAAGACAAGCATATGATGAGGCACTCCACTTTATGTGAACTGAGAAATGCCATTGCCTTAGCTTCAAGATATCAAGCAGAGGTTGGGAATATTTACTAAAGGAGTGATCTTGTGGGCCTCCATAGCTTTTTCAGGTCTCAGTAATAATGGCAGGAATATTTTTTCTTAGCTTACTCTACATTCTTCTTCAGCTTGCTCAAAGGGGACACAGGGAACTAGATTTGTCTAATAGGAAAATAATCTCATACTCAAAACTATTGTCATTTTCTTTAGTCTTTCATGTTTTATACTTTAATAATTCTCTCATACTTTGCCTTCACCTGTTACTGAATGCATGTTCCTGTGTCTGATGCACAATGAGGCCAAGCAATACCAAAATGTTGGAGTTTGGAGCAGAGAAAGTTTAACTGTAGGCCCAAACAAGGAGAACAGGTGGCTCGTGTCCCACAAAGCTTCAAACTTCTGGAAAGATTTCAGCAAACCATTTTTTTTAAGGCCAAGTGAAGGAGGGGCATGGTTGATTGTTACAAACTTCTTGGTGTTGGAATCCATTGCTTTTGCAGCTAGCCACATAGGCCAGATCATGATGTTCCTGTAAACCTCCACCAGCACAGTTGTTATTCTCTTTGCTGCAACTTTTTGTCTCTGTGAATGGAAAGGCATCATGCCTTAAACGTCAGCACCTTGAGACTGGACCATCCTGTATATTTCAGGCTATAGGCAATATTCTTAACTGAAGTAAAAGCAATAGGATTCAATGGTTAAATTAAAAGAAGCAGATCTAGTGTGGAGTCAGATTTGCTCTTCCCTGTTACACAGTTTAATTCAGGAAGCTTGTGTAGCATCTGTGCTCTGCTGGTACTGTACTTAATTCTGAGGATGGAGGGCTGCTGCTGCCGCTAAGTCGCTTCAGTCATGTCCGACTCTGTGCGACCCCATAGATGGCAGCCCACCAGGCTCCCCCGTCCCCGAGATTCTCCAGGCAAGAACACTGGAGTGGGTTGCCATTTCCTTCTCCAACGCATGAAAGCGAAAAGTGAAAGTGAAGTTGCTCAGTCATATCTGACTCTTCACGACCCCATGGATTGCAGCCTACCAGGCTCCTCCATCCATGGGATTTTCCAGGCAAGAGTACTGGAGACAGTTGCCATTTCTTTCTCCAGAGGATGGAGGGATTGGCCTCCAAAAGCTCATAGGTGCTGTTGAAAGGGACAGTATAGAGCACTGATAATGCAATAGGACAGATGCTTCTAGGACACAGAAGGAGCAAAAGAGAAGAGGGACCAGGAAGGCTGAGAAAGTGAAGGCTTCCTAGAGGCAAGGAAAACAGCTTGATTTTGAGGAATGAATAGAATTTCATTAAACAAATAAGGAAGGGAAGGATGTGCCGATGAGAGGAGAGAAATAGATCTGGATGTCTAAGACTCCACAGGTGGATTAGTCACAGACACAAAGAAGCACAGGCAAAATATGAAGCATAACTTTTGTCAGGGACACCAAAGTCTGACTGTCTCCTAAAGATGACAGGGAGGAGCTCCTCCTCCTGATAGGGAAGAGCTGTGTCTGGCTATGGAGCTGACCTTCATTTTTATCGTGTAGACGTTGGAACCAAGCATTCAAGTCTATTCTAGAGACACTGTATCTTCACCATCAACTATGAACACATCACAGTTTTTATCTTACTCCAGTGTATGTCAAACCCAGTTGTTCTCCTTCCAGATGCTGACCAAAGGTTCTGACGATCCAGGTTATCTTAACATATGAGCCAGCCTTTCACAACTAGGAAAGGTTTAAACTATGATTTATTGTCCAGGTGCCAGGAAGGCCCAGCTGCTGACACTTGGCAGTGGAGATTCAGCTAGTCTGACACTCAATCAATCAGGTAACGTTCGGAGAGGGCAGGATGTTGCTCTGTTGATACCAAGGGGAATACTAAATTGCCATGCAGAATCTGACCCATAGGAACTTTGAATACCATCAAGGAGATAACACTTACAGAGATGGATTGTTAATTAATGGTACAGGCAGTAAATAATATGAACTAAATGAATAGATCAGACAGTGGATATTTTTAGAATCCAAAAGGAGAAATCTCTATGTACAGATCTGGCCTAGGAAAACTCGCTTTTTTCATTTCCTGGTGTATTAACTTACTGTTTCAGCCATTCAGTTCTTTTTATGCATCCTGTACTATGCTGCTGCTACTGCTACTGCTGCTAAGTTGCTTCAGTCATGTCCGCCTCTGTGCTAGGTGACTGCAATAGGAAGTTAAAAAAAAAAAAAAAAAAAAGCTTCCTGCTCCTAGAGTTAAAGAAGATAAGTGCTAGGACAAAAACTGGGCATTGAAGGATAGTGAGGCAATTTGAATGGTCAGAGAGCTGGGAGAATAGCATACAGGTGAGGTGGAGGGTGGAGGAAAAGTACCAGCTAGCTCAGTGCATTCACTAGGAGCGTAATGAATACACTAGCCCAGCTAGAGTAAGAAATTTGTGTAGGCATACTGAGAAATAGGATGGCAAAGACAGATTGCGGGCCTGATTACAGAGACATTAAGCGTCAAGATAAGTGTTTGTCTTTCATTCTCTGGGCTCTATTGACACACTGGAGGGCTTTTGCTGTAAGTTTTAATAATAACCTTCCTCTTCCAGTAGATCAATCTAGCAAGTTGTCTTGTACCAGAAAGAGATCAGGGGCTGGGAGAAAGAGGGAACCCATCAGAAAGATTCCCAGCTCCCTGATAGGGGATGGAATCAAAGTTGCAGAGGAAATTTGAAGAAATATGTGAATTTAATTCACCATATGAAGGAAAGGGTTAATAGAATTTAATAATTGATGGCTAAATGGTATTCAAGAAAAAGAGGACAGAGGACCTAAATTGTGGCATAATGGTGCTAATAATTAGAATATGCTCTTTTATGATGTGATTGACATTTTAAGACTGCCTTATTCAATTATTTAGATATTTCCCACTTTGTTCTCTCAAAAACTGAAATTACCTTTGAATTGTTAAGTAAAGGTTGGTATGAAAGGATACAGAAAAACAGCTGAATTGAGTTTTCTGGGGAAGATAAAGCCTAGAAACTTGTAAGTCAAGCCAGGCAGTTGTGTCTTTGTTTTATAGATGAAGAAGGAGTTGAGAGAGATTAAGAAATCTGTCTAGATTGTTAGAAATTATAAGTGATAGGCCCTTGAGCAAGGGGTCACAGGTGAATAAATGCAGTGGGTAGATCTGTAATAGGTTATTTCCAGGATTGGAAATAGAGTCTTCAGGACTGTGCTCTGGCCTAGACTGTAGCTCTGTGTATCCCACTGTGGCTGTATGGCTGATGGTTAGAGATGCTGGGACAGACACCTGACTTCAGAGGTTCTGTCTTCAACCCATAAAGAGAGATCCTGAAATCAGATGAAGGCTGAAATGCAAAGACCTGTTAGGAACTGGACTGAGAATGGGAGAAGAAAGGGGAGTGAAACAGACAGAAATCAAGTGCTTGCTTTCTGAGACTCTGCAACCTCAAGTTATTCCTTGAAACCAGTGATTCTCTACCAAGGAAAATTTTCTAGTCCCATCCACCCTGACCTCCCATTCCCACATTTTCATGCAGGGGACTTCTGGCAGTGTCTGGTGGTGATTTATTTTTTTTAAGCACAAACCTAAAGTTATAGTCTTTCAGCATGGCCAAATATTGTGCTAAGTATATTCCCTGGTGGCTCAGACAGTAAAGAATCCACCTGCAATACAGGAGACCTGGGGGTTTGATCCCTGGGTCAGGAAGATCCCCTGGAGAAGGGAATGGCTACCTACCTACTCCCATATTCTTGCCTGGAGAGTTCCATGGAAGAGGATCCTGCAGGTGGGCTATAGTCTATGGGGTTGAAAAGAGTTAGACACAACTGAGCTACTAACACACAAGAATACTCATATACATTTATAATTTTATTTTTGTAAAACTCTGAGGTTGGTGGTGTTATTCTTTTTTTCCCTTTATTCATTTTTAATTGCAGTATAGGTAATTTAAAACGTGTTGTTAATTTTAGGTATATAGCAAAGTTACATGTAGTATATGTATACACACACAGACACATATATATATTCTTTCTCAGATTGTTCTCCATTATAGGTTATTGCAGGATATTGAATATAGTTCCCTATGTCTGCTATATAGCAGGTGCTTGTTGGTTGTCTTTTTATATATCATAGTGTATAT
The DNA here is from genome assembly GCA_006410935.1 of Redunca redunca. Lineage (NCBI taxonomy): Eukaryota > Metazoa > Chordata > Mammalia > Artiodactyla > Bovidae > Redunca > Redunca redunca. Next base: position 809,289 of record SJYQ01000457.1, read on the forward strand.
GTTATATGTATATGTCTTTTTATATATCATAGTGTATATGTGTTAATCCATATCTCCTAGAGGAAAACATAGGCAGAACATTTTTTGATATAAATCATAGTAATGGTTTTTGGATCCATCTCCTAGAGTGATGAAAATAAATGCAAAAATAAACAAATGGGACCTAATTAAACTTAAAAGCTTTTGTACAGCAGAGGAAACCATAAACAAAATGAAAAGAAAACCTACAGAATGGGAGAAAATATTTGTGACTGAGAAGTGGTTAATTTCTAAAATATACAAACAGCTTATATAACTCCATGTCTGAGGATATTTTTGGTGCTGGGGATGGGGGCATCCTGGGAGTCAGGGATGCTGCTAAACATCCTATAGAAAAGCATAGTAGAGGACACCATACCCCCAACAAAGAATTATCCAGTCCCAAATTTGAGAAATTCTACTCCCTCCCAAGGCAAAACCTTACTGCTAAAAAAAAGATTCAAGCTGTCAGAATACTTCTTAGCCACCTTGAGTCTCAGTCTTAATAAGTGTGAACTATAAATTGTTGTGGTCTCATTATAAAAAGGTATTAAAAAACACAAAATGCTTGGTAATTATATTTATCTAGAAAAATAAAATCAAAGCAGAAAAGGTCCAAGGTCAGATCTAAATGGACATTTTGAGAAACAAAAGTTGAATTGTACCTTAATTCAATAGAAACTTGAAGTTCCATGAAAGGACAAAACTAAAGTTTGAACTCAGTCTTGTCAAAGGGAAGGTTGCCTTGTGAGAACAGAGGCGGTGCAGTTACTTAGGAAACATTGAAACAGTTTCTCAAAAGGTTACATATGGAGATACCATATATGACTCAGCAATCCTGCTCCTAGGTGCACACCTAAAAGAATTAAAGACCTAAGTCCACAGAGGAATCTGTGCAGGAATGTTCATAGTGGCATTATTCCTAATATCAGCAAAGTGCAAGTGACCTGGCAAAAGGATGAACAAAATGTGGTCTGTCCATACAACGCAACAGTATTCAGCCGTATAGGTAGACAAACAGACTGATACAGATAGACGGATACAAGCTGCTACCTACAATGAACCCTGAAAACATTATGTGAAGCAAAAGAAGCCAGTACAAAAGGGAACATAACATATTATTTCATTTATAGGAAATCTCCGCAAGCAAGTCCATAGAGACAGAAAGCAGATTATTGGTTGGCACAGCTGGAGGTGGGAGATTCAGGTGATTGGAGACTGCTATCTAAGGTTACAGCATTCTTTGGGGGCTCCAAACATTTTAAAATTGATTGTAATGGCAGCTAACTCTGTGACTACTAAAAAACACTGAACTGTACTTTTTACACAGATAGATTGTATAGTCTGTAAGTTTTATCTCAATAAAGCTGTTTCAAAAATATAACTAAATAAAATCAAAGTTAAATTCCACAGCAGAAAATAGAGGTAGAGGTAATTGGCTGTCAGAATGATTCCTGGAGCAATGCAGGGTTCGCTTTGGATTGCAGAGAGCAGAAAGCACTCAGCCTGGGTGCCTGACAGCTCAGCCTGTGCCCGACCCCTGTGTTTGAATTCTGGGTCTGCCCCCACAGTAGCCATATGACCCTGGACAGCCTCTCCAATTTTGTTTTAGCTTGTGTAACGTGAGGTCCCTAAAACTTGGCCTCTGGGAATATTGTGCAAATTCAGTTCAGTCAGTTCAGTTCAGTCACTCAGTCATGTCCGACTCTTTATGACCCCATGAACCGCAGCACTCCAGGCTTCCTTGTCCATCACCAACTCCCGGAGTTCACTCAAACTCACGTCCATCGAGTCGGTGATGCCATCCAGCCATCTTATCCTCTGTCGTCCCCTTCTCCTCCTGCCCCCAATCCCTCCCAGCATCAGAGTCTTTTCCAATGAATCAGCTCTTCACATGAGGTTGCCAAAGAACTAGAGTTTCAGCTTTAGCATCATTCCTTCCAAAGAACACCCAGGGCTGATCTCCTTTAGAATGGACTAGGAGAAGGCAATGGCACCCTACTCCAGTACTCTTCCCTGGAAAATCCTATGGACGGAGGAGCCTGGTAGGCTGCAGTCCATGGGGTCGCTAAGAGTCGGACACGACTGAGCAACTTCCCTTTCACTTTTCACTTTCATGCGTTGGAGAAGGAAATGGCAACCCACTCCAGTATTCTTGCCTAGAGAATCCCAGGGATGGAGGAGCCTGGTGGACTGCCATCTATGGGGTCGCAGAGTCGGACATGACTGAAGCACCTTAGCAGCAGCAGCAGCAGGAATTACATACTCAAAGTGCCTGGCTCATTGCAGATATTCAGTACTGGTACTGTGTATTATTAGCTGTTTTTACAATTGGGCCATGTTTCACATTTCGTCTGCAAGTTCGGTTGCAAGGATGGAAAGTGTCTATATTTTTTTATGAAGAAAACATTCTAAACCTCTTTAACCCTCTCTGTGAGAGACCTTTTTTTACCATTGCCTTAGGCTGGATTCTAGAACTAGGAAGCAGTTACTTTAAATAATGAGGGGTGCGGGGTGGCGGGGGTGTGGAAGGAGAAGTGGAAAAGAATAAAAACATTTCCTATCCTTTATCTCAGCCTAAACAGTTTGATAGTGTTAAAAATAATTACAAATGTTGCACATGTTTTTTAGAAACTTCACAAATTCTAGGACTTTACATAAGAAAAGAGAATCTATGATTCTCTCATTCAAGCTAGTTCCAGTGTTTTCTCTTTGTTGTCATTTTTAACAAAATGGGAGCAATACCCTACATACTATATTTCACTTACTAAGATACCACTACTACTCTTGGAATTATGATTTTAATGACTACATTATATTTCACATTATTAATGGTAGTGAAACTTTCATTTACAATAGTGACAGAGAAGGTGAAATACTTCGGATTTAACTTGACAAGAGATGTGCAAAACCATACAAGAAAAATGTTAAAACACTCATGAAAGGCACTGAATAATACTTGGACAAATGTAAAAATATATCCCATTCTTGAATGGATAACAGCATTATAAAGATATCATTTCTCCCTTAGTTATAAATTTAATATAATTTCTATAGTAACATAACAGTTTATTTTATGGCATTAGATGCATTATACTAAAATTCACATAGAAAAGCAAACATTCAGGGTTGTACTCTGTATTATCAAATACAATACATCTGATTTACCTAAATTATTGCTGTTGGAAATATTAGCAGATGTGAATTTTTACTATCATAAATGATATTATAAACGATGTCATGAACTCTTCACCATAAACCTGATTGCAGTTTTGTTATTATTTTAGGATTGATTCTTTGAAAGAAAATTTGTGGAAATGAGGTATTATATTTGTAGGGTTTTTGATACTTGTTGGTATACTGCCTTCTAGAAAGAATGTATCAGCCTTTGAAATTGCCTGATTCCTCTGTATCCACTAAAATAAAGTGTATATATATATATATATATTTTTTTTTTTTTCCTATTCTTTGCCAGTCTGGAAGATGACAAATATTATTTAATATCGCTTTAAAGTTCAGAAGTTTTATGTTTGTTATCATCCAACAATCATTGCAGAACCTAAGCCCCATCTTTTAAGCCTCAGCTTTTAAATCACCCCAAAGTGGCCCTAAAAACCCTTTTCTTCTGTGCCCAGAGGAATTTCCCCAAGGAGGTTCTTCTCCTCAAGGGCAATGCTTTCCTGTCCCCTTCATTGAAAATTTCTATTTGTTTCGAACCTGTTTATCTCAGAGAGGTTTTTGGAGGAAAGCAACCTGATAGAATTGATTTTTCCTAATTTGTGAATAATTAATAACACTTAAACCTGTACCTTTAATAGACTGTTCTTAAAAAATAAACCCAAAAAGTCTCCAGAGGTGTTATTTTGGATCCATTAATCGAAGGATGGGGACAGAGAGCCCAGGGAGAAGCAGATATTTGGAGAGAGGTCTGCCACTTCACTTGCCTTAGAATCTGTGCCCAGATCAGCTCTTGAGAGCTGGTCTTGTTTTTCTCAGCTTCTTTCTTTCCTCTTTTGAAACCTCTCATGGATTACTTCTCAACCCAGGCTGCACAATTGAATCTCTGGGGATCTTTGAAACTTCCAAGGCCTGTGGCCACCCCATAAGTCTGCTTTAATTAACATGGTATGGGGCCCAGGGACCTGTCTTTTCAAAAGCTCCCTAGGTGATCCCTTTGTGTGGTCAGCAACTAGAACTACTGTTCACATAATTTTCTTCAAAGAGCTAAGATTTCACACAGGCTCCCCCTGCAGGGACTAGGGACATTTTAGGAGAAGATCAAAAGAGATCAAATCAAAGGAAAAGCAGACCAAAAAGAAAAAAAAGAGAGAAAAGAAAAAGAAAACAACCCACTAACCAAGCAATCCCTTATTGTAACCTGAAGCTTTTAAAGACAGATAGTGACCTGGGGAAGGGTGGGGACCCCAAGCCAGAACATGCAAGCTACAGCCCCAGCCCCAGCTCCAGTCCTGCCTCCAGTGTCTTCTGTACAGTGACCTGATGATGTGTCTGTAATTAGATGGCACACTCCCCCTGACCTCTGTCTGTATCTTCTTTCCTACTGTGTCCCTAATGTTGATATTTTTTGGTGGCTCAAATGGTAAAGAATCTGCCTGCAGTGAGGGAGACCTGGGTTGGATCCCTGGATAGGGAAGATCCCTTGGAGAAGGGAATGGCTGCCACTACCAGTATTCTTGCCTGGAGTATTCCATGGACAGAGGCGCCTGGCGGGCTACAGTCTGTGGGGTCTCAAAGAGTCAGACATGACAGAGCGACTTTAACTTTTTTCACTTTAGGGGCTATTTTCACCCTATCTGTTGAGCTAGTTACTGACTCCCTTCTAGCCTAGTCTTTGGTTTACCTGAAATGAAATCTCATCTGTAATGCAGAGGTATTTAAATTGGTATGCAAATGGCAGTAAAAGGAGTAAAGACCCTCCACTGGCTATGCTGCCCAGTGCCCCTGACAGAAGTCAAATGTTCAGCACCAGGAAACACCTGACAGACTCTCTGCCTCATTAGCAGAATCCCTGTTGCTGGACCCCACTGGCCTTTTGAGGAGAAGTAGGGCCTCCAAGCTGAGCAGCTTCTGTGTTCTCCTCTCCACCCGAGGCAAATGTTCAGGGCTGCAGTGAACACTGGCTGGGAGGGAGCTGGCCCTTCCATCTGGGTTATTTGGAACAGATGGAGCACAGCTGCCCCTGTGTATCACAGCTGGGCTTCCAGCCTGGTGCTGCGCTTTCCTGGGGGCAGCTTCTCTGGCCATCGGATGGCGCAGGGGCAAGGGCTCTTTAGTAGCCTTTCTAAGAAGCCCTGCAGACCTCTAGTCTGATTTTCAGTGCTTTCTCCCCAGCTGGTTTCTCAGGGACTGTCCCAGGAGGCACTATAAAGACTGAGCTCCAGAAATAGCTCCTATCTGTCCCTTCCTCTCCATTTTCACAGCTGCTACTTTGCCTGAGAACCCCATCATTCTGTCCCCTGGGGCCTGTGCAAATGTCAGGCCTCCCCCAAGCCCTCTGCCCTGTTCTCCTTCCGTCCTTGCTCCTCCTTGTTCCCTCTATCGGCCAGCAGAGTCTTTGAATGTGTGCCTCCAGCCAGGTCATCCCCATGCTGATGTTCTTGTTTAGTCACTAAGTTGTATTGGACTATTTTATAACCCCATGGACTGTAGCCTGCTAGGTTTCTCTGTCCGTGGGATTTCCTAGGCAAGAACACTGGAATGGGTTGCCATTTCCTTCTCCAGGGCATCTTCTCAGCTCAGGGATTGAATCCTCATCTCCTGCACTGGCAGATGGATTCTTTTTCACTGAGCCACCAGATTCTGGATCAGTGATTTCATTCCTGGCTGCACATTAGAATCATTCAAGGAACTTTTAAAAAATGCAGATGCCCAAGGTCCCCTGCCCAGAGATTCTGATAGAGTCTTGGGTAAAGTGCCCTCCAGAATTCTTTATCCCAGGATAATGGTGAAACACCTCCTTAGCCTGGTACATGGGGCCCCTGGCTGACAAGACCCTCTTCCTATATAGCTTCCTATTGTCCTGTACTACGTTTCATTCCAGACCTTAGGCTCTCTGGCCCCTGGAACTCTTGAGGAATGAGAAACTCTTGCTCAGTTTTCACAGCTTCCTATAATTGTCACCACTTTTTCTGTGAAGTATTTTTGAGACCCTTATGTTGAGTTAGGTCTTTCTTCTGTATCCCTGTACTACTGATTCACCCAGAATTGCAAGTGGGGCTGTTGTCTGCTTGCTTCTCTAAGCCACTAGCCTGCAATTCTCCAAGGACAGTATTTTAAGCCTCTTTGCCTAAGTCTCTTCCATCTAATTGTGGATTATCCCAGATGAAGTGACTATCCACTCTCCCAAACACAGGGGCAGGTGAGAGGCATGCGTTTTATGGTTGCTGTTCTGTTCTTTTGTTTTAGCAAACATTATTGTCTACTTTGTGACATGGACTGTCCTACAGGTCCTACTATATTAATGGATATAATTCTCCCAAGACCCTTAGAGGTACAATCATTCTCCCTATTTTGCAGGGGAGGAAAACTGAGTCAATAAGGAAAGGCAGGTAACTTGGCACTTAGCAGGGCACAACACATGTCTGTTGAGTGAAGAAATGAGTGGCTCTCTGCTCTGGTTACAAACAAATCTTTGTGGCCAGACTAGATATTAGGGCTATGTTTCTTTCAGTGAACACTTTGCACATGCTGAGCCTTAATAGATGATAAACATTTGTAGGAGGGCTTCCCTGATGGATCAGATGGGAAAGAATCTGCCTGCCAATGCAGGAGATGTCGGCACAATCCCTGGGTCAGGAAGAGCCCCTCCAGAAATGGCAACCCACTCCAGTATTCTTGCCTGAAGAATTCCATGGACAGAGGAGACTGACGGGCCACAGCCTATGGGGTTACAGAGTTGGACACAACCAAGCAAGTAACACTAACAGTTTTGTAGGAAATAGTTGAAACCTTCGTGACTTAATTCCCAAGGCACTTTCCTCAACGAAGGAGGTTGGCAGTGTGGTGTAGTGTGAATCGAAGGCATCCAAGGCAAAAGAACAAGAGAGAAATATGCTATAAATAAACACCCACTATCCTACAACCTACGTACCCTGGGAGCTTTCCTGCCTGATCTCAGTGGATCCCTTACCAATGATATAGAGTACGAATTATATTTATAGGAGATAAAACCAGAGCACGGAAAGGTAAGTGACTCAGCCAGTGTCATATAATTAGTTAAGGAAATAAACTGGAATTAAGCTGTTAGTCTGTTATGCCCCTTCAACAGGAGGGCCCTCTGCTTGGTGTATGATTGGAATCTCTAGCTTTCCTCATTTACTTTTGCCTTTAAAAGCAGTTTTATTTTACTAAAAAATATATATTCCATGTTTAGAAAAATGTGAGAAAACTAAAATTGCCTATAATTCCACTACTCAGAGCTTAAAAATCACTGGGAACATTTTGAATTTTTTTTTAATCTTTTGACTCTGAATTTATATATCAATAAGTCAATAAATGTGTTCTATAGCTTTGTAGTATATGAAGAAGTGTTGCCCTGTTTTTCAAACCAAACATATTAGAAGTGGTTAAGCAACACCCTTTATTTTAGGCATAGATGAGTTTATTTTATAGCTTAGTACATTGTGAATATTTGCTCGAAGCTCCTCCCAAATTGTCATTTCTTCTCAGTGTCCCTTGGCGCTTGAGATGGAAGGCCCTTCTCTGCATTGTTGCCCTTTCCTTAATGGAAACTTTACAGCACAAAAGCTGTTACAATCTGTGGCACCCTCAGAGTCTTTGACATTCCATCTCCCCAACTTATTGTCCAAGTCAGAGGTTACTCTTTTCCCAAGTTACCAGCAGAACCAGCTGAGATCTAGGCAACTGAAGGCCTGAGTGGAAAACAACTTATAGGTTTTTAAGGCCTTATTTCCATTGTATTGATTAAAAGAAAGCTCTTGGGCAGAAACTTGTTAACTGTACTATCTATTTTATTGCAAGCATGCAGGCTAAATACTGAAGCTAATTGAAAGGTATCTGATAATCTTCTCCCTAGGCTCTGAGACCTAGTGTGAAGGTATATTCTATGGTTCAGCTCCCATTTTAAAAAGAAAACAATAGAATTTAAATGGTAAAAAGAAAATGATGACTCCTGGGAAGCTGCAAAATGAAGAGAGTGTCCACTCTAAGTATGTACATGGACCGCAGCAGGCAAGAGAACTTCCCTTACTCTTTGCAAACCTGCCCGAGTTGATCATCACTACGCTTGTCATCCCTGTGTTTTTTGCAGGAAGGGACTTGAATGACGGCTTGTGGCATTCGGTTAGCATCAATGCCAGAAGGAACCGCATCACTCTCACGCTGGATAACGATGCAGCATCCCCGGCTCAGGACACCAGCAGGATGCAGATTTATTCCGGAAATCGCTACTATTTTGGAGGTAAATTCCCCAGCTTTTGAGGTTGAAAAAGGAGGTAGGAAGAATGCAGTGGGCACTTATTTCACTACAATGATTTCTTTCTGTGCCAAATTGACCATTCTCCCAATACACACACACACACACCACATCCCTATTCTCAAGCTCAAAATAATGAGAAGCAAACTTTTCACAGCTGTACAAATTATCTAGGTCAGTGCTGAGGGGAAAAAAAAATCAAGCTATAAGAGCTGTTGTTATGTAACACATCCAAAGGAGATTTTTTGTAGCCATGCCAAACTCTGTGATCATATTCCAGAGGAGAAACTCAGTTGAAAACTCAGAGAAATTCTACTGAGAGTCAGCAGTACCTGATAGAGAAAAAATTCAGATGGGAATGTACAACCAGTATCCTCAGCTTTCTCCGTCACTTCTCAGCTGATTTGCTTTCTTAATCCCCAACCCATCCCTTCCTCACATCCCTGGAGGCCATGATCATGGAGGGGAGCTAGAGGGAAGACCTAGAAGGGCCATGAATTTATAGCTCCACAAAGAGCAGCCTCCTCCAATGCTAGGAAATTTGGCAAATATGAAAAGGCAAGGGCGATCTGGTAAGCAGGAGAAATATATAATTAGGCTTTATTTTTATAGCATATGTCTATTTTTATTTAATTTTAAGGGTATTTTTCATTAAAAAATATCCATCCCTACTTTGTCAATTGTTGGTATTATAGAAACAGTCTTTAAGGAGTAATTAATCTCAGTAGCTGTCTGACCTTGGGTAACACACTTATGGTCCCTGAACTTCCTTATCCAGAATGTGGGGAAACAAAGCAGAATTGCTGGGAGAGTTCAGTGAGGTAAAGGTTAAACCTACAACATCTTGCTTTCTACATTAGAATGGGCAGACTGGTTTTACCTTTTGTAAATACAGGCATCTGCTGGGCCTGGTCTAAAGAGAAGTATCTTGTAAAAAGTACAGTCTCTGAAATAGAATTTGTAAATCACTTCTCTCATACCATTGACATGGGGTTATCTTTGAAATATAAAAGGGGCTTTTCACAGAGGCAGTGTACACATCGGGGTTCCCTGGGAGGGAAGTTGACTGGAGTAATTCCTTTGTGGTTTGATTTTAGGACCCAGACCTCTGTCCTTCACTCCATATGTGCCCAGATAACAAATTCCTTTAGAAAGGGAACATTTTCATCCTCTGTAAATGTTTTATGTGTCTTACATCATTTAATTCAGGCAATAACTTTATGAGGTAGATAATTTTAGCTCCATTTTACAGATAGTAACACTGGTGTATGTGTGAGTAGTAGAAGCAGGATTTAACCTGAAATCTGAGTTCTCCATGCCCCACTAGTGACAGCAGAATGTCGTACTCTAAAGACGGCAAAAGAAAGGTCTTGGGGGCCCCAAAGATAAATCTCACAGAATGTATAATTTCACATCATATGCAATGTTTCATTGACACAGAATAAAGCAGTCTTATATTTATTTCTGGGGGAAATAACATTGAATTAATTATGTGACTTAAGCATCCGAAATGCCTCAAAGGCAAAATAGCTCCCTTCCCCCAGTAGAAGTGTTTCTAGACGCGGGTCTTGTGAGACTCCAGGCTGAGGAGGGAAGATTTATCTGAGATCTAAACAGTGTTTAAACAAACGCCCCACACGTAGACTGTAAACTTAAGGCAAGTGAAAAATGAGTTTGAGTAATAATCGTCAACTTACATAAATTCTCTCTACAGCTTCAATTAGAAGTTGTAGCATCTCTCTTCATTTTATAGTGTGCCTGTGAGCTGTTAACCAGCTGCTGGGCTTCAGCCCAGCAGTGACTGTCTATTAGAGATGGCTGAAATAATTCCCAATTATTTATGGGTTATTGCCATGTTTTCAAGCTTGCATTCCCATATGCTCTGAACCTATTAAAACCATTGGAATGGAGTTTATAAAGAGCACAGGCACCCATGCATGTCTGTGACTCTATACCTGGCAACTCGAAGTAGTTATTTTCTGGTTGCAACTATGCTCAATTAGTGTGATGCATATTTTTAAAACAACGCCCTTTATAAAGGTATGGTGTTAAACTTTCATATATGTGATTACAGTACTATAACTGTGCATTTAAACTCTTAGTTCCTTTAGCGTTTGGGTTTGCTTTGCATATCACTTCAAAATTCCAGTTACATTCCTGTATATACTTTTCTCAGGAACTAAGGCTGATAATGCTGACAATTAACCAGACAATTACTCTGCTACCGTTCTTACCCAAAGCATAATTTTCTTTGAATGTGTAATTCAGAATTTAATTGTTCATTTAAAAGTGTGTTTTTAAGACAGAACTGCAATTCCCAAGTAGTTATGATATGTTGCTTTCTTGGGCTAAGTGAAGTATACCACACAGAACAATAGCAAATGGCTTACAAATAGGGAAAAAAGAAATAAGAATGAGATAAATGCAATGGGATCAGTATCCCCTGTACCATATTTTGTTTTCTGTTCTATACAGTGATTAAGTATGCCCTGTTTTGTACCAGTTTTGTCCCATCTCTGAGAATGCTATGATTTACATCAAAAAACGTGTGCACTGCTGTGAATGAGAAAACATTGAAATAATTAGACCTTAAGGTTTTCTGTCAATAGGTCATTGAAGTAATGACTGATCATTTCAGTATTATTCTTAATTTTTTTTCTCTGTCCCACAGGGTGCCCTGACAATCTCACCGATTCCCAATGTTTAAATCCCATTAAGGCTTTCCAAGGCTGCATGAGGCTCATCTTTATTGATAACCAGCCCAAGGACCTCATTTCAGTTCAGCAAGGTTCCCTGGGGAATTTTAGTGATTTACACATTGATCTGTGTAGCATCAAAGACAGGTAATTATTGTCTCTTCTCTTCTGTTCTCCCACCCCGTTCCCATTCTCACTGTTCTAAATATGAGTTTCTTTCACCAAAATTCAAATCCACTGACATCAGCCACATTAGATATAATTGAGTTGCCTAATGGAATATATTTCTGAAAGGATTTCAGGCCCAGGGAAGAATGTTTTAAATAAGTTGAGTTTCACTTGCAGTAAATGGGATATGCAAATTAAATCAAATACAAATTTGTGAAAGGATTAAAATTTTATGCATAAACAACATTTGATTACTTTGAAGTTAAGAGGGAAGTGAAAAGGAGGGAGGAACTGCAGTTAGGAATAGCAGTGTGTGTCCGTTCACACAGACAGATGAAATCAAGCCCTCTGGGATTCCTGTAACAGAGGTTTTGACAGTGTCCAGAAGTTCGGTGACTTGCTGGAAGCCTGATCCTTCTCTGTTACCACCCCTAACTCACTGCTTCTTTTACCGGTGGAGATCAGACCCTGGACAGAGAGCAGCACTTCTATTCCACAACTTAACAAATTTAGCAACACTTTTCCCCCACTTCATTTCTCCTGGGCTCTAGCTCCTCTTTTGTTTGATGTTTCTGAATATGAGATTTTGAATAAGAGATTCACAGACTCATTGCAGGAAATGAAAGAGGAGGTGTTCTGAATTTTCAGCAAAGTTAATCATGTGGTCCATGTGTCCTCTCCAGCACTTTATCCCCTTCCTTCTGCCAGTGCTATTCACCCAGGTCAAGATGCCCTTTGCTGAATGAGTTAGCAATACTTGTTAAGTGTTTGCCTCTGTGTTGCTGCTATAGAGTCTCTGCTTATATTTCAGGAAATTAATTAGACATCACCATAAAATGCTATCAATGTCCAAGAAGTATGCCTTTATTTGTGAGATCTATGACAGTGTTGGAGAAGGTGATGGCAGCCCACTCCAGTACTCTTGCCTGGAAAATCCCATGGACGGAGGAGCCTGGTAGGCTGCAGTCCATGGGGTCACTAGGAGTCGGGCACAACTGAGTGTCTTCAATTTCACTTTTCACTTTCATGCATTGGAGAAGGAAATGGCAACCCACTCCAGTGTTCTTGCCTGGAGAGTCCCAGGGATGGGGGAGCCTGGTGGACTGCCGTCCATGGGGTCGCACAGAGTCGGACACGGCTGAAGCAACTTAGCAGCAGCAGCAGCAGCATGACAGCGGCAGTTGAAGTCAGGACAGCTTTCAGGAAGTGATGCTGAGCTGAGTCTTACAAGATGGGCAGGCTTGGCTGAGAGGCGGGGGTAATGGTAACTCATAAGTTGGAAGGAAGTGGCATGCAAAATGTCACAAAAATGGGGGGAAGAAAAAGCTGATTCTTTTTCGGAGCAAAAAAAGGCATGCTTTGCAAGCCTTTTGTCTACCCAAGATGCTCAGTTTTCATTTAAAAACCTCTAATATTGGGATGCATCTTACCTTTAAAGGTTTATAGTCATTTAATTGGCTGTTTATTTTCCTTAGGAGCCTGTAAAATAATGTCATGTCTTACAGTGAATGTTGTCTTAGATTCCATAAAATATAGGTCATAGTGATAGAGCATATGATGTGAATATGGCTGGGGGTGTGTGTCAATTATAAAGAGCTTTGCATGTGTATGGCATTTAGCCTTATGCCCTAGGAAGACTCAAGAAGGAAGGCAGTCAGATCTGTTTGGTAAAAAGAGTATTCAGGAAAAGTGAGAAGGACGCCTTGGAAAAGAACCAGCCAAGAGGCAGAGAGGTCACTGCTCCAGTCCAGTGGAACAATGATGAGAGATAGTAGGTGCCTGTACTGAGCACCACAGAAATCAGCCCTGCAGACCATAATCTCCTCTCATGCTCGGAATGACTGATAGAATTCGGTGGAATTTTATATGCATGTTTCTCTGTTAATACCACTCCACATGGGATTGTCAACAAATCACACAGACTCCCAGGCTCTTCTGCTTCATTTTTTTCCTATTTGGCCAGCTGGAAAAGTGGGTAATAAAATGCATGCTTCATTAGAATGTGCTAGTTTAGAGATCTCAGAATAAAAGATATCTCACAGAATGGTTATCATTCCTATAGTCGTTATTAATGATAAGGGATTGGGGGGTATTCCACTTCATCAGACAGGACAGCCTTTTGCAAAGTGTAGATCGATGGAACATTTATCAATAGGAATCTCTTATGATTAGTTAATTTCTAACTGAGGGTGCTTTCATTATTTTTGATTACATGGGACGCCATCGCCATCTACTTTGCATCATTACTTTTGTGTAATTGTAGACTGTATAATTGTATTACATACAATAGTGTTTTGGTTAATTGTATAATAAGGGATTGTGTTTAGTTTAGTGGGTAAGTGGGACATTTTTCTTGATTTACCAGACAGTCTCTCGAACAGAAGGGAAACTGGTAAAAGGCTTTGCTTAATTAATTATTTCTTGAACTTATATTTAACATTTGCTTGGAGAGGGGGCTGGGGTTAGAAAAACAGGTGGTTTCTGAGTTTTGCGTTTTATTTTTAACATGCTAGTCAATGTGAACCTGATTTAAGGACAAGTGCGAAGGAAGTTGTGCCTTCAAAGAGTTTGCCACTTGGGGTGGGGGTGTTGTGT
>SJYQ01000457.1:824235-855365 GCA_006410935.1 Redunca redunca
AGCCGATTATACAGAGTGAAGTAAGCCAGAAAGAAAAACACCAATACAGTATACTAACGCATATATATGGAATGTAGAAAGATGAGGATGATGACCCTGTATGCGAGACAACAAAAGAGACTCAGATCTATAGAGTGAACTGTTGGACTCTGGGGCAGAGGGAGAGGGAGAGGGAGAGGGTGGGATGAGATGGGAGAATGGCATTGAAACATGTATACTATCATGTAAGAAATGAATCGCCAGTCTATGTCCAATGCAGGATGCAGGATGCTTGGGGCTGGTGCATGGAGAGGACCCAGAGAGATGTTATGGGCTGGGAGGTGGGAGGGGATTCATGTTTGGGAATGCATGTACACTCGTGGTGAATTCATGTCAATGTTTGGCAAAACCAATACAGTATTGTAAAGTAAACTAAAGTTAAAATAAAAATTAAAAAGAAAAATAAAAGGGAGGCATTCAAAATGGTATGCAATATCAGGCAAGGTCATTTTTAAAATCTACAGTTTTTCTTTTTATTATATATGTTGCAAGTGTACAACATAGTAATCACAGTTTTAAGGTTACATTCCACTTATAGTTATTATAAAATATTGGCTATATTCCCCATGTAGTACACTATATCTTTGTATATTTTTAAATTTAATTTTATATTGGAATATAGTTGATTTATATTGCTGTGTTAGTTTCAGGTGTACAGCAAAATGATTCAGCTGTACATATGCATGTATCTATTATTTTCGAGATTATTTTCCCATTTAGGTTATTGCAGAATATTAGGGAACTCTACTCAGGCAAGGATCTAGTGATGTAAGGATGTTCCACTTTTGCTGGGCCAGGTCAAGGAATGCTTCTTCCTAGGACTTATGTGGAAGAATCCAAGCAGTTAATTCCAGGAGCCACATCCGGTCCTGCAGGGTTCAATGTCCAGGGCCTAAGAAACTAATCATCAAATGCTGTCTAAGACTTCATCCCAAGAGTAAAAAGGATCCAAGGTGTGAAGCCAAATTTAGAGGAGCAAACAGGGATGCTGATCAATCAGTGAGGGGAAGTGGAAGTCACACCTGGAGAAAGTCATCAATTCCAGTGGAGGTGGCAGTGGATTTGAGAGGCATAAGAGCATGTTTAATTCCCTGTCTGTTACTTGTGAGCTTGAAATAGGATGCATAGGATTTAACCTTTTTTGTCTGTCTCCTCTTTTGCAAAGCTAGGATAATAAAACCTTTGTATTGAGAATTAAATGAGAGAGCATAAGAAGTCAGGCACTCAGTTGTGTGTCTAGTGGACAGTAGATGCTCAGTGATTTTGCCATGTGAATTCCTAGAGCCAATGGTTTGCTAACTTTCCCATTTACATGGGGAGGAGAAGCTCAGGTCTCCCTCTGATATTTCCCCACTATGGCCAAGTGATCTCCAGTAGTTTCTGCCATGGATCCCCATAGATAGACCTCATGTGCTGTGCTGTGTTTAGTCACTCAGTTGTGTCCAACTCTTTGTGACACCATGTACTGTACCCTGCCAGGCTTCTCTGTCCATGGGGATTCTGCAGGTGAGGATACTGGAGTGGGTTGCCATACCCTCCCCTAGGGGATCTTCCCCATCCAGGGACTGAACCCAGGTCTCCTACACTTCAGGCAGATTCTTAACCATTTGAGCCAACAGGGAAGCCCAGAGAGACCTCATATGTGCCTTCAGATCAATGCTCAGTGATTTTCCTTGGGCTTCAGTCCTCTTTGAGCTGCACCTCTGAGACACCAACCATTCCTTATTAGGAAGATACCCATCAATTTTGGTGCCCAGGTCCAGTGATCTCTGGATTCTCCTAAAACACTGGTTCACTAGGCCTGGGTAGGGTAAGGTGAGCATGTGATGTGTCCAGGGCACACAATTTGAGGTGATTCTTATTTCCAGGTCCATGCCTGTTCATGCCTGCAGACCTTGAATTTACACGAACCTGGGAATTAACCCCTCCTTAAATTTTACTGGCAGATCCCAGACTGTTTGCATCAGAATCACCAGGAAGGGTAGTTAGAACATAAATTGCTGAGCTTTACCCCTAGAATTTCTGATTTTTACTGTGGGCCAGAGAAATTGCATTTCTAACAAATTCCAGGGTGCTACTGGGACCAGACTTTGAGAAGCCCTGCCTAAAAGCCTCCAATCCTAGAGGCAGTGTGATTGCAAGGATTGCCTATAATAATGGAGCAAGTGTCTAGGTGTTGCTCCTACTGGGCTCTCAAGCAGCTGCCTCCCTGATCAGAGTCTTAAAGGGCCTCTAGAAAGTTCCAGAAGCTCTATCTCAGTCTCCCTCTTCAAAGGTCATTGAAATGAGTCCAAGGGACACTTTTGGTTGCAACTGAATTCCATGTCCCTCCAGATTTCCCTTTGGCACTCAGCCTCTCCTCTGCTTCCCATTACAAACAATACCTTTGTGAGTACAAATGAAAACAGTTAGATCCTCAGAGGTATTTGAGTAAAGAGCTGTTTTTGGAGGAAGGAAGGTTGGGTTTGAGAACCCAATCATAATGGGGAGATGTCAGAGGTTGGGCAGCTGCAGCTGCCAACAAACATAACTTGTCTTTTTGTTATTTTGAGGACAGTTATTTTATTTGCTGGTCCCTTTGAAAATCAGAGCTTGGTTTTTCCTTCTAGATTAGGCTCAGATTTTTGTGGGGGTCAGGGAGGATGTCAAAATAAGAGTGACCTCACCCATCAGAAATATTGCCAAAAACCTTAGTAAAGATCAACCGAGGGACTTCCCTGGTGGCCCAGTGGTTAAAAATCCACCTTGCAATGCAGAGGACCTGGGTTCAGTGCCTGGTCTGGGGACCAAGATCCCCCATGCTGCAGGGCGACTAAAGAGTCTGTGCACCACAGCAAACAATTCTGCATGATGCAGCGAAGATCCCATGTACTGGAACTAAAACCTGATGCATCCAAAGAAAAAATAATAAATTATTTTATTTTTAATTTAATTTTTAATTTAATAAATTAAAAATAAATAGAAATCTCTCTAAAAAGAAAATGGGCAGAGACCGCTGATCACACTGGGGGGGTCTTCCGATGCCTGGTAAAGGTTTTCCTGGAAACGAGCCCCATCTCCTGTGTTCCTTCCTCATTGGATGATATTGCAGATGTTCCCTGGAGATCACACAGCTTAGATTTTTTCACAGAAGGAAATAGCAGTTTTGTGGAGTGTGGCAAAAATAGGTACCAAAGAGGGACCTCTGCTCCTGGGGCCTTTGCTGTAATTTCCTGTAGAGACAGCTTTGCTCTTAACATTTTCTAAAATGAAACAATCTGTACTATACAGTAGCTCCTTGTTGGTTATCCATTTTAAAGATAGCAGTGTGTGCATGTCGATCCCAAACTCCCCATGTATTCCTTCCCCCCTCCCCTAACCCTTCTGGCCTGGTCAATGAATCTATTCATTTGTGTCCAGCTCTTTGCCACTCTATGAACTGTAGTCCACCAGGCTCCTCTGTCCATGGGATTCTCCAGGCAAGAATACTGGAGTGGGTTGCCATGCCCTTCTCCAGGGGATCTTCTCAACCCAGGGATTGAACCCGAATCTCTTACATCTCTTGCATTGGCAGGCAGGTTCACCACTAGAACCACCTGTGAAGCCCTCCAGCCTGGTAATCATAAATTCATTCTCTAAGTCTGTCAATCTGTTTCTGTTTTCTAGGTAATTCACTTGTATCAACTCTGCTCATTCTTAGGTAACAACCTCAATGGGAAAGGAATTTGAAAAAGAATGTGAAAGTGAAGCCACTCAGTCGTGTCCGACTCTGTGACCCCATGGACTGTAGCCTACCAGGCTCCTCTGTCCCTGGGATTCTCCAAGCAGGAATACTGGAGTGGGTTGCCATTTCCTTCTCCAGGAGATCTTGCCAACCCAGGGATTGAACCCAGGTCTCCCGTATTGTAGGCAGACGCTTTACCATCTGAGCCACCAGGGAAGTCTAGATACATGTGTATGTATAACTGAATATATATGAAACTAACACAGCACTGTTAATCAACTATAGTCCAACTTATATTGGACTATAAAGTATATAAAGTATAAAGCTAAAAAATAGTAAACAATTTCCTTGTTCAAAGCTAGTGAATCCCATGTGGGAAACTGCTTTAAGTTTCCCACAGCCGAATAAGTTAGGAAATGTAGCTTCTCATTCCATAATGATTTCCTTTTCTTCCAACACACATTCTTTTAAGAAACTTCCTACTGTTTGGTGGTTCCTCAGTCATGCCCGACTTTTTGTGACCCCGTGGACTATACAGTCCATGGAATTCTCCAGGCCAGAATACTAGAGTGGATAGCCTTTCCCTTCTCCAGGGGATCTTCCCAGCCCAGGGATCGAACCCAGGTCTCTTGCATTGCAGGCAGATTCTTTACTGGCTGAGCCACAAGGGAAGCCCATAGCATATGCTCAACTCTTTGGTCAAGATTCTTACCTTCCTGGTTCAGAGTTGGGAGTCGTGAACGCTGAACAAAGGGAAATGTTCAGTGGGATGACCTCTAACAAACAGACTTCTGCTAAAAACCCACCCAGTATGTGGGTGTTTGTTCAAAACAGTAGGCTATATAAAAATCTTACATTGCAGGGTAATGCATATATTTTCAATTTTCTCTCCAATTGAAAGCTTGTGCATTGGGTGCCAGAAAAACTACTGTAAGGGCACAGCCCACACATTCTGAGTTTCCAACTCCAAAGTGAGAAATGTTACAATATGGTGTGTTCTCCCTTATCTTATGGGATGGGCCCTCAATCCAAACAAGAGCCCTTCTGCTGTTTTTATTTATCATTTGTAGTCTATTTCATGGGGGACAGGGAAAGGTTATATTTTACATAACAGTTACTGAGCAAACATTCTCTGAGTATGATTTCATTTAATTCACTCCACAGTTCTGCCAGATTCTCTAAGTTCTTCTCAAAGTGTAGTTCCAGACCAGCAGCCCCAGGATCAGCTGGCAAATTGCCCTAACTGCATATCCCGAGGCCCCATCCTATACTTTCTGGAACAAAAGCATGAAGGAAGCCTGAGTTTTCACAAGCACCATCCCCAGCTGATTCTGATGCACACCCAGATTTGAGAGCCATTTGTTTATTCATTAGCATTATTTAAGAAATAAGAGCTCCTCCAGTGCTTATGAAAGTTCAGTTACCTGCTCAAGGTCACATTTTTGGTATTTGATAGAGCCAGGATTCGAATGTTGATTTCTCCAATCCTTCAATCCATATTCATATAGAGAATTTATTACCTAGAGGCCAGGGAAAGAGAAAAGATGGGCTTGTGGAGACAGAGGAGGTCATAGAAGTGTCACAGAGGAAATGAGGTTTCAAGAAGAACTGGGAATATGGACTGGGTTTAGGGTGGTGAAGTAAGACTGTTCCAGGTAGGGTGGAAAGCATAAGTCTGGGCCTCTGAATGGGTGGCCTGCTATACATTTGTTTGCCTTGATGGGAAAGGCTGCTTTGGCATTAGTGTGTAAACAAGAACTTAAAGTCAAAGCCATAGGGAACTTGGCAGCACACAGTTTAAAATTTGAGTAACAGATCATATTAATAGTTAATTCTTAAATAATGCTTACTGTGTGCCCGGACCTCGTAAATGTGTGTGTGTGTGTGTGTGTGTGAGAGAGAGAGAGAGAGAGAGAGGTGGGGGTAGATAATAGACAGATAGATAACAGATGGTAGGTAGATAGATACACAGATCCTTACTGCCACCAATGAAGTAGGTAAGACTGTTAACTCCATTTTACAGAGTGAGATTGAGGCAGAGTGGCACTAAGTAACTTGTCCAAGGTCACACAGCAAGTATATGGCAGGGATTAATGGGGTTGGTGTTCCTTGTGGTAAGAAGTGGGCAAGTGATGCTTTAGTCTCCTTTACAGACCAAGGAGTCTGATGGAAGAGATCAGACCTATCCTTTCACTGCACTACCTCTGACGTTTTAGCTAGGAGGCATCCTATATGCTTCAGCAGGACTGTAAAGTAGAAAATGATGTGTTTCCTTCTTGCATTCATGTCACAATGATGTACTAACCCAGGAGGAGAAGGGATATGAGCTACAATGGATGGGCCAGCACTGAAGCCTGAGGGGTTGTCATCCATGCCATTCCTTGTCAGAACCTTGAAGCAAGCACACTGAAAGAGACTCAGAAGCTGAAAGCTTCCACCAGAGATCACCCTTCTCTCTTTCTTTGGGCTGATTAGGGAATAGAGGAGCCACCTCAGGACTAACTTGGCCCTTGCAGGGCCGTCTTGGGTTGGTAGATTTTGAGCTGATTTGGTAAGAACATCCTCCCCATCTAGAACTAGACAGGAAAAGTACTGGTTTATTCATCCACACCTTTAATAAGGGCAACTCCCCTCACCTCCTCTCTTAGACTCTGCTGAATGTCAGCAGGAAATAGGGGCTTTGGAGGCCTGGGTTTGATTTGCATAAGTGACTTTGAACAACTGCATCTGTGTTCTGTGGCCAAGCTCGTCTCTCTCATCACTCATTTGCATAAGAAAATGGGATCATTATCTTGATGAAAAATGGCACTGGCCTCCCTGTGTGTGGGGAAGGGCATGAGGGAACCTTTGCTTCATGTATAACCATGCTGACAAAGTCAAGGTTAGCACTTCATTCTGTCCGATCTGAAGATGGTGAGTCTCTTCCCTTGCCAACTGGTCATCTGAAATGTTTGTACTGAAAACAAAGCCAGAGCAAGATCTGGGTGAATAATGACAAGCTCTTCCGAAGATGAGGGCTTCATTCCAAGAGCTCTAGAAATGAGGCTGAGGTGAGATGTCTGAGTTCAGATGTGGGTAAGAATATGCCGCTCTGAACAAATAGGTGCTTGGATCATTCCTTCTAAGAAATAACTGTTCAAGAATGGCTGATGTTTCAGACAATGTAGTAGCCAAAGAAAATTTTTGATCTAAAATGAAATGTGAACAAAAGCTTGTTTGAGGTTCTTAAGTAACATCTGTGAGGCAGTGTTTATATTCAAGCCTGCAGAAAACATTTCTAAATTAATAATAAAAGATTCTTCCATATTTGTACCTTTCATGATCAATATTTTTTACTGAAGTATAGTTGACTTACAATGTTGTGTTAATTTCTGCTGTACAGCAAAGTGATTCAGTTATACATATTGTTGCTGTTATTCAGTCACTCAGTCATGTCTGACCCTGCGACCCCATGGATTGCAGCACCCCAGGCTTCCCTGTCCTTCACTATCTCCTGGAATTTGCTCAAACTCGTCTATTGAATCAGTGATGCCATCCAACCATATCATTTTCTGTCACCCCACCCCTTCTCCTCTTGCCCTCAATCTTTCCCAACATTGCGGTCTTTTCCAGTGAATTGGGTCTTTGAATCAAGTGGCCAAAGTATTGGAACTTCAGCTTCAGCATCAGTCTTCCAGTGAATATTCAGGGTTGATATCCTATAGGGTTGACTGGTTTGATTTCCTTGCCATCCAAGGGACTCTCAAGAATCTTCAGCACCACAGTTCAAAGGTATCAATTCCTAAGCACTTAGCCTTCTTTGTAGTCCAACTCTAACATCCCTACATGATTACCGGAAAAATCGTCACTGACTATACGGACCTTTGTCGGCAAAGTGATGTCTCTTTTTTTAATATGCTGTCTAGCTTTGTCATAGCTTTTCTTCCAAGGAGCAAGGGTCTTTTAATTTCATGGTTTCAGTTACTGTCAGCAATGATTTTGGAGCCCAAGAAAACAAAGCCTGTCACTATTTCCATTGTTTCCCCATGTATTTGCCATGAACTGATGGAACCAAATGCCATGATCTTCATTATTTGAATGTTGAGTTTTAAGCCAACTTTTTCATTCTCCTCTTTCACCCTCTTCAGAAGGCTCTTTAGTTCCTCTTTGCTTTCTGCCATTAGGTGGTGTCATCTGCATATCTGAGATTACTGATATTTCTCCCGGCAATCTGAATTCCAGCTTGTGCTTCATCCAGTCCAGCATTTTGCATGATGTACTCTGTGTATGAATTAAATAAGCAGGTGACAGCCTTGATGTAATTCTTTCCCAATTTTGAACCAGTCCATTATTTCATGTCTGGTTTTATATATATATTCTTTTTAAAATATTTTGTGATGGTTTAGCACAGAATATTGAATATACTTCTCTGTGCTACGTAGTAGGACCATGTTGTTTATCCATTCTATCAATCATGATTTATTATCTTTTTAAATTTTTTGGCCATGCTATGCAGTTTGTGGGATCTTGGTTCCCCAACCAGGGACTGACCCCATGCCACCTGAACTAGAAGCACAGAGTCTTAACCACTGGACAGCCCGGGAAATCCCAGTCATGATCTTATTTAACTTCCATCCAAAACCCTGATAAGGGCTGCCCATCCATTTTTCCATTCTCCAAAGAGTGTCCTTCTACACAGCCAATGTCATATTCAGGTTTTTATCTTCTGCATGGATGTCCACTTGCTAGGATGCTGAGGTGAAGCACCAGTAGCCTTGAATACTGTTTTTATTTAGTCTAAAAAAATTTATTGGTGATGCATTGTAAGTACCATTTATAGATACATTTGGAAGAGAAAAGGAGCTTAATATGATTTTAGTCGGGAAAAAAGTCAAATCTGATCTCTGATAAAATGTCCTCACCCATTTCTGCAGTGAAACCAAAATTTAAAATTAGCCCTATGTTATTTTAATCTTGTATTAAGATATATCACAGGAAGTTCACAGGACAGGAATCCAGCCTCCTAGGTTTTCCAGGGACATAGACTTCTGAATGCTGAGTTAGACCCTCTGCTCCCTGCTTCCAGGACATGGGCAGTG
Source organism: Redunca redunca (assembly GCA_006410935.1). NCBI lineage: Eukaryota > Metazoa > Chordata > Mammalia > Artiodactyla > Bovidae > Redunca > Redunca redunca. The sequence goes on from SJYQ01000457.1 coordinate 833,056, forward strand.
TGATAATATGCCATTTGATGTAACTCTCACAGTGCCCGAAGGGAATATTGGCTTCCCAGCTTGGCAGGTGAGGAAACAGACTTTAATGTATATTTAATAATTTACCTCCAAATGAAAGCAAACTCAGGGTCTCAAGGTGGTGAACCCCTTCTGTTTACATTTTATCCTAACGTTGGACTTAACCTCCTCCTATTTCAGCTCCCTCAGTTGTCAGATGCGGACAGTGCATCTATTTTATCGCTACAGGTTGTAAAATAAGAACTAGGTGATAGCATTACTGCTTCCCTCTTGGAATTAGGCAAGGATTGACTGAGAGTAGGAGGATGAAAGTTCTTGAAGTTAAAAGTAAGAGGGACAGAAATGGGTAGGGCTATATGTGTCTCAGAGTTTTAGATAACCCCTATACAGGCAGAAAAGAATGACACTTTTCTGAATAATTTACCTACCTATATAACCTATTTTTTATTTAGATAAGTGATTAATATTTGTACTTCATTCAAGTTATGGGCTTAAAATGTCCCCTCCAGCTTTTGCTTCATCTTATTTTTAAATATATGTGAAAAAATCTTTTTCCTTTCAAAACTCATAGTTTCCTTTTGTTTCTTTTAAAAAAAAATTATTTTTGGAGTATCATTGATTTACAGTGTTGTTAGTTACTGTTGTGCAATGAAGTGAATCAGCTGTATGCATACACATATCCCTTCCCTCCTGAGCCTCCCTCCCTCTCTCCCATCCCACCCCTCTCAGTCATTACAGAGCATGGAGCTGAGCTTCCTGTGCTCTACACAAAGTTCCCACTAGTTATCTATTTTACACCTGGTAGTATATATAAATATGGAGAAGAAAATGGCAACCCACTCTAGCATTCTTGCCTAGAGAGTCCTGTGGACAAAGGAGCCTAGTGGGCTGCTGTCCATGGGGTTGCACAGAATCAGACACGACTGAAGCGACTTAGCATGCATGCATGCATTGAAGAAAATGGCAACCCACTCCAGTATTCTTGCCTGGAGAATCCCAGGGATGGAGAAGCCTGGTAGGCTGCAGTCCATGGGGTCGCACAGAGTCAGACACGACTGAAGTGACTTAGCAGCAGCAGCAGCAGTGAAGTTGCTCAGTCGTGTCTGACTCTGTGCGACCCCATGGACTGCAGCCTACCAGGCTTCTCCATCCCTGGGATTCTCCAGGCAAGAATACTGGAGTGGGTTGCCATTTTCTTCAATGCATGCATGCATGCTAAGTCGCTTCAGTCGTGTCTGATTCTGTGCAACCCCATGGACAGCAGCCNGTCTCCTGCATTGTAGATAGATGCTTTACCATCTGAGCCACCAGGGAAGTCCATATATATGTATGTAAGTCCTCTCTCTCTCTCTCTCTCTCTCTGAGTATATATACATATATACTCAGTCCTACTCTTCCAGTTTGTCCCACCCTCCCCTTCCCTTTCTGTGTCCTCATGTCCCTTCTCCACATCGGTGTCTTATTCCTGTGCCTCATCTTAAAAAAATTCCTTCAGTGTGATTTACTAGGTCAATGGCAGGGCTTATCTCTCTTAACATTAGGATATGCTAAGAGAGATCTGTGGATCAAGTGAACAGAGATCTCAATATGTGGAAAATGCAGAGGGAGAAAACAAACCTGAAGGAGACAGTTACAAAAGATAACTTAAATGTGTCAAATTTTAGTGTCTAAACTCTTGTGAAAGTATCAGGAACACTGTTAACTTTATTATGACAAGGTGTTATCATCACCTTATACCTGCCAACTACATGCTGAAAAACGTAATTTTCTTTGTCATAATCAGGTAGGGAGCTAACCCTACTCAGAAAAACATAAAATCTCAGATGTGGTTCTTAAACAATGCAAGGTTTATGCATTGGACCAAACACTTGTGTTATAATGACAGAACCTCACACTCTCAAATGAGAATCCTACTTCCAAGCTCCAGCCTTTGTGTGTGTGCATACATATGTAGATGGTCACACACAGTGCACATGTATGACAGTGTCCAGTGAGTCCTGGCGTGTTTGACCTTCTTACTTGCTGAGGGGTTGCCCAAGGTCTGCTAATCTTCCTTTGTGACCCAACCATTCATTATACAAGTCTTTTCTGAGCACCTACTATGTGCAAGGCATTTTTTTTTTTTTTTGGTCTTGTGGATTCAGGAATGAACAATTCAGAGAGTGGCTGGTTTTTTGCTGCTTCCTTGTGTCCTTGGACCCTGGGCGTGCCTTGTACTACAATGGGCCATTCATCCATTCATCTCGTTATCTGGAAAATCTCATATTCAGAAGCATATCTTTATTTACATGATTGTTTAATCAAATAAACATGTATATAAATAGACATTTATATTCCCAACTGTGAGAGGCAGGAAGCACATACGCAGAGCACTAGGAGAGAATCTGAGAGGAAGGGTGGTTTTTATAGGGGTGAGGACTGTACACTGGAAAAGGGAGATCCAGGTCTGTTATCCTCAATGCTGTGCATATGTAGCTGTCCTGTATTACTCAGTGTTTGCACTGTGCACTGCCTTCTACACATTTCTGGCTGGAGATTCTGCTCTCAGTTTCCTGCCTATGTGTGTCCTCTGCTGAAATCACTGGTTGCTTGGCGAAAGGGAGCTAAGCAAACAAGTGCAAAATTCTGGTATCTTTTGTAGGAAGGGCCTTTCTAACTGAGATTTTAGGTGAAAACAAATTCCCACTTTTTTTTTTTTTCAAAACATGAGTGTACTGAGAGTTCTTCTGTCTACCATTAATAATATCCCTTTACAGCCCCCACCCTCCATACACCACCATCTTGACTGCCATGGTTAAAGGGTTTACCCTCTAGTAATTCATCCTTAATAACATACGGGCTACACCTACACTTAGCACAGCAGAAGAAAGGCCATGTCTGCCCACCTAAAATAAACACCACCGTAAAGGTGGGTATGATATTTCAGCAGGCAGCTTTGTAAAGCCCGAGATGCTGAAAGTGACAGGAGGAATATGCATTTTAAAGGTCATTCCAATTACCATGCTTACTCACGGTAAGCTGTGATTGTGGAGTTGATGTGAGAAATCCTGCACACTGTGGGGAAAATGAGAACACGTGGTTTGCAGGGACATGAGCAAATGGGAAGGTGAATAATACAAATTACTATTATTTCAGTGATATTAAGTAGTTCTTCAATGTCCCAGACATCTGAAAAGTAGAGGAGAGCCAAGCCTTGATAAAGAGTTGGTCAAATCCTCATAGCTCTGAAAGCCTGTCATTCCATGATGTATTTCCTTTAAATTCACAGGCTGTACAGTCGAATGGGGACCCATCAGAGAGACCCCAAAGATGAGCTCCTGACTGCATTACCATTTCCATTTGCAACTATTTCATTCCCCACATCACAGTGAATTCATAACACAACTTTTCTTGATGGAATTATCTTAAATGTGAACCATGTTTTAGGTAAGGAAATAAAATAGCTAAGAACTATTCTCTCAGTGGCAATTTACCTCATACTGCTCTCCCATTTCCTACCATATATGTTTTATTACAGCTCTAGCTACTGTGATATTCAGATTCTGGACATGTATTTCACATGCCCTCCAGCATATAATGGAACCGGAGGCTCTAAATACAAGGGTCTAAATGCTCTGGCTTGTCTTCTGAGGTCTCTGATGACCTCACCTCTCCTTTCCTATTCACTTTTATTTCCTATAATATTAATTAATCCTTCCAACTATATGTATTTACTCAGCATCTGTGATGTCCCTCTGTGTGTGTGTGTGTGTGTGTGTGTGTGTATAAAGTCTCTGCCTTATAAAAACTCAACAACAAGAGAGCTAGACAAGAAAGCATGGCAATTTACATGGAAGATCTCCTGGCACTGAGGGGAATGACGCTGTTACTGAGTCCAGGTTTGTACTGCTTGCCATACAACAGACCAATAAATTGAGGGACAGGTGTTGGGGCAAGAAATAGTGATTTTACTCAGAAAGCCAACAGACTGAGAAGATAATGGGCTAGTGCCCCAAAGAAACATCTCTCCAAGTTAGAATCTAGGTTTCTTTTAAACAAAAATGAAAGGATTTGTGGCTGGTTGTTGCAGACTTCTTGGTGCTGGAATCCTTTGTTCTTGCATGTGTCACAATGTTCCTGTAAACCTCCAACAAGACTAAGGTTATTCTGTTTTGCAGCTTTTAATCTCTCACAGAATAGATCCAATATTAGAGTCAGGTTTTTCTTTTCTATAACAAGATTGCCGGGAGAAATATCAATAACCTCAGACATGCAGATGACACCACCCTTATGGCAGAAAGTGAAGAGGAACTCAAAAGCCTCTTGATGAAAGTGAAAGAGGAGAGCAAAAAAGTTGGCTTAAAGCTCAACATTCAGAAAACGAAGATCATGGCATCCGGTCCCATCACTTCATGGGAAATAGATGGGGAAACGGTGGAAACGGTGTCAGACTTTATTTTTTTGGGCTCTAAAATCACTGCAGATGGTGACTGCAGCCATGAAATTAAAAGACACTTACTCCTTGGAAGAAAAGTCATGACCAACCTAGATAGCATATTCAAAATCAGAGATATTACTTTGCCAACTAAGGTCCGTCTAGTCAAGGCTATGGTTTTTCCAGTGGTCATGTATGGATATGCGAGTTGGACTGTGAAGAAAGCTGAGCGCTGAAGAATTGATGCTTTTGAGCTGTGGTGTTGGTGAAGACTCTTGAGAGTCCCTTGGACTGCAAGGAGATCCAACCAGTCCATTCTGAAGGAGATCAGCCCTGGGACTACTTTGGAAGGAATGATGCTAAAGCTGAAGCTCCAGTACTTTGGCCACCTCATGGGAAGAGTTGACTCATTGGAAAAGACTCTGATTCTGGGAGGGATTAGGGGCAGGAGGAGAAGGGGACAACAGAGGATGAGATGGCTGGATGGCATCACTGACTCGATGAGTCTGAGTGAACTCCAGGAGTTGGTGATGGACAGGGTGGCCTGGCGTGCTGCGATTCATGGGGTCGCAAAGAGTCAGACACGGCTGAGTGACTGAACTGAACTGAACAAGTTGAGGGCACTTGCTTTGCAATTATTTCAACTTTAGCAGCATTTGCTCATGGTAGCTACTGATGAACTGCATGTGTAATAGGCAAGAACAAATCTGACTCCATGTTAGATCTGTTCCTTTTACCTTAAGCTTTGTGCTCTGATGCCTGTGCTTAATCATGCTGGCTCTGCACCTTTTGTAAAAGAATGTTGCCATAGACTGAAATATACAGGATAGTCCATTCTCAAGGCTCTGACCTTTTAAGAGTCCATTCATGTAGAGATAAAATGTCTCAGAAACATTTGTGTTGTTGGAAGCCTACAGGAACATCAAGACCTGACCTCTGAGGACAGCTGCAAGAATAAAGGGTTCTGATACGAAGAAGGTTGCAACAACGAATCTCGTCCCTCCTTCACCTGGCCTTTAAAAGTGCTTTGCTGAAACCCTCTCTGGATTTCTGGTTTTTTGGACATAAGTCTCTTGTTTCCTTGCTTGACCTTTTTGTAAACCTTTCTATGCTACAAAATCCTCTGTTTCAATTTGTTTGGTCTCAAGCTTTTCGACTTGTTTGGCCTCACAGGGCACAAAAACTTACATTCATTAACACATGTGGAGCTTATGAAACTCAACATGCCACTTGGTGCTGGGTGTAATACTACTTTAAGATAGGAATGAACTTAATCATCTTTAGTATCTTTGTACTTTAGTATCACACCCCAAACTCTAGAGACTGTTGTCCAAGATTTGAGAGGTAAAATCGTTCACCTCTTTCTCATCTGGAAAACTTCCCAATGTGGTTCATGCCAAATATCACTGTGTTTGAAGAGCAAGAGTGCCTAATGAAAGCAAGAGTGCCTAATGAAAGCAGCTGGTGCCAGCTGTCATCGTTCACATGGTGTGAAGTGCTCTTTCTGTAAGCACTAGCGAGAAAGAATATTTTTGTTTAGCAAGGGCATCATAAAATTAGACAAGCAAACCACCACACTGTATTTGAGCAATGTAGTCTATAAATATTACAGTGGAAGCAAGCACACCAGTGCGTTATCCTTATTACAATCTTGTGCTTTAAGGGAAAAATAGGGGGTAACTCTGCAAGAGAAAGTGAGTCAGAATGGAAGGTAGATACAGAGAAACGCACAATACTTTTTAGTAATTGTGAAAGGAGATCTCCCCATAATAGCTTCTAGGGACTGCATCCTCTAAAGGCTCACTGGAGGCTGAGTTGGAAAAGCTTGGGAAATTGGCATTGTTTACTTGTGCAAGTGACTTCCCTGATGGCTCAGACGGTAAAGCGTCTGTCTACAATGCGGGAGACCCGGGTTCGATCCCTGGGTTGGGAAGATCCCCGGGAGAAGGAAATGGCAATCCACTCCAGGACTATTGCCTGGAAAATCCCATGGACAGAGGAGCCTGGTAGGCTACAGTCCATGGGGTCACAAAAAGTCGTAAGACACAACTGAATGACTTCACTTTCACTTTCTTTACCTGTGGAAGGGATGGGATGAAACAAAGTGTTACTGAAAGGTGCCAGTGTGTCTGTAAATGTGTCAGCTCTTTATCTGAAAGTGAAGTTAATAAAGAAGAATAAAAGTTTCCTGTGAGCCCAGAGAGTGGGATTGAAATCATATACAATCCATACTCTGTCACTGTCTCTATTTTTGCTTTCTTTTTTTCAAAAGTGCCTGGAAGAGATTTAAACAACATTGTTATTAATCATTTGGTTATGTCAAATTCACTAGTGTCTCCTAACATAGAGAGCACCTTCCAACTTTTGCCAAATGCCTTCTAAAGCCTCTTTGTTTTAAAAAAAATAAAAAAGCATATAGAAAATTAATCATTTTTCTATTCTCCTCTGAGGTTTTCCCTTTACTTGTTTCTACATTTTATTCTCACAAGAGTCATCTAAGTTTAGTGGAATTTAGTGACGGGCCAGGTGCCTTGCTAGGTTTTTTCCACTACTGATTATCTTGTTCAAATCTATGGAGAGCTATATTAAAATGTTTAAAGTAATCTCTTCTCCTCTTACAAAGAAGGGGACTAAAGTTTGTTGTGGATGTTAAATGTTTTCCAAGGTTATATAGCTAGCAGGTATTTTAGTTGGAAGTGCATGGGCCCTCAAACATCCTGGAAGTAAAAGAAATAATGTTGCCCTTTGAAAATGAAGCTAAACATCTAATGGAGTTTAATGGATTATCTTAAAGATACACATAAAATCTAGGCCGGGCTGGACTATGCCTGGATTGATGTTACTATTTCTAAAGAAATAATGTGTCAAGTAAAGGTAGGTTGGGAAGATATTGAATCATAAATAAGAAAAATCAAATAGGTAAACTTATTGTAGCTGAAGAAATAAATTAAGACCTTTTTAACCTCAGACACTTACAAAAAAAGAAGCAGCCCATTTCTCCAGGGTAACCTCAAACAGAAGAGGTATAAATGGCATAATTTGTACAGCCCTGCAAGCCTGCATTTCTGATGTCAGAGCAATGATCATTGTGGATCCAAATATTCCTTCTCAGGTATGAATATAGCCTATTGGGATGGAATATAAGTGTTTGCCTCAACTAATCAGGTACTAACTGTCCAGTAGAACATTGTGATATGATGGAAATGATCTCTTTGTTTAAAAAATTGCTTTATTGAAGTATAGTTGGTTTATAATGTTGTGTTAATTTCTACTGTGCAACAAAGTGATTCAGTTATACATATATAAGCCCCCCTTTTCATATTCTTTTCCATTATGGTTTATCACAGGATAGTGAATATAGTTCCCTGTGCTATACAGTAGGTCTTTGTTTATTCATTTTAAATGTAATATTTTGCATCTTCTAATCTCAAACTCTCAATCATACCTCCCCTACCCAACTCCTCCTTGGCAACTACACATCTGTTCTCTATGTCTATGAGTCTGTTTCTGTTTATTAAATACGTTCATATATGTCATATTTTAGATTCTACATATAAGTGATATCATGTGGTATTTGTCTTTCTTGTTCTGACTCACTTCATGAAGTATGATAATCTCTATGTCCATCCATGTTGCTGCAAATGTCACTTTCATTTTTTTAATGGCTGAGTAATATACCGTTATATATATCTACTACAGCTGCTTTATCCATTTATCTGGCCATGAACATTTAGGTTGCTTCCATGACTTGGTTATTGTGAGTAGTGTTGCTTTCAAAACAAGGGTGCATGTATCTTTTCAAATAAGAGTTGCCACCAGATAAATACCCAGAAGTGGGGTTGCTGGATCATATGGTAGCTGTACTTATTGGTTTTTGAGGAACCTTCATACCATTGGAGGTAAATTACCTGCACCAGTTACTTCTCCACCAACAGTGTGGAAAGTTTGCTTTTTCTTCACACCCTCCCCAGCACTTGTTATCTGTAGATTTTTTGATGATGACCATTCGATTGGTGTAACTCCCAAGTAGCACCAGTAGTAAGGCATCAACCTGCCAATGCAGGAGACGCAAGAGATGTGGATTCCATCTCTGGTTTAAGAAGATCCCCTGGAGCTGGAAATGGCAACCGACCCTAGTATCCTTACCTGGAAAATTCCATAGACAGAGGAGCGTGGTGGACTGTAGTCATGGGATCGCAAAGAGTTGGACGTGACTGAGCATGTATGCAGGCAGGAGGTGACAGTTCCAGAAAAATACTGCTAAGACAGATCCATTCAATTGGTGTGAGGTAGTATCTCAGGAAATTACCTTTCTAATGGTGTCCAACAATTTGTCACTAGCAGTTACTTAGAACTTGAAATAAGTATATTATGACTGGAGAAACTGAATATTTTATTTGTTCTAATCAATGTAGATTTAGTTAGTCACAGGTGGTTCGGTTCAGTTCAGTTCAGTCGCTCAGTCGTGTCCGGCTCTTTGCAATCCCATGAATCGCAGCACACCAGGCCTCCCTGTCCACCATCAACTCCCAAAGTTTACTCAAACTCATGTCCATCGAGTCAGTGATGCCATCCAGCCATCTCGTCCTCTGTCATCCCCTTCTCCTCTTGCTCCCAATCCCTCCCAGCATCACAGTCTTTTCCAATGAATCAACTCTTCGCATGAGGTGGCCAAAGTACTGGAGTTTCAGCTTTAGCATCAGTCCTTCCAAAGAACATCCAGGGCTGATCTCCTTTAAGATGGACTGGTTGGATCTCCTTGCAGTCCAAGGGACTCTCAAGAGTCTTCTCCAACACCACAGTTCAAAAGCATCAATTCTTCAGCGCTCAGCTTTCTTTAGAGTCCAACTCTCACATCCATACATGACTACTGGAAAAACCATAGCCTTGACTAGATGGACCTTTGTTGGCAAAGTAAAGTCTCTGCTTTTCAATATGCTGTCTAGGTTGGTCATAACTTTCCTTCCAAGGAGCAAGCGTCTTTTAGTTTCATGGCTGCAATTGCCATCTGCCGTGATTTTGGAGCCCAAAAAAATAAAGTCTGGCACTGTTTCCCCATCTATTTCCCATGAAGTGATGGGACCAGATGCCATGATCTTAGTTTTCTGAATGTTGAGCTTTAGGCCAACTTTTTCACTCTCCTCTTTCACTTTCATCAAGAGGCTCTTTAGTTCTTCACTTTCTGCCATAAGGGTGGTGTCATCTGCATATCTAAGGTTATTGATATTTCTCCCAGCAATCTTGATACCAGCTTGTGCTTCTTCCAGCCCACCATTTCTCATGATGCATGTAAGTTAAATAAACAGGGTGACAATATACAGCCTTGACATACTCCTTTTCCTATTTGGAACCAGTCTGTTGTTCCATGTCCAGTACTAACTGTTGCTTCCTGACCTACATATAGGTTTCTCAAGAGGCAGGTCAGGTGGTCTGGCATTCTCATCTCTTTCAAAATTTTCCACAGATTATTGTGATCCACACAGTCAAGGGCTTTGGCATAGTCAATAAAACAGAAATAGATGTTTTTCTGGAACTCTCTTGCTTTTTTGGTCATCCAGGGGATGTTGGCAATTTGATCTCTGGTTCCTTGGCCTTTTCTAAAACCAGTTTGAACATCTCGAAGTTCACGGTTCACATACTGCTGAAGCCTGGCTTGGAGAATTTTGAGCATTACTTTCCTAGCATGCGCTGCTGTTGCTGCTGCTAAGTCGCTTCAGTCATGTCCGACTCTGTGCGACCCCATATACGGCAGCCCACCAGGCTCCCCTGTCCCTGGGATTCTCCAGGCAAGAACACAGGAGTGGGTTTGCCATTTCCTTCTCCAATGCATGAAAATGAGATGTGAAAGTGAAGTTGCTAAGTCATGTCCGACTCTTAACGACCCCATGGACTGCAGCCTACCAGGCTCCTCCGTCCATGGGATTTTCAAGGCAAGAGTACTGGAGTAGGGTGCCATTGAGAGATGAGTGCAATTGTGCACTGGTTTGAGCATTCTTTGGCATTGATTTTCTTTGGGATTGGAATGAAAACTGATCTTTTCCAGTCCTGTGGCCACTGCTGAGTTTTCCGAATTTGTTGGCATATTGAGTCAGCATTTTCACAGCATCATCTTTCAGGATTTGAAATAGCTCAACTGCAATTCCATCACCTCCAGTGGCTTTGTTCGTAGTGTTGCTTTCTAAGGCCCACTTGACTTCATATTCCAAGATGTCTGGCTCTAGGTGAGTGATCATACCATCGTGATTATCTGGGTCATGAAGATCTTTTTTGTACAGTTCTTCTGTGTATTCTTGCCACCTCTTCTTAATATCTTCTGCTTCTGTTAGGTCCATACCATTTTTGTCCTTTATTGAGCCCATCTTTGCATGAAATGCTCCCTTGGTATCTCTAATTTTCTTGAAGAGATTTCTAGTCTTTCCCACTCTGCTGTTTTCCTCTATTTCTTTGCATTGATCACTGAAGAAGGCTTTCTTATCTCTCCTTGCTATTTGGAACTCTGCATTCAGATGCTTATATCTTTCATTTTCTCCTTTGCTTTTTGCTTCTCTTCTTTTCACAGCTATTTGTAAGGCCTCCCCAGACAGCCATTTTGCTTTTTTACATTTCTTTTCCATGGGGATGGTCTTGATCCCTGTTTCCTGTACAATGTCATGAACCTCCACCCATAATTCATCAGGTACTCTATCTATCAGATCTAGTCCCTTAAATCTATTTCTCACTTCCTCTGTATAATCATAAGGGATTTGATTTAGGTCATACCTGAATGGTCTAGTGGTTTTCCCTTCTTTCTCCAATTTAAGTCTAAATTTGGCAATAAGGAGTTCATGATCTGAGCCACAGTCAGCTCCCGTTCATATGTGGTTGGTGACTGCCATATTACGTAGTAGAAAGCTAGACATTCTGCTTTGACCAGTACTGTTAGACACAGATTTTTTTTTTTTTTCTAGTTCAGCATTGTGGGGCTGCACCTATGATAATTCCAAATGCCTATCATCACAACCCAGCTATGTGTGTCTACAGTCTTTATATTGCCTTTAACAATGTCATTTATATCAAAAGAGAATACCACTGCTTTTTGCCTTATATTCTCCCAGGATCTCAGCAGACCAGGAGTTTACATTGAATTCTACATTCAAACTGTAAAAACTTTAGATTGCTAAGATGACATTATAACTTCAAGTATCCTTTGGCTGTATCTGTTGACCAATTCAATGTTGCTTTCTAAATAGGGATATATTTTGAGTAATCCTGTACCTTATCATCTATCCATGAAGTTGAAAGACACTTGCTCCTTGGAATGAAAGCTATGACAAACCTAGACAGCATATCAAAAAGCAGAAGCATAACTTTACCAACAAAGGTCCATATAGTCAAAGTTATGGCTTCTCCAGTGGTCATGTATGGATATGAGACTTGGACCACAAAGAAGGCTGAACACCTAAGAACTGATGCTTTCATACCGTGATGCTGGAGAAGATTCTTGAGAGTCCCTTGGACAGCAAGGAGATCAAACCAGTCAATCCTAAAGGAAATCAACTCTGAATATTCATTGGAAAGACTGATGCTCAAGCTCCAAAATTTTGGCCACCTAATGTGAAGGGCTGACTCATTGGAAAGACCTTGGTGCTGGGAAAGATTGAGGGCAGGCAGAGGATGGGCTAGTTGGATGCTATCACTTACTCAATGGACATGAGTTTGAGGAAACTCTGGGAGAAAGTGAAGGACAGGGAAGCCTGGAGTGTTGCAGTCCATGGTATTGCAGAGTTGGACACAACTTAGTGATTAAACAGCAACAACAACCAAATCATCTAATTTTAGAGCATATTATTTAACTTATATGCAGAGTACATCATGAGAAACACTGGGCTGGAAGAACTACAAGCTGGAATCAAGATTTCCAGGAGAAATATCAATAACCTCAGATATGCAGATGATACCACCTTTATGGCAGAAAGAGAAGAGGAACTAAAAAGCCTCTTGATGAAAGTGAAAGAGGAGAGTGAAAAAGTTGGCCTAAAGCTCAACATTCAGAAAACGAAGATCATGGCATCTGGTCCCATTACTTCATGGGAAATAGATGGGGAAACAGTGGAAACAGTGCCAGACTTTATTTTTTTGGGGCTCCAAAATCACTACAGATGGTGACTGCAGCCATGAAATTAAAAGACACTTGCTCCTTGGAAGAAAAGTTATGACCAACCTAGACAGCATATTCAAAAGCAGAGACGTTACTTTGCCGACTAAGGTCCGTCTAGTCAAGGCTGTGGTTTTTCCAGTGGTCATGTATGGATGTGACAGTTGGACTGTGAAGAAAGCTGAGCGCTGAAGAATTGATGCTTTTGAACTGTGGTGTTGGAGAAGACTCTTGAGCATCCCTTGGACTTCAAGGAGATCCAACCAGTCCATTCTAAAGATCAGCCCTGGATGTTCTTTGGAAGGACTGATGCTCAAGCTGAAACTCCAGTACTTTGGCCACCTCATGCGAAGATTTGACTCATTGGAAAAGACTCTGATGCTGGGAGGGATTGGGGGCAGGAGGAGAAGGGGATGACAGAGGATGAGATGGCTGGATGGCATCACCGACTTGATGGATATGAGTTTGAGTGAACTCTGGGAGATCATGATGGACAGGGAGGCCTGGCATGCTGCAGTTCATGGGGTCGCAAAGAGTCGGACACGACTGAGCGACTGAACTGAACTGAACTGAACTGAAGGCTTTGGCTTCTAGTTTTTTAAAGTTAATACAGAGGATGAGATGGTTGGATGACATCTTCGACTCAGTGGACATGAGTTGGAGCAAACTCCAGGAGATAGTGAAGGACAGGGAATCCAGGGTACTGCAGTCCATGGAATTGCAAAATGTTGGACACGAGTGAGTGACTGAAAACCACAATTCTTTAATTGTTTCCAAATATTATTATATGCATATATATATATGCATATATATACGTATATATATACATATATATATATACATATATATATATGTATATATATAGCTAATATACACACAATGACTATCTTAAAGTCATTGCTTCTCTCTCNTAAATCTCGAAATGCTGCCTGTCCTTATCTAAACAACTTGGAGTAAAAGGGTAACTTGTGAAACTAGTAAAATCTATGTGAATTCACTCACTATTGTGGGTTTGGATCAATCAGTCTGTTAAGGATTAATTGACTGAACACAGAAATCCCAGAAATATCTTTGTTCTAATTTCAAGTTTACTGATTTCTTTCTAATATTTTGCAAGTTCTTGAAGTTTACCTAAAGGAAGAGGATGTGCTAGTCAATATGGTGGAAATATTAGGCCCTTTGTTATTTGTAGCTTTCCATGTAAATTCAGAAATTGCAATTCTAGTGTTACAGTTCAGTTTATTAGGAGTGTACTTATGTGAGTCACAATCCTGGTGACTATGGGTCCTATAAATATGTCAAGCTTGGATTTCAATGCCTTTCAGGTTGAAAGCCTAACCTTTGGATAGGATTTCAAGGTCAAAGTCACCTAATGGGATGCTTGTAGCCATAGTTGACTTCACCTGAATCTTTGTACTCACACAGATGCCCTCAAGGAAAGACAGATACCAGACTGCAGATTTTAACATAGCACACTTTTCAGTGGTACCAATGGGTTGAAACATAGCTTAAGATCCGACACCAACCTTACTGAACTTCAACTTTTAGAATGGATAAATATCACTTGGAAAACAGTTTTAAAATGCAGATTTCTGAACCCTACAACCCCAGTGATTTTGATTAAGTCCATTTGAGATGAAGATTTGGAATTTACACAGCTTCTCAAACACTCCAAGATGCCTCTGGATCTGTCTTTCAGAAATATTGAGTCAGCAGATTAAACTGAGAAGTGTCCTTATTGAGTTCATCAGAATATAGTCTCACTGAAATTTTTTCTACACAGTGGGGAACAGGATTCCTAGTTCTGACTCATGTTAATGGTATTCTACAGAAAATGACTTCTTTGTTCAAATAAGTTTGAGAAATGCTCGAGTGAGTGAAGTTAAATGGGTTTCATTACTGCAGGACTTCTCAGCATATGTGTGTGTGCATGTGTGGGAAAGTGTGTGTGTGTGTGTGTGTATGCATACATTTATAAACTGTGCAAGAAGGGACTTGCTAAGAAGCAGTTCACAATTTTACAAATATACTTGACCGTGAGATCCTTCTTTCCATAGACTAGCCACATAGCACATGTTTAGAATGTTGTCCTGGGGTACAATAAAATTATAGTTAAACACCAGGAGGCAGTCAGTGGTGTAGACAAAGTATCTTCAAAAGCTAGCATTACAGAGAACTAGAAAGTCATCACAAACAGTAGCTTTCTTTTTCACCTTTTCTCAACAAAACAAACATTCACTCATGAAGGTAATTCTTTTGTGTGGAGGAGAAGGGATAAATTAGGAGCTTGAGAATGACAAAAACATGCTATTATGTATAAAATGGATAAACAATGAAGATGTATCGTAAGCACATGGAACTATGGCACTATGCTGAATGTTTTGTTGTAACCTGTAAGGGAAAATAAAATATATATTTCAAAGATGAGCACAATAAAGGACAGAAACAGTATAGACCTAACAGAAGCAGAAGATAATAGGAAGAGGTGGCAAGAATACATAGAGGAACTAAAGAAAAAAAGATCTTAATGGCCTCGATAACCACAATCATATGGTTATCCTGGATCACTCACTTAAGAGCCAGACATCCTGGAGTGTGGGGCTTAGGAAGCATCACTATGAACAAAGCTAGTGGAAGTAATGGAATTCCAGCTGAGCTATTTCAAATCCTAAAAGATGATGTTGTTAAGGTGCTGCACTCAATATGCCAGCAAATATGGAAAACTCAGCAGCGGCCACAGGATTGGAAAAGGTCAGCTTTCATTCCAATGCCAAAGAAAGGCAATGCCAAAGAATGTTCAAATTACTACACAATTGCACTCATTTCACATGCTAGCAAGGTCATGTTCAAAATCCTTCAAGCTAGGCTTTAAAAGCCCATGAACTGAGAACTTCCAGATGTAAAACCTGGTTTGAGAAAAGGCAGAAGAATGAAAGATCAAATTGCCAACATCCAATCGATCATAAAAAAAAGAGAATTCCAGAAAAAATCTACTTTTCCTTCATTGACTAGGCCCAAGCCTTTGACCGTGTGGATTACAACAAACTGGAAGATTCTTAAAGATATGTGAATACCAGACCACCTTTCCTGCCTCCTGAGAAATCTATATACAGGTCAAGAAGCAACAGTTAGAACCAGATATGAAACAATGGACTGATTCCAGATTGGGAAAGGAGTATGTCAAGGCTGTATATTGTCACCATGCTTATTTAACTTATATGCAGAGTACATCATGTGAAATGCCAAACTGGATGAAGCACAAGCTGGAAAAGATTGCTGGGAAAATATAAATAATCTCAGATATGCAGATGACACCACTCTTATGGCAGAAAGTGAAGAGGAACTAAAGACCTCTCGATGAATGTGAAAGAGGAGAGTGAAAAAACTGGCTTAAAGCTCAGCATTCAAAAACCTAAGATCATGGGCATCCAGTCCCATCACTTCATGTCAAATAGAAGTGGAAACAATGGAGCAGGGACAGACCTTGTTTTTTGGGCTCCAAAATCACACAGATGGTGACTGCAGCCATGAAATTAAGATGGTTTCTCCTTGGAAGGAACATTATGACCCACCTAGAGAGCATATTATAAAGCAGAGACAGCTTTGCCGACAAAGGTCCAAGTAGTCAAAGCTACGGTTTCTCCAGTAGTCGTATATGGATGTGAGAGTTGAACCATAAAGAAGGCTGAGCACTGAAGAATTGATGATTTTGAACTATGGTGTTGGAGAAGACTCTTGAGAGTCCCTTGGACTACAAGGAGACCACACTAGTCAATCATAAATGAAATCAACCTTGAATATTTATTGGAATATGCTGAAGCTGTAGCTCCAATACTTTGGCCACATAATGCGAAAAGCTGACTCATTAGAAAAGACCCTGATCCTGGGAAAGATAGAAGGCAAGAAGAGAAGGGGGCAACAGAAGATGAGATGATTGGATGGCATCACTGATTCAATGGACATGAGTTTGAGCAAGTTCCAGGAGATTGTGAAGGGCAGGGAAGCCTGCATGCTGCAGTCCATGGGGTCCTAAAGAATTGGACATGACTGAGCGACTGAACAAGAACAACAACAAGTGTATATATATATATATATATATATATATATATATATNTATATGACTGAACCACTTTGCTGCACCTCTAAACCTAAGAAAACATTGTAAATCAAGTATACATCAATTTAAAAATATATTTTTTTTAAAAAAGGTACTCAGATTAAAGCTATTTCATATGTATAAAGTTTTCAGAGAAAATTTAGGAAGAAAAGGGAACAAACACAATGTATAATATGTTTCCTAAAACTCTAGAGATGGAGAATAGGCTGTAGTTTTGGTACCGTCCATGATGTTACCAAGGTTAATACTTCGGACAGTATTCCAAGTGATTCCGAGGCAGCGTTCAGGTTCTGCAGAGAAAGATTATAGTGGATGCATGGTGGTCTCTGCGATAGCACGAGGAGGGAGTGAAAGTAAAGTGACTTCCAGATTTTTTCTTAGCCATGCAAGGAAAAATGAAACACAAGAATGAGAGGTGGCCTCAGTCATCTTAGACTGAATGTCAATATGTTATTTAGTCCAACTGGATAAAAATCGATTGATAAATACTTAAGTGTTGTACTGTGGCATCAATTTTTAACTTTGGATTTTGAATATTCCTAACTACCATTCTCATTAGTATAAGACAGAAGACATTTTTCACACTTTTAAGTCTAACAGTAAAAAAATCTAAACAAGTTGAAAAGGAAAAGAATATCATTTTGGAAAGAAGGATTTAGCATTTTTTGTTGTTGTTGGTTCTGAAATCATCATGTACAAATATCATAGAATCTTAGCTCAAATTGAATTCAGAGCCTATTCCTAGAACAGACACAAAGTCAGTGGCCCATGAAGGCTGGCTGTAGTCAAAATCAAGAGCTTCAACTTTGGACATCAGTGGGTTGGCCATCAGTGGTTTTATTGCGAGGAAGTGCATGGCCACAAAGTGTGGTTCAGGTCTCTGCTGCTTTACTTCTCAAGCCCTAGAGGCAAATCCGAACTCAAAGCAGAGTGGTGGCTGCTCATTTCTCTCAAAGAAGTCAGGTTTGTTGCTAAATGGCCTGGGCATGGTTGAAACTTATATGAGCAGAGATGAAGTGTGACATTTCTTAGCAGCTCCTGAGGTTAACAAGAGAATGGAAATGCCAGCTTTGCACAGACAGGATGAGTAGCACTGAGTTAAGCAATATTCAGACCAAAGCTCTCTCTCCAAGAACTGGGGAAAAAGTATCTGCTGCAAAAAGAGAAAAGAAAAAAACACAGTCTGGATCTGTGTCACAAACCACCTGCAAGTGTACATGGAAATAATAATGCATTCATACTTATTCACATCCTACAAGAACTTATTTGCTTCTCTGAATGATTTAAGATTGTTTTAGTCTTGATTTGACTAAAGAGAAAATTAAAATTCAGAGTCATAAATAATTTCAAGCATTAGGCCAGCTAGAAAGTTACTCAACTGAGATTTTAACTTAGGTCTCTCTAATCTGAAGTACAGCACCCTCTCACCTCTGTGGAGGAACCCACACTAGAACTTAACTAGGACATAGGAGGATAATCCCAGAAAAATCCTCAGTCCATTATAGTGAAGTCTCTGTGCTCAGGAATGAGAGCACATGGACTTCCTAAGTCTCTGGTTCTCAAACATCAACTCAAGTTTCATTGGACTGAATGATTTTGTTTGTTTGTTTGTTTGCAAAGTCGTTCTTATTTTACTTGGTGTTTCTTTAGCCACTGAGGAGGTTAAGTTTCATAAGTGTATTAATGCTTTCCTTTTTTATAAAGTGAGTATTCTCATCTTTTGCTTATTTTTCTGTAGAGTAATTTGAATGCCTTGTTTCATGTAGGTATTTGGTATGTATCCAGGATTCCTGGGACTCAAAACCCTTTTCTGTAATGATAAGCATTATGAATTGTGAAGTGAAGTTGCTCAGTTATGTCCGACTCTTTGTGGCCCCATGGACTGTAGCCTACAAGGCTCCTCTGTCCATGGAATTTTCCAGGCAAGCATACTGGAGTGGGTTGCCATTTCCTTCTCCAGCGGATCTTCCTGACCCAGGGATCAAACCCAGGTCTCCCGCATGGCAGGCAGATGCTTTACCATCTGAGCCACCAGGGAAGGCCTATTATGAATTAGATGACTTTTAAAGCAGAAATAAGAGGACCTTATAAACATGTCTTTATGGCTCAGCATCCTGGATAATGCAGGCCATACTTGTGTCATGTCTGGTAACACTATTCTTGGGATCTGGAGGCCATGGCAATGACCCCAGCCTTGAGGGCTCTCTTGGACAGTACTAGTCTCCACTGGAAAATATAGCCTTGGAGAAGACTGGATGACAAAACCTGAGTGGTGACTGATGAGCCCAATTAAAACCTGTGTCCTTCTTGCATGTATTATATGAGTGCTTTTTTTCTTTCTTTTTTCTGACAGTGAAATCCTTTTACTCCACCAAGTAAAATTGTAGGGCTACTTATAACATATGAAAGCAATATTTGAGGATCAAGTTAAATGTTTCTAACTTGGTCTATGAAAACATAAGAATACTTGGATCCAAGAGTCATAGATTATAGTCCGATGTTATCCTTGGCACTCTTTTTATGTGGCTTTTCTGTTTGGTTGTTAAATATTTAGAAAATGTTGATTCACACAAGAAAGTAGTTGCCAATTGATACAATTTTTGAACACCTTGCTTGTAACAGTGGGTATTTTTCTTTAAGACTTACCCAGAAGTGTTAAGAGTAGGTGTACCCTTTTATTTCAAATTTGAGAAATATGTTTATTTGAGAAATATGTGTATTCCTTACAAATACATAAGTCAGGTAAATGTCTAGTCAGTGTCATTACTTTCTATAGTATTGTCACCAAAAGGAAGTTTGTGTGCCTTACACACAGGGAAAAACATTTCTCTGGAGCGGAGAAATGTTTATTGCAAGGCCATAGGAGTTGGGCAGCCTGTGCACCCCAAAGCCCAAACTCATTGAGTGGTTTCAGTGAAGCACTTTTAAAGGCAAAGTTCAGTTCAGTTCAGTCGCTCAGTCGTATCTGACTCTTTGCGACCCCATGAATCGCAGCACGCCAGGTTTTCCTGTCCATCACCAGCTCCTGGAGTTCACTCAGACTCACGTCCATCGAGTCAGTGATGCCATCCAGCCATCTCATCCTCTGTCGTCCCCTTCTTCTCCTGCTTCAAATCCCTCCCAGCATTGGGTATGATTAGTTGTTGCAAAGTTCTTGGTGTTGGAATCCTTTGTTCTTGCAGCTATCCACATAGATCAGATTACAATATTCCTGTAAACTTCCATCAAGATGGTGTTATTCTCTATTCTGTAACTTTTTTTTATCTCTGTATGAATGGACTCTTAAAGATCAGAGCCTTGACAACAAGCAATCATGTGTTATTTCAGGCTATAGGCAACATTCTTTTACAAAAGGTGCAGAGCCAGCCTGACTATGCACAGGCAACAGGAACAGATCTAATATGGCATTAGATTTTTCATCCCTATTACGATATGGAGTTATTTTGATGTCACATTCATCTATTCACTTCTTCTTGCTCCATTATTACTCAGGGAAAAAGCAGGGGGCAAGTAAATGTTCCTGGGCTTGGTTGGGTTAAAGTGGATTTAAATGAGTTTTAAGTGTAGCAGTGTACCCCCACCCCAGCCACTGGGGTGGCTGAATAGTGTGCATGGGTCTGTGCAGACGGAAGAGATTTGACTGGTGCAGTGCCACATCCTTCCCCATCGATAACAGTAATATAATGTTTTTTATTTACTTATATTTTTGGCTGTGCTGGGTCTTTGTTGCATCATAGGCTTTTCTCTTGTTGCAGAGATCAGGGGCTACTCTCTAGCTGCAGTGCATGGGATTCTCATTGCAGTGAATTCTCTTGTTGTGGAACAGGGGCTACAGTAGTTGTTGTGACAGGCTTAATTATTCCACAGCATGTGAGATCTTTCCACACTAGTGATTGAACCCATGTCTCCTGCATTGCCAGGTGGATTCTTTACCATTCAGCCACCAGGGAAGCCCAGTACACTAGCATAGCTTTAGTCTCGTGATCACACAGGGGAAGCAGATGATTCACAGTAAAGTCTCAAGGATTAACCTGGTACCAAAAACTAGCATATTGCTTGTGCAGTGTGTTAAAATCTGATATATGAGATATTGGAAAGCTGTAGTATTTTAGTATAAAAATTTTAAAAAGCTTCAATTTACAAAATAAAAGGATGTGTGGTGGCGACCACCATTTGCCACCCCCTGAATCATCTTTGCAGGATGGTTATCTAAAACAAGGTGCTGTTTTATTCACCCAGTCATGTCCAACTTTTTGCCACCCTATGGACTGCATCATGCCAGGCTTCTCCCTGTCCCTCACAATCTCCCTGAGGAATTTCAGTTCAGTTCAGTCACTCAGTTGTGTCCTATTCCCCGCAACCCCATGAACTGCAGCAAGCCAGGCCTCCCTGTCCATCACCAACTCCCAGAGTCCACCCAAACACATGTCCATCGAGTCAGTGATGCCATCCAATCATCTCATCCTCTGTCATCCCCTTCTCCTCCTGCCCTCAATCTTTTCCAGGATCAGGGTCTTTTCAAATGAGTTGGCTCTTCACATCAGATGGCCAAAATATTGGAGTTTCAGCTTCAACATCAGTCCCTCCAATGAATACCTAGGACTGCTCTCCTTTAGGATGGACTGGTTGGATCTCCCTGAAGTCCAAGGGACTCTTAAGAGTCTTCTCTAACACCACAGTTCAAAAGCATCAATTCTTCGGTGCTCAGCTTTCTTTATAGACCAACTCTCACATCCATACACGACCACTGGAAAAACCATAGCCTTGACTTGATGGACCTTTTTTGAAAAAGTAATGTCTCTGCTTTTGAATATGCTGTCTAGGTTGGTCATAATTTTCCTTCCAAGGAATAAGTGTCTTTTAATTTCATGGCTGCAATCACCATCTGCAGTGATTTTGGAGCCCAGAAAAATAAAGTCAGCCACTGTTTCCACTGTTTCCCCATCTATTTCCCATGAAGTGATGGGACCAGATGCCATGATCTTAGTTTTCTGAATGTTGAGCTTTAAGCCAACTTTTTCACTCTCCTCTTTTACTTTCATCAAAATGCTCTTTAGTTCTTCTGAGGAATTTAGAGCCTTGTTATTTGCAGCAGTGTGAAGATCAGCAGCCTTGCGATCTCTAGGGAGCTCATTATACATGCAGAACCTTAGGTTCTACCCCAGACCTACTATATCAGAGTTTATATTTTAAATAAATTTTGAGAAGCCCTTAAACAAATGATAACATTGTTTCCATTTATATTGGGATTTGAATGATGTTCTAAAATTTAAGAATAAGACAATTGTAGTAAAATGGAGAGCTCTACTGTTTGCATTTTCTGTATAGACAGAACATAATAATTGAGGTACCCTCTAAATGATGTTAAACAAAATCATTCTCCTGCAAGGCACACAAAACCTTTTACCTAAGTGGTAATGAGGTAGAAAAACCAAAGCAGATTTCTCAATCCCATGAAAGTCAGAGCCCATCTGTAAATAGTGTGCTGTTTCCATTTCAAGGACATATTTCTATGCTATGGAGACAAATGGATTGATTAGAGAAATTTGATTCCATGTTTTTTTTTTTTTTTAGATTCCATGTTCTTTAGTCTAAATGACACACATCAGGCAAATAAGAATTTTTCT
>SJYQ01000457.1:856439-897671 GCA_006410935.1 Redunca redunca
GAAGTAAGCCAGAAAGAAAAACACCAATATAGTATACTAACGCATATATATGGAATTTAGAAAGATGGGGATGATGACCCTGTATGCGAGACAACAAAAGAGACTCAGATCTATAGAGTGGACTTTTGGACTCTGGGGGAGAGAGAGAGGGAGAGGGTGGGATGAGATGGGAGAATGGCATTGAAACATGTATACTATCAAGTAAGAAATGAATCGCCAGTCGATATCTGATGCAGGATGCAGGATGCTTGGGACTGGTGCAAGGGGAGGACCCAGAGAGATGGTATGGGGTGGGAGGTGGGAAGGGATTCATGTTTGGGAATGCTTTTATACTCGTGGTGAATTCATGTCAATGTTTGGCAAAAGCAATACAGTAATGTAAAGTAAACTAAAGTTAAAATAAAAATTTCAAAAAAAAAAAAAAATGGGCCAGAGAACTAAATAGACATTTCTCCAAAGAAGGCATACAGATGGCTAACAAACATGTGAAAAGATGCTCAACATCACTCATTATCAGAGAAATGCAAATCAAGACCACAATGAGGTACCATTTCACACCAGTCAGAATGGCTGCTATCTGAAAGTCAACAAGAAATAAATGCTGGAGAGGGTATGGAGAAAATGGAACCCTCTTACACTGTTGGTGGGAATGCAAACTAGTACAGCCACTATGGAGAACAGTGTGGAGATTCCTACAATTTTTTAAAAAATACAAGTAAAAGAAAGTAATGCTCTTCCTCTACCACTAGTACATTAAGAAAAAATAAAATGCAAGGTTGGCTGGATTTACAGAAGCAGATTCATTTAAATGTACTTTAGGGGAGTTTAGGGCATTTGGGAGGAAAGTTTATCTTGCAGATTGAACCTAAAATGTGTTATTTTCATGAAAAAATACTAAAATGACAAAAAAAGACACAGAAGCAGGGGGATTAGAGACAGAATTCATGCTTCAGGCTCAGCAATTGGAAGCCATCCCACTCGGGGATGCTCTGGGCATTGTGCAGAGCCTGATGGAAGAACAGGGTGAAGAGGGAATCTAAGATCTGAACGGAAGTCAATACAGCTGCTGATGAAAGCATTGTGGTGCTCACAGAGGATGAGTTTTGTATTCAGGTCAGATGGTTCACAAGATTTAGTTTTGGTTTCAAAGACTGATATTCAATTTCTCAAAATTACAGATTTAAAATTCTGTTCTTTAATTGTTTAAATTCAGGTTATAAAACTGTATTCTATATATAGTCCAGCAAGTATTAGTAATCAGGTCTAAAGGAGTTTGAATACTGCTTAATGCCAATCATGGATTAGTTATTTAAATACTTTCAAATATTTTAAACTGCATTTATGTTTTATTTACTTTCCAAGTTATGACATTAAAAAAGAATACCAAATATCTATCAAAGTTAAATATCCAGAAACACGAACATTTAACTTAGATGAACTTAAGTTATCTGAGATGTTTTAATAAGGAAAAATTTTAAGGTCTAAAACAGTTACAATTTTTTTTAATCTTTTAAACTCTAAATTCAGTTCAGTTCAGTTGCTCAGATGTGTCCAATTCTTTGCGACCCCGTGAATCATAGAACGCCAGGCCTCCCTGTCCATCACCAACTCCAGGAGTTCACTCAGACTCATGTCCATTGAATCGGTGATGCCATCCAGCCATCTCATCCTCTGTCATCCCCTTCTGCTCCTGCCCCCAATCCCTCCCAGCATCAGAGTCTTTTCCAACGAGTCAACTCTTCGCATGAGGTGGCCAAAATATTGGAGTTTCAGATTTAGCATCATTCCTTCCAAAGTAATCCCAGGGCTGATCTCCTTCAGAATGGGCTGGTTGGATCTCCTTGCAGTCCAAGGGACTCTCAAGAGTCTTCTCCAACACCACAGCTCAAAAGCATCAATTCTTCGGCGCTCAGCCTTCTTCACAGTCGAACTCTCACATCCATACATGACCACAGGAAAAACCATAGCTTTGACTAGACAGACCTTAGTTGGCAAAATAATGTCTCTGCTTTTGAATATGCTACCCAGGTTGGTCATAACTTTCCTTCCCAGGAGTAAGCATCTTTTAATTTCATGGCTGCAGTCACCATTTGCAGTGATTTTGGATCCCAAAAAAATAAAGTCTGACACTGTTTCCACTGTTTCCCCATCTATTTCCCATGAAATGATGGGACTGGATGCCATGATCTTCGTTTTCTGAACATTGAGCTTTAAGCCAACTTTTTCACTCTCCACTTTCACTTTCATCAAGAGGCTTTTTAGCTCCTCTTCACTTTCTGCCATAAGGGTGGTGTCAATAACCTGAGGTTATTGATATTTCTCCTGGCAATCTTGATTCCAGCTTGTGTTTCTTTCAGTCCAGCATTTCTCATGATGTACTCTGCATAGAAGTTAAATAAGCAGGGTGACAATAGACAGCCTTGACATACTCCTTTTCCTATTTGGAACCAGTCTATTGTTCCATGTCCAGTTCTAACTGTTGCTTCTT
Organism: Redunca redunca; assembly: GCA_006410935.1. Lineage (NCBI taxonomy): Eukaryota > Metazoa > Chordata > Mammalia > Artiodactyla > Bovidae > Redunca > Redunca redunca. Next base: position 858,928 of record SJYQ01000457.1, read on the forward strand.
GGCCTGCATATAGGTTTCTCAAGAGGCAGGTTAGGTGGTCTGGTATTCCCATCTCTTTCAGAATTTTCCAGTTTATTGTGATCCACACAGTCAAAGGCTTTGGCATAGTCAATAAAGCAGAAATAGATGTTTTTCTGGAACTCTCTTGCTTTTTCCATGATCCAGTGGATGTTGGCAATTTGATCTCTGGTTCCTCTGCCTTTTCTAAAAGCAGCTTGAACATCAGGAAGTTCACGGTTCACGTATTGCTGAAGCCTGGCTTGGAGAATTTTGAGCATTACTTTACTAGCATGGTATGTGTGTTTTTCTAAGCAAAAAGATAAAAAAAGAAAGGCTGAATTCTGTTAAAACTTACAAATATCAAATAATTATTAACAAAATCTTTTCAAAGTTTTAATACAAACTTGCTACAAGAGAAAAAAAAAAAAACACCCACATGAGTTCAAATACGCAACTCTTGGCAGGCCCTATTTTATGAAAAAGGAAGAATTAAATATCCCTGATTAGACATGTTATGAAACTCCTTGACTTGATGCAAGACTGTTCAAGGTCCTAGTTAAGGTTCCTCTTAAGGGTGACAATAGACTGACATTGCTCTTAATCTTATTAAAATCCACTATAAATATGCTTAAGCATCTTTTCAAAGTTAAAAGTGTCAGTTTCTTCCCAGAAAGATGAATCATGTAGAAGTTTCTGACCAAGATCAGTGTTGGGATCATTTTTATTTTCTCTCAGTATCATATTCCTTTTTCACCCCAGAATATAAATACTGAGGTTTTGAGTATCTTTTTATTGAAACTGAGATCACAAACATTGGGGTTTAGAAATTTTATGTCTACAGTAGGCGCTTATGCTAACAGATGAAGATGCATGCATGATCCTTATTGTTGATGCTTCTGGGATACCCTTGCCCTTACGTTCAATCAAGGGCTCCATAGCATTGCTAGTGGGCTGACTCTGAAGCCCATACTCTTGTATGCAAAGACAAAAGATGAATCCTGAATGGATTTTTTATTTTATTTAAGACTTTGATGAGTCTGAATTTTTTCTATATTTGTAAGATTAGTACATTCATACTCAGTTGTGTCCGACTCTTTGAGACTGCATGCACTGTAGCCTGCTAGGCTCCTCTGTCCATGGAATTTTCCAGGCAAGAATACTGGAATGTGTTGCCATTTCCTACTCTAGGGAATCATCCCAACTCAGGGACTGAACCCATGTCTCTTGCATCTCCTGCATCAGCAGGCAGGTTCTTTAGCAACAGTGATTATGTAGTTCTTAAATTGATGCTAAATAAAAAGGGTACAATTTTGAATTTTTGAATAGGCTAAAAGGCTTCGTCTGGCTTGAATTAATAACTTACAAGTTCCTTCTTCCTAAAGCAGGCAAAGTCTGGAAGCAGTTGCATTAACTCAGATAGACATAGAAAATGTAGAAAAAGTTAGAAATGTAGAAAATGTAGAAAAGTTTTTCATTATCTGAAAAATAAAAATAAAAAGAAGAGCAGAGCAGGGACAGAGGATATCTTCTTACCTATTACTTCAAAGATTTCACAGATTAGTAATAAAGAGCAAAATAGAATAAAATCTTATTTCCAAACCCTTCACCACTGTATGAGATTTATAGATTAAATTATATATCATTGTGCTAATTATATAATGAACATATACTTGATTTTCCCATGGTCATCTATACCTCTTCTCCCACCAAAAATAGTGTATGCCTGTGGCGGATTCATGTTGATGTATGGCAAACCAATACAATATTGTAAAGTAATTAGCCTTCAATTAAAATAAATAAATTTATATTAAAAATAAAGTTGATATGTTGTATTTTCATTTTTATTCAGTTCAAGAAATTTTCTTTTCTTATTGGCAACATGGCATGCCGGATCTTAGTTCTCTGATGAGGTCGAACCCGCATCTCCTTCAGGAGTGGTGCAGATCCTGAACTGCTTGACCACCAGGAAAGTTCCCAAAGTATCTTTTAAGTACTTTAAACTGACAGTCCCAAGTTTGCTAACTAGTTTCTAGGATCAGTGGGCAATTATGTGAAGCCCCTTTCCCTTCCCTCTCAGAATTAATGTGCTAAGATCATGCTTCAAGTTCACTTTAAGGAGACGGATCACATGGCATTTGATGGTGGGAAGACGGCACAGGGCTGGTATGGTTCCATCACTTCACATGTGGACAAGTTATTTAAACATGTCTCACTTTCTTTGTCTATAAAACAGAGAAAAACACACCTTACAGCTGCATCTCAGATATGATTATAAGTTTGAATTGAAGTTTCCTTTCAAGCTTATTGACAAGGGGAAAGACTTCAGGAAAGCCAAATCCACATTGCCTTTTGGTGAAAATATTTTGTAGACTAACCAAAAATGTTTGGATGAACATTCTTAGGTTAGTCACAAAGCGGTTAAAGATCATTGCACTTCAAAAAATATATGGTTAAAGATAACAAAAGCTAGAAAGGGAAATTGAATTTCCAAAGTAGACTTTTTAATCTCAATGAAGTGTATCAAAGATTATACTCAGATTTATCAAGAATGCCAGATATGTCCTCAAAGGAATACTGTATGTGTTAGTCACTCAGTTTTGTCCAACTCTTTACTACTTAATGGACTGTAGCTTGCCAGACTCCTCTGTCCATGGAATTCTCCAGGCAAGAATACCAGAGTGGGTAGCCGTTCCCTTCTCCAGCAGATCTTCCCAGACCTGGGATCAAACCCTCATCTCTTAGTTATCCTGCTTTGGCAGGTGGGTTCTTTACCACTACCACCACCTGGGAAACCCCCAAAGGAACTTAAGTTGCATCATTTCACATCATTGAAAAAGCATATGCTTCTGACCAATTTGCAGAAAATTATCTGTGTAACTGCTTCAGATATAGAGCTATCAGGACTCCAAAATACAAGTAATAAAAAGGAATTGCAAAATTTACTTGCATCCTTGAAGGCCACCAAAAACGATCCCATTCATGGTGTCCATCTTACCTCTTCCCTTGTGTACCTTGTTTCTCTCTTCTGCCTCTAAATTGTTACCTGCCTATGGCTGCACAGAAGGCTCCCTTTACTTGTCTCAATATTTCTTCACCATTTGAAAAAAAAGAAAAGGTGCAGCTCTTTGTCTCCCCTCTACTCCAGTCAGCTCTTATTGTGCTGCTCAGTGTCAGGAAGTTAACAATAAAGGTCAGAGGGTCTATGGTTAAGTGGACAGGTTAAGATAAAGAAAGCTTTAGCTGGCTGTTGTACCCCCAGACTATATGTTGATTCATTCAGTCAACAGCCACTTACTGAGTGCTATTCTGTTTACTACATCAAGTACTCAGTGAACAAAATAGACAATAACTGATCCTTTTATGGAAGTTACATTCCTTTGTGGGAAGGCAGGTAACAAAGCACTGATAGTGTGACTCTTTGTGACCCCATGGACTGTAGTCCGCCAGGCTCCTCTGTCGATGGGATTCTCCAGGGGAGAATACTGGAGTGGGTTGCCATTTCCTTCTCCAGGGATTTTTCTGACCCAGGGATCAAACCTGGGTCTCCTGCATTGCAGGTAGATTCTTTACTGTCTGAGCCATAGGGAAGTACACATCATCAGTGAAGTACTCATCACCAGTGAAGTACACAAATAACAAATTATAAGAGTAATGAATAAGCAGAGTTCATATTGAATTAGAAGTTAAGAAGTGCTAAGAATGAAAAAGGAGAAAGACTGCAAAAAGGAATCAGTGTTGCAGAGAGGAGGAGAGTTGCAACTTTATTACTTTTATAAACTTAAAGTATAGTTGATTTACAAAGTTGTGTTAGTTTCAGGTGTATAGCAAAGTGATTCAATTATACATATACCTATATTCATTTTTAAGACTCTTTTCCTTTATAGGCTATTACAAAATATTGAGCAGCATTCCTTGTGTTATGCATAGGTCCTTGTTGTGTAACTATGCTATACATAGTAGTGTGCATATGTTAATACCAAATTCTTAATTTATTCCCCGCTTTGCACTTTAGTCACCATAAGTTTGTGTTCTATATCTGTGGGTTAATTTATACTTTGCAAACAAGTTCCTTTGTATCCTCTTTAATATTCTACATATAAGCAATATTATATGATATTTGTCTTTCTCTATCTGGCTTACTTCACTTAGTATTATAATCTCTAGGTTCATCCATGTTGTTGCAAATGATATTATTTCATTCTTTTTTTATGGCTAATACTCCATTGTATGTACATACATAACATCTTCTGTATCCATTCATTAATCAATGGACATTTAAGTTGCTCCCACCTCTTGTCTATTGTAAATAGTGCTGCAAAGAATCTTTTTTCAGTGAATAGTAGTGCATGTATCTTTTTGAATTAAATTTTTCTTCAGATAAATGCCCAGCAGGGGGACTGCAGGATCATGCAAATTTAAATAGCATGACTGTTGTGGACTTCTTTGAGACGGTGCCTTTTAAACAGAGACAAGAAAGAGGTGAATCATGGTCGATCTGGACATGTGAGGGAGAGCATTTTGGGCAAAGAGAACCTCAGCGCAAAGACGCTGACAAAGCAGGATCCTTTGTGTGCTTTAGGGACAACAAAGATGACAGCATGGTTGGGGTAGATGTAGAAAAGGGAAAAGATTAGGAATGAATTTGGAGAAGTGATGGAAGTACAGATCAGCAGGAAATGGTCATTTAAGAATGTTGCTTTTATCTTGATAAAAACAAAAAGCCCTTGAAGGGTTTTAATACTATCTTCCTTAGATGTTAATATGGTCTCTCTTGCTCTTGTATTGGGAATGTGCTGAGTGGATCAGAGATGGAGTTGGTAGACCAGCTGGCTAATAAACACAGATGTTCAAGCAAGAGATGCTGTTGACTCAGACCAGAGTGATGGCAGAAGGTGATGAGAAGTAGTCAGATGCAGGATAGAGTCTTAAAGCAGAATCACAGATATGTGCTTGTCCCTGAGATGTGGGCTATGAAGGAAGTGGGAGCGGGGGGCTTGCAAGTGTTGAAGTCTGAACAGTGTTAAGTGTGGAGTTGCCCTCCTCAGATAGTAAAGAATATGGGTAGTGAAGTTGGGGTCAGGAGGCAAGGTAAAAGATCAGAAATTCAGGTTTGGACATGCAGTTTGAAACATCTGATGGACACTCAAGTGGAACTATGATGCAGACAGCTGGATTTATAGGTCTGGGATTCACAAGAGAAGACAAAACTCAAAATAAAAATTTGGAAGTTACTAAAGACTAAACTCAAAATATAAATTTGGCATGGAAAATCAAGAGATTTGCTATGATTATTCTCAGTAATCTGATTTTTATTTAAGGGAAACCAATAATTTATATTGATTCTGTGAAACTTTCTAAATTGCAAACACACTGACTGCTTTTTCCAAAACTATGTTGAATCCCATTGCTTTCCTGATGCTTTCCCTGACATGTGATCTGCTCCAGCTAGAAAGCTGTACCTGACCTCAGGGAAAGCTAAGTTAGGGAGAGAATCACTGTGATCTTTCTCAGGGAAAATGGCAGGGGACCGTTTGTTCTTCACAATGCCAATGGGAAGGAAGTGTGTTTCGCAGAAAATATGCTTCCCAGGATGCTTGAAACGGGAATCTAGTCTTTAAGTAGATCAATCTCTCAATATTCTGTAAAATACGCTCTTCTTTGAAGCAGTTTATCTATTTCCCCTGCTATGCATCGTTAAGGAGACATTTTTTCCCCTTCATTTCTCACTGTGAACAAGAAAACACACTACCAAACAACAGTGAAGCCAGAACCATATACCACTGAAGGCTGGATGGGACCATTAGTGAGGTCCATGGGCCATTATGGATGGACACTTCCTCCAGCTTTGTCTCTTACCTGCCTTGTTTCCAGCCCCAACTAGCAATGATCCTTCTCTTTTGGAAGAAGTTTTGATTTGGGTGGAAAATATACATTCTTATATAAAACTCATATATAGCTTTTGTCCTTGTTATATTGTGTTTTCTTTCTTATATTTCTAAGTCTTTTGTGCCTTTCCATCAACTCTTTCATTCAACCCCCTTCATATTATGTACAACTTTCTCCTATAAAGAGGCACACAGCTTCTGATTCATCTGTCTTGCCCTCCAAGTCTTTGCTGGCACACATCTTGATGCTTCTTTGGACTTCTAAAGAGTATGACATCAACAGTTGTGTTGATGCTGAAAGCTGTGTTAAACATCGAACACTACAGGAAGGCACATCCATCTGATTCGGCTATATATGAAATATCATTAAGATTTTAGAACGTAGCTATTCAGAATGATTATCTCTTAGCAATTTGAATTCAGCACCTAACATCTAAGATTGTAACTGTCCTCACATTTAATGAGTTCTTTTCACATCTGTAGTTCCACATTGACCTCTTTCTGGGTTCATGTCTTAAGTGCTCAGTGTATGCCAAGTAGAGAGAAAAAGAAACAAAACACCAGTTAAAATGAACTGATTAAAGAACAAGGAAATTATACTCCTAAAACTGCCCTTTTAAAATAAGCAAATTGGGGTTATACATCTTTTATTTTGCATGTCTACTTTACAAATGAGTTTTTCTAATTACAGTGTGTGTTAAACCAAAATGAACCAAGTTCAAAGGCAGCCCTGTAAGTATTCATTCATTTTCTTGCTTGTTCTAGGAATATTAGATTTTTTCCTTTCTCTCTCAGAAACACATCAGTTTTGAGTGATCATAAGCAAATGCATTTCTAGCCTACATATTTGTTGGTAAATGAGTTTATTAATGCTGCAATATGAAGTCTCTGGGGCTTCCCATGTGGTACAGGAGTAACGAACCTCCACCAGCAGTAGGGGGTGTGGGTTTGATCCCTGGGTGGGGAAGATCCCCGAGAGAAGGAAATGGCAACCAACTCCGGTATTCTTGCCTGGAAAACTCCATGGACACAGGAGTCTGATGGGCTATAGTCCATGGGGTTGCAAAGAGTGAGGCACGACTGAGCGTGCACATCTGCACACACTCTCTCTCACACACACACACACACGAAGCACAAAGTCTGTGTGAGGCTTTTTACATATGTTCAAAGTAACCAGGTTGTTCTTAGTTTTCTAGATCTCTCTCCCTACGTGCCCAGGATAGCCTGGCAATCTTGAGTTTTGAAAACATTTAAAGTGTAAAATTATAAGGAAAAATGTGTTCCCATTTCTGTTTGTATTTATAGGATGTGGTTTTATAAAGATTGTTAGTTGGAAATGTGAGCGTCCCAACTTAAGCTAGCCTGACTAAAATTGGGGTTTTCCTAGAAAGATCTTGGGTTGTCTCACAGAATCTAAGCTAGATTAAAGCATCCAGGCCCTCAGAAAGGTCAGGGATTCAGCCTAATCTCTGAAACAACAGGGCTATACTAACGACCACTGTCCAGATGCTCTCCTCTCTTTTCTTCTGCATTCTGAAACTTAGCATTTTTTCTCTCTCTTTCTTTCACTGGAGATAAGCTTTCTTCTCATGGCTGAAAACAGAGCCAATGAGAACTTCTGAGTTTTTTCCTTTTAGCTTCAGTCATCAAAAAAGGGGCTGATCTAAACTTTCTTGGTGCCAAAACCAGAAGAACTATAGGATAAATATCTACTGACCTGGCTTTGCTCAGCTTTCCGTCTTTAAAGCAATTAACTTTTTGTTGGCAGAGGGAGAGGAACAGTAATACCATTATTTGTCATTCACAGAAGCTGACTAAATGTGTGAGTGTGTGCGTGTATGTGTGTGTGATTGGGGGAGTAGAGTAGGATGCGCTGGGTTGGAGCAGCTGTAGAGATGTCAGGTAAGAATCTGAGCGGTTTAGAGGGGACAGATCTAGAGAAAATCACCCTGCAGAGCAGCAGTGTTCAGAAATGAGGAGGCTCTGGGATGCAGAAGAAAATTTGTGGAGGCAGGGAGGCCTTCTCAGGCTCTCCATCAGGGCACAACCAGACGCAGAGGCTCTTGCTTGGCTTTTGTTCATAAGGACATTGATGCTTCAAGTTTAAATTCCCCACAGCACAAGGTTAGTGGAGTTGGGGGCAGAAAGATGTGCCAGTCTTGAGTAACAAGACTATCTTTTCTTTTCCAGCTACCTGGGTATATGGGACCCAGAGGGAGGGGTGAATTTGGAGTAGGCAAGGGCCCGTTTTTTGGTTTATTTGTTGATTGGCTGGATTTTGTGATCATGTTCTAGAGCAAAATTACTGCATCCCATTCCCTCCCCTTTTTTCCCTGTTTCTAAGCCATGGCTGGATACTATGGAGTTATCAATAAGCTTTTCCCAGACATAAGCCCTATTGGCACAATTGTGTGTTTGCTGCAGTGAGCAGAAAATTTCTAATAATATGTCTGAACATAGGCAGGGATATTAGTTTCTGGGCTTTGAAATAATCATTGCTGGAAGTTTTTGTACTTATATAGGACATTTAGGGTAAGTCATCTTAATTTTTCTTGCCCCACATTCTTAGGCGCTCCATAATGAGTCCTTTTGTTGTATTATACCATTTCTGTAATTTCATTGTTTGTGTCCTGTCCCTGGTGAAATTTGTGAGACTTTACTCTTCCTATAAAGATTGTTTTCAAACATTTCAGTATTTATCATGGCTTTTACTTTTAATTTTGTTTATTATATATGTTGAAAACTTGTTGGTTATTTTTTAATAGCAACAGTGGCTGCAGTGTAGAGAGTTTAAAATATGTATGTAAGAGTTGAAGAGAATTACCTACAGACACCATGTATAAATGGCTGAGCTGAGTCTTTGTCCAGAAGGAATGAATGTTGCCTTCACTCCCATTAACCAAATGGCACTTAACATTTATCCTTCTAGTTATTTTTTCAATATAGTGTTTGTTTTATTTCACTGTGGCTTTACTTCATATCTTGAATTTCTACTTAATTTAGTCCCAGTCTGTTATAATCCTTCTGCTAATTTTGTTTGTAGTAACTTTTTGATAGCCTGCTAATATTAATTATGACAACTTTCCTAAGAAATTTTATGTAGGAAAAGTACAGGAATTCATCATAACATCATTGTGAGTAATGACAATTAGTACATATAGTTTTTATAGTTTTAAATACATCCTTAAGAAAGAGCCATCTGAGTGTGATTGCTGGGTCAAATTACATGAATGTTTCAGAAAGTTTTTAAAGTGTATGGTGAAAATATTTTTCAAAATGATTATACTATTTTCAATACAAGTAGTTAAGGCCTCATTTCAACGGTGTTATTGGCTCTTTTAATAATTATAGAGTTTCCTTGTATGTTAACTGAACATGTAGCATCTATTCAAATTTCATGAGTATTTTAAAATAGATTTCTGTCTGTCACCCAAAAGAGAAGCAGGAGGATTATGACCTCAATTATCTGCCCCTTTCCCCTTACCTTTAAAAATGTAAAACCTTTCCAAAATGCAAAATTACAATCTTTGTCCATTTTATTCTATGGCAAATGACAAACCTTACAGTTCTGACTATTTCAAATTAACTTTAAGTCAATGAAAATGTGCCCTGATGTTGAAATGCTTCATTTAATTGGCTAAATCAGCTCTGAGCCTTCCTTTGGCTAGTAGAACCGGGCACTGTAAAGGACCCCACCTCTGGTGAAACTGTTGTCTTATGTTCACATATTCAAGTCTCACTTAGGTATAGTAGTGTAGCCGACTGACTCTCACCATTAACTCATTTAGTTGAATATAAGACATCCCCCACCCCCTTATTTCCATTGATTTCTTTTATCTAATTTGATTTTGCTCCGTCTCTCACTAGGTGCTTGCCCAACTATTGCGAGCATGGGGGAAGCTGCTCCCAGTCCTGGACGACCTTCTCTTGTAACTGCACTGACACAGGTTACGTAGGTGCCACCTGCCATGACTGTGAGTAAACTTATGATTCCCCACAGATTCTACTGCAAAATCCCCAGTTTCCCCATTCTATGGCAAAAATCCAGGAATGCCAGGGATAGTGTCAGAATATTAATATATTCAACATAGGGTGGGCACTTTTTATTCATTCATTCATTGTGTGTTTCTTGAGAGGCTACTCTATGCCAAGCACTGGGGAGAGCATGGAGGATGCACTGGTACAAAGCCATGTTATTCTGGAGCTCAGGGTCTACCGTGAAAGACAGACAGAAAGTGAAAGTAGGGTAACTGATGAGCCAGAGACAAGTCAAGGTGCTGTAGGCATATAAAGGTGAGCTATGAAGTCAACCTCATTGTCTAAATGGGCTAAATTAGGCTGTGCGATAAGGAACCTGCATCTCAGTGGCCTAAGTAATAAGCAGCTGAGTCATGCCTATGTTACCTGCATAGCACAGGTCTACAGGGGACCAACTCTTCCAAAGGCATTCTCCTTCTGGGAGGCTGACAGAGACTTCATCATCTGGAATACTGCTATGGCAGGAAGAAGGAAGCCCAAGAAAACATGTGCTTTTAAAAGCTTTTACCTGGGACTTCCCTGGCAGTTTAGTGATTAAGACTCCATGGTTTTACTGAAGGGGTGCTGGTTTGATCTCTGGGATTATGATCTTACATCCACATGGTGTGGCCAAAGATTAAAAAAAAAAAAATCTACCTGGGAGTGCCAAACATTACTTCTACTCATATTCCATTGGCCAAGCAAAGTCATGTGGGTACCTAATGTCAAGAGGGAACAAGGTCTCATCTTACCATGGGATCTGAGGCAATAGAACTCACAGATTGCTGATAAGTACTGACTCTGTCTGCATGCCCATGATAGGGAGGCTTCAGATGGAAGGTTTGAGCTGATTCTGTAGTAGAGATGTGGTAGACAAGGAAAAGAAAAAGGAAACTTAATCTGCAATTATTTGGAGATAGCTGGAGAATACTGACAGTAAGTAGTAAGAAAGGAAGCAGAAATTGGGGAGACTGGAGAACACAAAGAATAAGGATTGAGGAGGGAAAAATAAAGGAAGAACATGAGTCCTGATTCCCATAATTTTATATTCTCGCCAGGGTTATGATAAAAAACACATGTTGAAATAGAGAAGGTTTGACACTTGGAAGATTGTTTGTAAGCTGTATGACATGAACTTAAATTTAATTGACAAAGATATGATTGGAAGGGGAATTCCCTGGTAGCTCAGCAGCAAAGAATCTGCCTGCCAATGAAGAAGACACAAGAATTGCAGATTTGATCCCTGGGTCGGAAAGACCCCTTGGAAGAGGAAATGGTAACCCTCTTCTGTATTCTTGTGGGGAAAATTCCATGGACAGTTGGACATGATGGAGTATGCATGCATGACTAGAAAGTGCTGGCTACAGTTGTAGGAGACTTCACAGGAAATATGGACTTAGAAATTGACTCAGAAGGTAGAGCATAGAAGAAGGGCCTTCTAGTAAGAAGGGCATTCTAATGTAAGAGCCAAGCCAAGGCTGAATCTATTCTCTGGACCACAGGGGGACTATCCTTCAGGGTCTGATCTCACTAGTGTTTCTTAAGTCTCTATTTTTCCTGGGATGGCACACAGAATGCAGAAAAAGAAAGGTAATTGCCAGCTGGGTTTGGTCCAGGATGAACTGGTCCAGGATGAACAGCATTGGTGCTCTCATCCTTTAAGACCCCTGAATCATTCTATATCCTCTTTTATACCTTGGAATTGAATATTCACCAGTGAATTGAATATTCACTCCTCTATGGTCATAGAGGATTCTAAGCAAATCAGAGGAGAAGTAGCCCAATGGCCATCATGGGATGATGTTATTGCTATGCCTGTGGAAGAGAAAAACACTGCCTGGATTTATAATGATATAACTTTCTTAAAACTTTCTATTTAGATATTTGGAATAGTGAACACTGGACTGACAGAGATTAGATTTAAATCTGACCAAGCTCTTGCACTTGAACGAGAAGATAATTTTGGCACTCCAGAGCTCAGTTTTCTCATAGATCCTAAAAAGGAAAGCTAACTAAATTGCTTCTCAGCATTTTGGCTAAGATCAAGTGTAGTACAGAGGCTTCCCTGGTGACTCAGTAGTTAAGAATTTGCCTGCCAATGCAGGAGAAGCAAGAGACATGGGTTTGATCCCTAGGTCAGCAAGATCCCCTAGAGTAGGAAATGGCACCCCACTCCAGTATTCTTGCCTGAAAAATTCCATGGACAGAGAAGGCTGGTGAGCTACAGTCCATGGGGTCGCAAAGAGACGCAACGGAGTGTGCACCAAGATCTTGGAGACCATTTTAAGGCTTAAATTGCAAGATTTTATTTAAGATTCTCAATAAATATCAAATCTATAAATTCTGAGTCTGGTTCCAGAAATGTATCCCTAAAGAAAAGACTGTAATTGTACAGATACATTATAGGACACATACAAGACTGTCCAGTTTGTACTGAAGTGCTGCTGTAAGAAACTCAGAGGCAACCGAATGGCTGTCAACTTAATAGTGAGATGAGATAAGCTTGAAGATTTAAGTCAAAACTATCCAAATATCTGCCAAGTCACAGGATAAGATTCTTAAGATTTTTAAAGGTTATTCTGTTCATTTTCAGCAATATTTTGTTAAGTCCATCTCTACAGATATTCTCCTCCTTTAAATTTATCCATCTATCAGGCTAAAAATAGATTTCCAACTTTATAAAAGTAGTGTGAACTTGAAAGTTGATGGAAGTGAAGTTCTTATTTTCAAAGGAACACTGTCAAAGTTGATGAGCAGGAAACTGAACATATCAAGCCTTAAAAATACCATTCCTTATTTTAAACACCTTCCAATCTTCCTTTCTATAATATTGCTCCATGTCTATACCATTGGCGGCAATACTACTAAACCCATTCTTCCCCTCTGGGCACCCAGCCAGGGCTGATCAGAGGTGCCTGGGTGGCTGTGAGGTTTGGATGTCTGTGCAATTTAAGAACTTTCCTCCTCTGACTAATCCCTCTTCCTCCTCCAACTGGGTGAGAAGCACTGTTTTGAATCAGATTTGAGTTGATTGAGTAAATCAAGCCATGCTTTTCTGTCTTTATAAAGCATGTGCTCTGAATGAGGGTCATCGTAAACGAGAGCTGGTAAAATACAGAAGACAGGTAAAAGCAAAACAAACAACTTCACAACCCTGCTCATGTGGAAATAGTAATGTCCTTGTTCAATAGGGGTTTATTTTCTTGAAACAGTCATGCATAATCAGAACATTTTTGAAATGTTCTGAAATGTGATGAAAGACCTTCACATTTTTAAAACATTTCTGATGATATTAAAAACATAATTTCTTGACTACTGGTCTTTTGTCTTTCATTCTCTTCAGAATTAGTTTGGTTTCCTCATTCTTGGTGCATCCTAGTAAATGTCAACCAATAGGGCTGACTTAGGACAGAGAGAATTTGCTTCTTTCTGTCTAGCTTTGTGGCTAACAGAGGGGTCTGGCTTAGTGGAGGGCATGATGAACTCTAAGGAATGATACAATGGGAATTCTCAAAGTCTTTAAGCATAGTAGACATAGTATTACAAGTAGATACATCATGATTCCATTTCAATTTTCTTTCCTCTTCGTCTGATGAAACATAAAGAACTTGGGCATGCAAGTTTTGTGACTTTTCAAACACACTTTGTTCAAAACATCCTGCTTAAGAAAGAGTTGATAAGAAAAGGATATGTCTTTCCCATCTGTGGCAGGGTCCCCATAGGAGGAGGAAATGTGAGATCAACATTTGTCCAATAAACTGGCATTAAACAGTATTATCTCTGTAAGTTGTTTTGGTTAGCAGTTTTATCTCCAGAGCTGTATACTATTCACCAGAAGGATGATTGGAGGTGACATAGTATTTTCAGTCCAGATTTTTTTTAGTTTATTTTTTATTGAAGGATAATTGCTTTAGAGAATTTTGTTGTTTTCTGTCAAACATGAATAAGCCATAGGTATATCCCCTCCCTTTTGAACCTCCCTGCCATCTCCCTCCCCATCCCACCCCTCTATGTTGATACAGAGCCCCTGTTTGAGTTTCCTAAGCCATACAGCGAATTCCCTTGGCTATCTATTTACATATGGTAATGTAGTTCCATGTTACTCTTTCCCTAGACTCATCCTCTCCTCCCCTCTCTCCATGTCCATAAGTCTATTCTCTATGTCTGTTTCTCCACTATAAATGAGTTCTTCAGTATGCTTCTTCTAGGTTCCGTATATATGTGTGAGAATCCAATATTTATCTTTCTCTTTCTGCCTCACTTCACTCTGTGTAATGGGTTCTAGGTTCATCTACCTCATCAGAACTGACTCAAATGCATTCAGTCCGGATTAAGTCTTGGCAACCCACCCACTGATCAGATCTTTCAGTCACCAGAGACAGTTACCATGGTTATTGGTTTTCTAAAATGTCCAAGTTTAGAAGTTTGTGTAATTGAAGCCAAATTACTGAATACTCAATGTATTAATATAAGTGTATCATGATATATTATGAATCTAAGTTAAGATTAAAACAAAATTTGGTTATGGGAGCTTAATACATAGATCAATCTACAATGTAACAATAAAGGGAGATGGATATTATTATTCTCTTCATTTTATAGATGAGCACAATGAAGCCCAAAAGTGTTACTCAAGGTAACATAACTATTTATAGCAAATGAAGGAGCTGGGATTGGAATGGAGTGCATCTGACTGGGATATAAGATAAATCCTATATCTTACTTCTTTCCTCAAACAATAAGACATTTTGGAAAACCTCTTTAAATGAACTTAGTGATGGGACATTCATGATGTCCTTCATATTTCTTGACACCCAGTAGAATATCATGATACCAAACAGAAAATTCAGTTCTAGAAGGCTTAGAGGTGAGAACAGTTTTGTGTTCTAGAATAATAATGAAATCATCCTGGAAGGAAATAGGATAAGTTAGCACTTGAAAGATGGCTCAAATTCAACTAAATATAAAGATGAGGGAAGCCTATTGAAACAGACTGGCAAAAGCCAAGATGTGATGGTAGAATATATATAAACTGTGATTTGGGACAATGCATTTATTTGCTGGCTCAAGAAAAGGAAAATAAATGCTCTTTTCTTTCATTGCTAAAGACCAAATGGTGTTCCTATAAAGCACTTTCCCTAGGGGAAAGGCTTTTCACATGTTATTGCAGTATCTATAAAGACCACTTTAATGGCTATATAATAAATAGCCTATTTAATGACTTTGTTTTTTTCAACCATTTTAATCTATTTTTGGGGTGGGGGATGATTAGCCCTGTATTGTTTCCAAATATTTATTATTATAACCACCCCACAGTGGACTTCTTTGTGCCTAAATAAATTTTAAACTCATGTGTTTTTTTTTGTTGTTGTTTTCTTGAACTGGCATAGGAATGGCATTCTTGAGTCAAAGATGATGAATCATTTTAAAGGTCTTTATTCATATTTCAACCTGTTTTCCTAAAATCTTGCTGCAGTTTATAGGCTGATTACTATTTTTTGAGATATCTTATTTCATCTTCTAAGCCAGAATTGTTTACTATATGTTATAAACCCATCTTGCATGTGTTTTTATTAAAATATTTGTATCCTGAAATGGAAATTATTATTGACCCTCATGATGAATCCTAGATGGAAGAAAAATAGGGTTTTTAGGTGAATTACAATAGGAATAAGATTGTCCCCACAGAATTGTATTTAACCATTCAACAATAGAAGGAAATGGCAACCCACTCCAGTGTTCTTGCCTGGAAAATCCCAGATGGGGGAGCCAGTGGGCTGCTGTCTATGGAGTCACACAGAGTCGGACACGACTGAAGTGACTTAGCAGCAGTATTCAACAATAAGTACCTTTTGAAAACACATCTGATGTCAGTAACTATGCAATGATAATTACTGTCATATTAAGTGGACTCAGTAAATGATCCAAGTACTTACTTCTCATCTTCCATATGTTGCCTAATGAGTGGGGCCATCCTTGATCTTCTCAGCACTTTTGTCTGATCACATTCACATGGCCCCTTTGCAGGGTCTCTTCACCCTTTCTCAGCCTTTGCTAATCCTGTTTCACAGCGTAGCCTCTCTGACATCTTAACAATACCTCTAGTGTTCACCTTTCAGCTTGGCAAGAGGATGTCAGATTTCTTGCTCTCCCAAGCTTTATGTAGTGCCTCTCCCTTTGGGCAATCAATAGTCAGGTATTGATTGGGAGCATATCAAGTCATCTGGCTATCAGCCTCTAAGGTGGTCATTACAGAGGGATCACACTTTAGCTGTTTTAGCAGTAGGTAAGTGGTCCTCTCACTGCATGATATTTCATAGTTGAAACAAAAGGTTGGAAGAGGGTAGGGGATTCTGCTAACAAGAGTTTTACTTACAAGCAGGACTCTTATCTCTTAGCCCAGATCAACTCATATTCTATTATTCTGCATATTTTCTAAGAAGATCTAAAGAAAATTCATCTCCATGCTTAACTCTGAATGCCAACAGCAAGTGTTCCAAGATGTAACTAGATATGCAACATAGAAGAAAAAAAAAGAAAACAAAAACAATTATGAATCATTGAGTCCACACCCTACTTCATTTTATGACACTAACCACCTTCAGTGTCACAATTTTTATTCATATTAACTCTTCTGCAGTGATGATAAACTGCTTTAGGGAAGAACTGTGTCTTGCTTATATTATACTAACTGTATTCAAGGAATCTGTCATATGAAGGGCATATTATGTAATTGTTGAGACAGACAGTTAAACAGAATAAAAGATAATTTGGTGTGACATTAAATGGAAACTCCATAAGAACCGGGTAGTGACTGAATCTTCTGTATGTGGCCAATCTTTTGTCTAATCTGTGACACATCATAGATATCTGCTGTTTGCTGTACACACAGGTAGATAAATCAGATAGGTGCACACAGTAATGGGGAATTACTAGGGTAAGGGTACTGTCCCTTTCTGGGGGAGGTGAGAAAGTTTTCACAATAATTGACACTTGAGCAGAAGCTTGAGGGATGAGAAAGAAAAAGGACAAGTTGAAGAGACAGAGAAATATGTGAAAGTTCATGAAGCAGAGAGGATGATGAGATGCTTAGTACAGCTGGAATCTAGGGTGAAATGGAGGGAGAGGCAGGATTTGCAGACAGAAGA
The DNA here is from genome assembly GCA_006410935.1 of Redunca redunca. Lineage (NCBI taxonomy): Eukaryota > Metazoa > Chordata > Mammalia > Artiodactyla > Bovidae > Redunca > Redunca redunca. The sequence goes on from SJYQ01000457.1 coordinate 875,978, forward strand.
GAAGATAGGTGATTCATTGAAAAGGAGCTTGTTTCTCTGTTGAGCACCTTGAAGCCAGCCATGGTATTTTGGTTTTGTTTACATACTGAGAATTAACTTGCTAATAATTATTTTGTTGTTGCTGTTTTACTTATCAGTTTCTTTTTGGGACTCTAACTGTGATGGTATTGTAGAGCATGCACTGAAGTTGGAAGACAACTTCATGCCGGGTGTCAGGGTACAAGGTGGGTATGTGTTGGGTGCAAGGGAGAAATACAATGTTATTTGCAACTGTGTGAGCAGCAAATAATGAGAGTAAGAACAAGCTGGAAAGAAGGGACCTTACTTGATATATATATATATATATATATATATATATATATATATATATTTGGATCAAACAGACTTGAAGACAAACCAAATCAAATACAGCAGAGAGAAAGATGACTTTTAGCTTTGTAACTTGGAAGACTTCATGAATGAAGGATGCGGTGATTGAGTCCCCAGGTTGGTCTGTGCCTGACAGCCTTGCGTCAAATCCAGGCTCTGCAACTTACAAAATGTATAACCTAGGGCAAGTTATGTGAGTTTGTGTGCTTTAATGTCCTCATCTGTGATACTTGGCTAAGACTAGCAGCCACCTCATGGGAGTATCATGAGGATTAGATAAAAGAATCCCCATGAAGTGCTTAGCCTGGTGCCTGGCAAATGCAGTGTCTGATCATTTGAACAGAGAGAGGATGTGGAGACAGAGGGGAAGACTTTGCAGATGCCATCTTCAGTTCAGTTTGGGACATGACGTTGGCCTGAAGCGATGCTCCCAGTGCAGTAGTACCTAGACATCCCAGAACCAGGTCGTCCAAGGGGAAGATCAGAATCACTGGGTATATAGTTGTTGAAACCTTTTGAGTAGATGAAGTCAATCAGATATTGGTCAATAAGTCTGGTACCTGCAATGTAAAACTTCACTTCCAAGACTTTTAAGGGTCTCAAGAAGACATACAACTGAGATACAATTAAAGAACGAAGCATGAGGAAAGAAAAGGGGAGAAATAAGAAAAGTAATAAACCAAAAAGCAGAAAAGAAGTGTTCTGAGATTAGATTATAAACAGGAATATCCAAGTGATGTTCCCAAGATTACTTCTTCATCATAGTGAAGGGTCATAGCTGAATGACTGGCTAGATTTTTAAATAAGAAATTGGAGAAAAACACAGTAAGAGAAAGAAAGACACTGTTTTTCAAAATTTATTTTTAACTAATTAATTGTCTAGTGTACTATGGTTGATTTGCAATGTTGTGTTAGTTTTAGATATAAAGCAAAGTAATTCAGTTACACATGCATATACATGTACATATTTTTAATAAGATTCTTTATTCCATTATAGGTTATTACAAAATATTGAATATAGTTCATGTCTGTGGCCATACCACCCTGAATGTGCCCAGTCTCATCTGGAATATAGTTCCCTGTGCCATACAGTAGAACCTTGCTGTTTACTTATGTATAGTAGTGCGTGCATATTAATCCCAAACTCCTAATGTATTCCTTCTTCCTCACCCTTTGGTAACCTTAAGTTTGTTTTTTATGTCTGTGAATCTGTTTCTGTTTTATAAATTAGTTCATTGGTGTCATTTTTTATATTCTACATATAAACAATACCATATGATATTTGTCTTTGGTTTGCTTCACTTAGTATGGTAATCTCTAGGTCCATCCATGTTCCTGCAAATGGCGTTACTTCATTCTTTTTTATGGCTGAGGAGTATTCCATTGTATACAATGCTACATCTTCTTTGGGCTTCCCAGGTGGTGCCAGTGGTAAAGAATCTGCCTACCAATGCAGGAGATGCCAGGGATGTGGATTCGATCCCTGGTTTGGGAAGATCCCCTGGAGAAGGAAATGTATCACACTCCAGTATTCTTGCCTTGATAATCCCATGGACAGAGGACCTGGTGGTCTACAGTCCATGGATTGTGAAAGAGTCAGACATGACTGTTCAACTGAACACACACAACCTCTTCTTTACCCATTCACCTGTTGATGGACATTTCAGTTGTTTCTATGTCTTGGCTATTGTAAATAGTGCTGCTATGAACATAGGGGTGCATGCATCTTTTCAAATTAGAGTTTTGTCCAGATATAAGTGCAAGAGTGGTATTGCTGGATCATTTTTGGTATAGCTGGACAACTCTATTTTTCATTTTTTTGAAAACCTCCATATTGTTTTGCATAGTGGCTGCACCAATTTACAGTCCCATCAACTTTGCTGGAGTATTCTCCTTTCAAGAGAATTTGTTGCTTTTTAACTGTCTAAGTGTTGTCAGGATTCAGGTGATTCAAAATCATTATATGCCATTGGAAGGATTTTCCTCTCCTTCAGGAGGAAGGACTGATATCTTTGCATCTGTTAATAAACAAATAATTCAAGGAGGTGTGCGGTCATGTGCTTGAGTCTGATTGCAAGATGCCTGTTAGTCTGTAAAAAGGGAGATCAGAAGATACTGAACTGATGTGAAAGGCTTGTTGGAGGAGCGACCAGGCCTGAACACAAGGACTGGACTTGGTAGGCAGAGAAGTCTTAGGAGAGTGTTTTTCAAGGGTGAGAACCAAAGGAATGATTTGAAATAAGGATAAGCATAGACAATGTTTGAGTTTCACTCAAGGCATAGCCTAAGGGCAAGAGAAAGAACGTTCATTGAGCTTCTTTTAAGTGTAATACCTTGTACTGGGCAGTTTATACAGTTCACCTCACTCTCTGAGGCTCCTTCACATCCTTAGCCCTGACCTTGTTGGACTGTGACTTCTTCAAACAACAGGGTCTTCACACGTGCCAATCTCCTGACCAGATATTCTTCTTATGCTTTCTTTGCTCCAGCAACTTTGTACCTGCTGCATGAAGCCTACCCAGATCTTTCCTAGATGCTGCTTCTCTTTGCCCCTTTTAGTACCCACACACTCACACATAATTAATTCCACCATATCAAATGTAAATATTTAGTTCCTGTTTTTCTCCTAAACTGCCATTTTTTATTTGTTTGTTTTTTTATATCTGGTCCCTACTGGCTGAGAATCAATGAATGTAAACATTTTTAAAAAATTATTGTGATAAAAGTAGCATAATATAAATTGTGCTATCTTAACCATATTTGACTGTACAATACAGTGATGCTAAGTAGAGTAACATTGTTGTGCAGCTCTAATACCCATCTCTGGAATTCTTCGCTTTCCTAAACTGAAACTGTGTACCTATTAAATATGAACTCCCCTTCCCCCCTCCCTACCCCTCTGGCCCCTGGTATCTACCAACGTATTTTCTGACTCTATGAATTTGACTGTTCTGTGTACCTCATGTAAGTGGAATCAAATAGCATCTGTCTGCACCTACAGGGTATCAGAATGCATTTTTAAGGTTAGCTTAATGTACATCCTACAAACGGACTGAGCCTTCTTCCTTCCTCCTGTGCTATACAGTAGCTTCTCGTTGGTTGTCTGTTTTATGCCTGGTGGTGTATGTGTGAGCCCCTGTATCCCAATTCATCCCACCCCCCTCTCTCCCCTTCATGTGCACCCTTTTGTTTTCTCCCTCTGTGTCTATTTCCACTTTGCAAAAAGAGTCATCTATTTAAGGCAATGGCACCCCACTCCAGTACTCTTGCCTGGAGAATCCCATGGAAGGAGGATCCTGGTAGGCTGCAGTCCATGGGGTCGCTAAGAGTCAGACACGGCTGAGCGACTTCACTTTCCCTTTTCACTTTCATGTACTGGAGAAGGAAATGGCAACCCACTCCAGTGTTCTTGCCTGGAGAATCCCAGGGACGGAGGACTCTGGTGGGCTGCTGTCTATGGGGTCACACAGAGTCCGCCACAACTGAAGCGACTTAGCATTATACTAATGCTGAAAGCCACATAGCTGGTGGAAGTGGGATTGAACTCTGTTTTAAATGGTTCAAAAGCATTTCCTTATCACATTCAAACATCTCTAAGTGGAAGAAAGGGGCTTCCCAGTTGGTGCTAGTGGTAAAGAGCCCGCCTGCCAATACAGGAGACATAAGAGACATGGGTTCAATCCCTGGGTCAGAAAGATCCTCTGGAGAAGGAAATGGCAACCCACTCCAGTATTCCTGCCTGGAGAATCCCATGGACAGAGGACCTTGGTCCACAGGATCACAAAGAGTCAGACACAACTGAAGCAACCTAGCATGCACAGTGGAATAAAGATCATGCTTAAATATTTTATGTAACATGGTAGGATTATAAACAAATGGATAGGAAGACTTCTGCTTAGACAGTAAGAGGAATGATGAAGGTTGCATATTCACCTCAGATCAATTTTCTTCCTTTTGAACACATCATTAACGATTTAAGTTTCCCACAGTCATTTCCTCCATGGTGAGTTGTTTTATTTGGTCTTTCCTTCCTCTTTCTCTTCATCTTTCCCTCCACCTCCCCTCCCCCTCATTAACTGAAGCTGCAGTAAAGCTAATTTCAAATACTTACGTCGGTTTGACAATGTGCAAAAAAATGTAATCACAAGATTGACTTTATTCCAAATCCTTAGAAGCAACAAACGATCCCAAAATATGAAAGTAGATAATAACTGGGGATAATTTAATTGTTGATGTTGTCATTCTTTGGAAACCATTGATATTTACTTTGAACACTGAATGGGAAAAATGTATATCTATTTCTAATGTATTTCAATCAAAAAAAGACTATTTGCCATAGAAATAGAAAGCTCTGGTATATCTCATGAGTTAGAATTAATCTGGACTGGATACATACATATTAAACTTAATATATGAAGACACGTTTTCCATCTGTGCCTCAGCTTTGGAGCTAGATAGATCTATGTTATATTTATAGCTTTCTAGTCTTGGAAAAATTATTTACCATTTTTCAGCCTCAGTTGCTTGATCTTTAAAACAATAAAACCTCATTTAAACAGTTACTATATAGATTGGAAGCAAGAGATGAAAAATACCTTGCATAATATTTGGGATCTGGCATTTCCATGTTAAATGGTATCTATCATGTGTGTAAAATTATGTTTGTGAAAGTTTTGGTATATTTTTCATGTAAGCCATTCAATAATTTGTGTTCCTATGTTACCAAATCATAAGGCCATAGAACACTTTTTACATTGTAGGTTACTAAACAGATATTAGAGTCTGGCACATGTGTTGCCATTGGTAAAGTTATAATAGAGAGATAAATGTCATAGAAAGAAGCCCAGTCTAGGCTCAAAAGGCCTGAGTCAAATCTATCTGTCATAAATGACCTTAGGCAAATCACATATTTCTTGTAACCTATATTCTTCAGGAGTACAGTGTTGATTATCATAGATTATACATGGTCACTATGAAAGAAGCTTTGATTTGCTCCAGTTGTATGACTCAGAACAAATGTGTTGACTTCCCATAGTGTGATGTCACACTTTACAATCGCTTGTTATCATACTGTAAAGTTTCATTTTCTCACCTTTGCCATTTTCTGATATTCTAGCTCAGATTATATTTGCCCATCTCTTGACTATGGTTTAGACAATACTGAGTACTCTTTCATGTTGTTACTTTTATAATCTTGAAAAGAGAAAAATGGAAACATGAGGGGTATGAAGGTCTCAGATATTTCAAGCTCTTGCCTACTTCCGTTGAAGCTTGTGGTTGAGTTGAACTGCTGTGATTATTATTTGGAATGAGTCAACTAAAAGAATAATAAGAATAATGAGCAATAAGAGAATGAGAGAAAGTGTGATTGCTTAATATAGTTTACCAATTCTGTTTTAAATAATAGAGTGAGGTTGGACTTTGTAAATTGTCATGAAAGAAAGGATTTCTCAGTGTGCTCAGTTTGAATGTTGTTGACATATTTTGCATATGTAATTCAGAGATAAAATTTAGAAAATATCTCTTTATCCATTAAAATTCTGTAATGAAATAACACTGTGACCTATGGCAAGTAATGTCACAGATTTGATTCCTCCTTGTGCCTTATAACAGAGGAAAATAATAGACTCTATCTCTTATTGCAACTGGAATAAACTCATGAATCAATGGGCATGAAATCCCTTTGACAAGTATGATTCTAATTCTTCCTTACAGATTCCTTCTTCCTATACATTTGCATCATTTTGTTCCCACAACAACCTTGATGAGGACAAAGTAAGTATTCATAGGAAGGAAGAGGGTAATTTAGGATGGAGACCCCAAGAATGTTCAATGATGAGTAGGACTCAAACCTGGATGTTCTTATTTTCTCTGACTTTGTCAGTGTGAGTATCCTTCAAAAGGTTCTCCAGTTATATCATGCTCCAGAAAACATGAATTATTAGTGAAATTCTAAGGTTGATTTAGCATTTTTGTTACTTGGGCTTCCCTAGTGGCTCAGACAGTAAAGAATCTACCTACAATGAGGAGATCTGTTTTCTACCCCTGAATGGGGAAAATCCCCTGAAGGAGGGTATGGTAACTGACTCCAGTATTCTTGCCTGGAGAATTCCACCGACAGAGGAGCCTGGAAGGCTGCTGTCCATGGAGTTGCAAAGAGTCAGACAGGACTGAGTGACTAGCACTTTTTTTTTTGTAACTTATTTTCTAAAAGAAATTATGAGTCTATTACTACTCAACTTCAAATCCTGTGTTATCCCCATTATCTCATTGAGAAAATCCCTGCTTCTCAGTTCAGTTGGAGAAGGAAATGGCAACCCCCTCCAGTATTCTTGCCTGGAGAATCCCATGGACAAAGGAGCCTGGTGGGCTACAGTCCATGGGATTGCAAAGAGTCAGATACGACTGAGTGACTAACAAACAAAGTTCAGTAAGTGTGACTGCTCATCACATGGCACCCTCCTAAAGCCCAATATTTTCAGTTGCATTCCCATATGGGTCAAGTTATGTTGGTACTCACTGACTATTCATTCCTTAAATGCATTAGATTCTTTTTAATTTTTATTGAAGTATAGTTGTTTTACAATGCTGTGTTATTGCTATACAGCAAAATGAACAGTTATACATGTACATATATCCCCTCTGTTTTTGAATTTCCTTCCCATTTAGGTTACCACAGAACACTGAGTAGAGTTTATCACTCCATTCTTTTTTTATGTCAAATGTGTTATTTTATTTTTATTGAAGTAGAGTTGATGTACAATTTTATATAAGTATCACTCCATTCTTTAGACCCTGAACTTTCTTCCTTACTTTTGTTCCAGATCATTCTTTATCCTGCCCCAGAACTTTGCCTGAGTAACTTTCATGTGCGTAAGTGGCTGCCATAATTCACTTTTTGATCTTTCTTTGGCTCCTTGAGGTCAGGCACTTTAGGTTTTCATGCATCTGTCCCTGAGACCGAGTACCAGGTCAGGCACACTGCACACACAAAACAAGGGCTGAGTGAATGGAATTCTGATTTTCAACTTGGCACTTCCTTAAGGTGTAGTTGTATATTTTCTGCATTGAAAGGAAGCAGAAAACAATAAATAATCTGACACCCCCACAGCAACCATTAGGCTTCCTTTTTAATCGGATGGAAGAACTGAGGCTCCTGCTTTGAATTCAAAGCACATTTCTTAAAGATCCCCACATTAAGTCCCCTGTTAGTTCTCAAACTGGCCAGTAAATCATCTTTCTGTCAGCACAGTTATAGTGCGTGATTTTAAGATACTAGCTGAAATGGAATGTTTGGATAAGTAAATATATGTTGAAAACATGAAATGAAAATAAAGCTGTCCATCGTCATAGCAGGACATGTAACTGAGTTTATTAGTCTGTCAACAGAAGATTGTCAAAGTCAATTTTTTGGCAGCACAGATTTCCTGTTGGCAGCTAATGTGATGATGAAAACCTTGGCAATCATCTCCTCACTCCTGTCTCTCTGATCCCACGGCTGTGATGACTGGAAGAGGAAACCAGTGAATCTGTCTGCTAACATCTGATTTTATTGCTGCATGTTGTCTAAATGGGCATTCAATGGAATAACAGTAATATAACTTGCACCAGGGGGTCCTTGGTGCTCACAGGCTGAGGAAGGACACACGCTCTTATGCTTCTACTTAAAAAAAAAAGTCTTGGGTCCAATAACATCCTTCAGTTCAGTTCAGTTCAGTTGTTCAGTTGTGTCTGACTCTTTGTGACCCCATGAACCCCAGCATGCAAGGCCGCCCTGTTTATCACCAACTCCCAGAGTCCACCCAAAGTCATTTCCATTGAGTCAGTGATGCCATCCAACCATCTCATCCTCTGTCGTCCCCTTCTCCTACTGGCTTCAATCTTTCCCAGCATCAGGGTCTTTTCTAATGAGTCAGCCCTTCGCATCAGGTCGCCAAAGTACTGGAGTTTCAGCTTCAACATCAGTTCTTCCAAAGAACACCCAGGACTGATCTCGTTTAGGATGGACTGGTTGGATCCCTTTGCAGTCCAAGGCACCCTCAAGAGTCTTCTCCAACATCACACTTCAAAAGCATCAGTTCTTCTGCGCTCAGCTTTCTTTAGAGTCCAACACTCACATCCATACATGACCACTGGAAAAACCATAGCCTTGACTAGACGGACCTTTGTTGACAAAGTAACATCTCTGCTTTTTAATATGCTCTCTAGGTTGGTCATAACTTTCCTTCCAAGGAGTAAGTGTCTTTTAATTTCAGGCTGAAATCACCATCTGCAGTGATTTTGGGGTCCAGAAAAATAAAATCAGCCACTGTTTCCCCATCTATTTGCCATGAAGTGATGGGAGCGGATGCCATGATCTTCGTTTTCTGAATGTTGAGGTTTAAGCCAACTTTTTCACTCTCCACTTTCACTTTCATCAAGAGGCTCTTTAGTTCTTCTTCACTTCCTGCCATAAGGGTGGTGTTATCTGCATATCTGAGGTTATTGATATTTTCCCTGGCAATCTTGATTCCAGCCTGTGCTTCTTCCAGCCCAGCATTTTTCATGATGTACTCTGCATATAAGTTAAATAAGCAGGGTGACAATATACAGCCTTGACATATTCCTTTTCCTATTTGGAACCAGTCTGTTGTTCCATGTCCAGTTCTAACTGTTGCTTCCTGACCTGCATACAGGTTTCTCAAGAGGCAGGTCAGATGGTCTGGTATTCCCAGAATTTTCCACAGTTTATTGTGATCCACACAGTCAAAGGCTTTGGCATAGTCAATAAAGCAGAATTAGATGTTTTTCTGGAACTCTCTTGCTTTTTTGAAGATCCAGGGGATGTTGGCAGTTTGATCTCTGGTTCCTCTGCCTTTTCTAAAACCAGCTTGAACATCTGGAATTTCACAGTTCATATATTGCTGAAGCCTGGTTTGGAGAATTTTGAGCATTACTTTACTAGCGTGTGAGATGAGTGCAAGTATGCAGTAGTTTGAGCATTCTTTAACATTGCCTTTCTTTGGGATTGGAATGAAAACTGATCTTTTCCAGTCCTGTGGCCACTGCTGAGTTTTCCGAATTTGCTGGCATACTGAGTGCAGCACTTTCACAGCATCATCTTTCAGGATTTGAAATAGCTCAACTGGAATTCCATCACCTCCACTAGCTTTGTTCATAGTGATGCTTCCTAACACCCACTTGACTTCACATTCCAGGAGGTCTGGCTCTAGGTGAGTGATCACACCATCGTGATTATCTTGATCGTGAAGACCTTTTTTTGTACAGTTCTTCTGTGTATTCTTGCCACCTCTTCTTAATAACATCTTAATAATAACATCCCTAGGGGATTATGAAAAGAAGTAGAAATTAAATGTGTTTAAACACTTTTTATGGAGGTGTATGAAAACAAAATTGATTTTGAAAATTAGTCTGGCTTGAGTTCAGTTCTAGGTTCTAGCAATGATTCACTGAGTAACCTGGGAAAAATTAATCAACTTCTCTGAACCTTGATTTCTCATTTCTAAGTGGAGAAATAATATCATCAGTGTCTTAGGAATTTTTGATGATGAAATAGGACATTACATTTAAAGCATCTAGTGTGGTGCCTATGTAAGTAGACACACTCAGTTTATTTATTCTGTTCATCAATCCTCCACACTTTGGCTTTTTCTGGTCTTTTATGGATAAATTTTAGATTGGTAACAAATATACTAATTTCTATTTAGAAGAGACCTTTTAGTACAAGTCATTTTCATATGTTACATGCATCCTACCTCAAGTTGATGCTTTAGAAACAGGTTAATTTATACATCTTGCTTCTCTGATGGCTAGAAGGTTTCTCTTAGAAGATGCAATCTACCTCCTTCTAACATTCTGTAGTTAGTTTATGTTGTATCTGCAATGACCCTATCATAGACAGCCTGCCAGGTAAGGTCTCCTTGCACAGTTTTTACAAGTCCCCCAAAGAATAGGACATATCATCATTTTCTCAGTTGCCTGGAATAAAGTAGGATGTTGGTGGCATCACACTTCTTGAAATCACTGGATTCCAGGAGGTACTTACGTAGTAATCAAAGCAAGAATGTGCTTTAACGTAGTTATATAATTGTATATAATTAATATATGTATTGGAGAAGGAAACGGCAACCCATTCCAGTATTCTTGCTTGGAGAATCCCATGGGCAGAGGAGTCTGGTGGGTTATAGAGTCCATGGGATCGCAAAGAGTCAGACACGACTAAGCTACTGACCCAATATATGTACACTTTTCATTCTCATAGTATAATCATTGTAATTGGTCTCCAAGTTAGTAAACATAGATGATTATACAACCTATTCTGGCTGCTATTATGTTGAGATTTATTTGAGATGTTTATTTTCATTTAGCATGAAGTCTAGTAAATCTCCCCTCTTTTCAGATCACCCTTCCACACAAAATATGTTTATATCAGGCATGTGTAAATATGTATCTGCTTTGGGTCCACCAGAATTATACTAAAGAAACCTGAAGATTCTATTTCTGTTCTAAAGATCTTTAAAACTAGCAACAACGGTGGATGGGAGAGGAAAAGTCTATTATCCACTCAAAAATAATGCAAGATTGTATAGGATCAAAGAATAAGCTGAATAAAGTTGAAGACAGAAATACAGGCACAAGGCATGCAGGACAAGATGAGACAGGAAGAGAGGGAGAGCTCAGTGGTGCTGCATTTGAGCAAAACCTGCTCTCTTAGTGTGATCTGTATAGCAGAGGAAGTGCGGCATGGTTAGAATACAGGGTGAAAGGCAGTGACCCACATAACTTGGGGTTAGAGGAATAATGATAAGAAACAAAGTTGGAATCAGTCAGGCAAAGTCCCAGCAGAGAAACAGAACCAGGAGGAGGTAGATATTGAGATTTCTTACCACAAAATGGTATATATGATTGAGAGACTTGGTCTGGCAAGTCTGCGGTCCACAGGGCAGACAGTCAGGAGGTATGGGTGGAATATAGGGCAGGAGCTGAAACTGCACTTCTTGGGGGTGATTTCTTCTTCAGGGAAGCCTCTATTCTGCTCTTAAGGCCATTCAACTGATTATAATAGGTCCGTCCAGATTTTTCAGGATAATTTATATTACTTAGAATTGGCTGACGTTTTAGAATTGGACTTTCTTCACATCTACAAAATACCTTCACAGCTATGAGGACTATCGTTCAGCTTATTTGACACATAAAACAGATTATTCCAGTCTGCCCATTTGTCAGTGCTGTACCTGTATTCATCTCCTTTAACCATATTTAGTTATTTTAGTTATGCTTCCATTATTTTCTTTGTGTTTAGAAATTTCTACCTTGTAACTTCTGCTTTTCTTTTTCTTTTTTTAAATTGAGGTTTAGTTGATTTGAGCTTCCCAGGTGGTGTTAGTGGTAAAGAACTTGCCTACAAATGCAGGAAACATAAGAGACATGGGTTTGATGCGTGAGTAGGGAAGATTCCCTGGAGGAGGGCATGACACCCCACTCCAGCGTACTTGACTGAAGAATCCCATGGACAAAGAAGCCTGGAGGGCTATAGTCCATAGGGTTGCAAAGAGTCAGACACTACTGAAGCAACTTAGCAAGCATGCGTGGATAGTTGATTTACAATTTATAGTTGTTAGCTTCTGTTGTTGTTCAGTCACTCAGTTGTGTCTGACTCTTTACAATCCCATGGACTGTAGCACACCAGGCTTCCCTGTCTTTCACCATCTCCTCGAGTTTGCTCAAACTCATGTCCATTGGGTCAGTGATACTATCCAGTGATCTTGTTCTCTGTCGTCCCCCTCTCCTACCTTCAATATTTCCCAGCACCAGGGTCTTTTTCAGTGAGTCAGCTCTTCACATCAGGAGGCCAAAGTAATGGAGCTTTACCTTTAGCATCAGTCCTTCCAATGAATATTCAGGACTGATTTCCTTTAGGATGGACTGGATTGATCTCCCTGCAGTCCAAGGGACTCTCAAGAGTGTTCTCCAACACCACGATTCAAGAGCATCAATTCTTTGATGCTCAGCTTTCTTTATGGTCCAGCTCTCACATCTATACATGACTACTGGAAAAACCATAGCTTTGACTATATGGACCTTTGTTGGGAAAATAATATCTCTGCTTTTTAATATGCTGTCTAGGTTTGTCATAGCTTTCCTTCCAAGGAGCAGGCATATTTTAATTTCATGGCTGCTGTTGCCATTGGCATGATTTATGAGCCCAAGAAAATAAAGTCTGTAATTGTTTCAATGTTTCCCCATCTATTTGCCGTGAAGTGATGGGAGCAGATGTCATGATCTTCATTTTCTGAATGTTGAGTTTTAAGCCAGCTTTTTTTATTCTCCTCTTTCACCTTCATCAAGAGAATCTTTAGTACCTCTTTCCTTTCTGGGATAAGTGTGCTGCCATCTGCATATCTGAGGTTATTAATATTTCTCCCAGCAAACTTGATTCCAGCTTATGCTTCTGGTGTACAGCAAAATGATTCAGTATATATTTCTATCTCTCTCTCTCTATATATATATAACTATATTCTTCAGTGATTCACAATATATATATTCTTTTTCATATACTTTTCCATCATGGCTTATCATAGGTGCTGAATATAGTTCTCTGTTCTATACAGTAGGACCTTATTGTTTATCCATTCTATATGTACTAGTTTACATCTGCTAATCCGAAACTCCCAATCCTTCCCTCCACTAACCCCTCTCCTCTGGCAACCACAAATCTGTTTTCTATGTCTGTGAGTCTGTTTCTGTTTCATAGATAAGTTCATTTGTGTCATATTTTAGATTCTACCTGTAAGTGATATCATTCGGTACCTGTTTTTCTCCGTCTGACTTACTTCCCTTATTATACTAGTTACACTTCTGCCTGACATATCATCCTTCTGCTTCACATGATACAACTCTCCTGCATACAGTTGGCATCATTCAGGTTTATGTAGCACCTTAATGGTAACACTTATCACAGTGTTATCCTCATCAGCTCCTCTGATGTGACTAAAGTCTGGAACATGTGATAGTTCATGCAGTCAAAACAGAACTCTACATTTGTCTTATTATTTGCTTTAAATTTTATTTAATGAACATAATTTACTTGCCTTTGGGTTCAATCTTGGGTAAGACTTCTTGGGATTATTTTCTCACGCATGGGTGATGCGTTCTTATGATTCCTTTATATCACAAAATATATACCCAGTACAAGAATTTAAAAATCCCAGGTTAAGATAGGCATGAATACTTCAATTTTCATTGAAAGATGAGATTCTAAAAGACTAGTGGCAGCTGAGGACCTGTGGAAAGGGAAGGGATGTGTGGAGGAATAAGGTTGTTGCCTTTTTCTTTATTCAGTTGAATCCCAGAAGTGTGCATTACAGTTTGTGTTTCTGGATAAATAGAGCATTTGATTCTTTTTAAAAAGAATTTTATTGGAATATAGATGCTTTACCAAGTTGTGTTCGTTTCTACTGCACAGAAAAATGAATCAGCTGTATTTGTATATATGGCTAATATGCATATATATAAATATATATATATATACACATAAATATATGCAGTGCTAAGTTGCTTCAGTCGTGTCTGACTCTTTGCAACCCTATGGACTGTAACCCACCAGGCTCCCCTGTCCATGAGATTCTCCAGGCAAGAATACTGAAGTGGGTTGCTGTGTCCTCCTCCAGAGGATCGTTTTGACCCAGGGACTGAACTTGCTTCTCTTATGTCTCCTTAAATGGCAGGTGGGTTATTTACCATATATATCCCTCCCCTTTTGATTTAAGATTGACTAGCTTAATCTTGTATTCCATGGGACTCTTAAAATTCTTCTCCAGCACCACAATTGGAAAGCAATTTTTCAGTGGTCAGATAAGTTTTCAAGTACCAAAAGGGGGTCCATCAGCAGCCTCACTAACAGCAAATGGCCAGGGAAAGGGGTCACCTTCACTATCAGGGTTAACAGTCATCTCCCATGCCAAAAGATGCTAGCAAGCCAGGTAGTACCTCCAGGACAGATACTGACCCCAAAGCAAGCAACCTGACAGGATGCTTAAGAATCAGCTGCTTTCTATTTATGCTTTGCAAATAAGATCATCTATATCATTTTTATAGATTCCACTGTATATGCTTAGACACTCAGTCATGTCTGATACTTTTTGACCCCATGGACTGTAGCCCACAAGTCCCCTCTGTCCATGGAATCTTCCAGGCAAGAATACTGGAATGGGTTGCCATTTCCTCCTCCAGGGAATCTTCCCAATCCAGGGTTCAAACTCATGTCTCTGTGTCTCCTGCTTTGGCAGGCAGATTCTTTACCATTAGTACTGACTTGGAAGCCCATAGATTTGCCCTGGGGCTGATCTGCTGGGAGCAGAAGGCATCCCTGCCTCTCCTCTGTCCAGTAGTCCCTGGCCATCCTGAAGCCAGTCTGCCGCTACCACTTTTCCTGTCCTCCAGCTCCTCGCTGGGAACTAGGGGTGCTAGTCACTACCCAACTTCCTCCTCCGTGGTCTCTGAGAAGCCACTTCCCAGGCTGCCAATGCCTCTTCAGGCTGTCCGCCATGTTATCCCATGGCCAAAATGAAGCAGGGCAAAGGCTGATAGAGTTTTGCCAAGAGAAGGCACTGGTCATAGCAAACACCCTCTTCCAACAGCACAAGAGATGGTTTTACACATGGACATCACCAGATGGTCAATACCAAACTATATTATATTCTTTGCACCCGAAGATGGAGAAGATCTATATAGTCAGCAGAAACAAGACCGGGAGCTGACTGTAGTTCAGATCGTCAGTTTCTTATTGCAAAATTCAGGCACAAATTGAAGGAAGTAGAAAAACCACTAGACCATTCAGGTAGGCCCTTATGATTATACAGTGGAGGTGATGAATAGATTCAAGTGACTAGGGCTGGTAGACAGAGTGCCTGAAGAACTATGGACGGAGGCTCGCAACCTTGGACAGGCGCTCTGTTGTCAGAGGTAATCTCTTTTGATTCAATGGGGTCAGGGAGGGAGGAGGAGATCTCACCTGGGCTGCCTTCTTGCTAGACTCGGGTCAGGAAATGCTGGACTCGAGTCACCTTCTTGGGCCAAGACAGGGTGCAGATGCACTGCTACTGTGCTCTCTCTTCAATCCTGAGGTCCCACACCATGTGACTTTCCTCTTTTCTGGTTTCAGAGTTGTCCTTGGCTACTTCTTGTGTTGTTTTCCAGGGCAAGAGTTTATTTAGCAATGGAGATCAGGGAGAAACAAGTTTAAACCATCTTGTCTGAACTGGAAGTCCCTCAATAGGTTTTAAGAACATGATTTCAAATATAGACAATGCTTGAAGTTTAAATTTGAATTTTGAATGGTCTTCCCAGGTGGCTCATTGGTAAAGAATCTGCTTGCCAATGAAAGAGGCACAGGTTTAATACCTCAGTCAGGAAAATCCCCTGGAGAAGGAAATGGCAACCCACTCCAGGCTTCAGAGGAAACTGGTGGGCTTCAGTTCCTGGGTTGAAAAAGAGTTGGGCGTGGCTTACTGACAAACAACAACAATATCTTCACAGGATCAGAAAATAATCCCTGCATATGAAAATATGCAGGGAAATTTTTGTTTCTATACCGTATATTCTGTCTGCCTAGACTTGTCACTAGAATATAATAGGTCACTTGTGTCTTCCACCTGAATGTCTTTATAGAAATACAAGCAAATACAAATGCATGTTCTATACACTGCCTCGCACTTTGCCTTTTTGAAATAATAGTCTATCTTAGAGCTCATCTTCCCATCTCAACACATAAAGAGTTTCATTATTCTTTTCTTAGTTGCACAGAATTTCATTGTCGAGTTGTGCCATAATTCATTTCATAAGGCTCACGTAGATAGGCTTTTTTAGATTTTTTTCTAATCCCATACAAATAAAGTCACAATGAATAAACTTGAACATATGCCATTTCACACACTTGCAAACGTATCTCTAGGTTAAATTTCCAGAAGAGGGATTGCTGGATCAAAAGGATAGAAGTGATTTTGCTGCATGTCAATTGCGAAATTGACTTCCATGGGCCTTGAGCCAGTTTTAACCCCAACCAGCAACGCATGAGAGGTCCAGTTTTTCCCACAAACTCACTAACAGAGTGTTGTCAAAAGTTTGGATTTTTTCCAGCCATATAATTAATTTCTTGAGAAAATAAAGATTGTATTTTTAAAGGCTTAGTGGTGTTTAGTAAATGGCAGAAGGGCTCTATGAATGTTTGGTTCTCCTCTTCACAGCCTTCAGTGTTCTTTTTTTGTTCATGATGTTTGAAAGGATGCATTGAATATCTGTATCTGTTGTTGCAGTTGTTTTGTTGCTACTTTGTGTCCAACTTTTTGTGACTCCATGCACTATAGCCCACCAGACTCCTCTGTCCTGGGATTTCCCCAGGCAAGAATACTGGAGTGGGTTGCCATTTCCTTCTCCAGGGATCTTCCTGACCCAGGAATTGATCCGTCTTCTGCTTTGCTGACAGGTTCTTTACCACTGCATCACCTGGGAATCTGTCTATGCCTATATCCATGCTATATCATCTACACATTGTGCTTGTATCTATGCTATATCTATTTGTCTGTGTACATGTACATACACACCCTAACCCTAATCCTATTTTGACATTTTATATATTTAGTTCTACTTTATATATATAATATATATATATAAATATATATAAACTTTATTAAACTTTAAAAATGTTTGGAAAATAGAGCCTCTACATGTGGAGTGATTTACAAAGTAGCACTTGATTCTTGGTTAAAGAAGTGAGATACATAAGATTCTAGAATTCAGAACCATACGGGATGCCCCAAGTTTGGGGCATCTTTAGATAAGGAGAGTGTCAAGTCTTTATGGGATGGAGATGTCTGCACAAAATGAGGAATATTTGAGGTATAGGAGTTCTTGGTGGCAGGTGGACATCTGGGTCCATAAAGGCTCCTCCTAAAGTATCATGGATTATTGATAGAGACAGTAGGGGGAAGCTCAGTTAGCTGCCTCCAGAATGAGTAAGGAAGTCAGGTCGACTGGGTAGGTTGCTTAGGGAGGGGATGCACTAAATGTTATTAGCAGTTTGGGGCAGGGACACCTTCCAAATCTTTCAAAACTCTTCTCTGAACGACATGGATTTTTTGGTTTCTTTATGAGTAGAAATCATTTCAGGTTTCTTAATTGTAAATTAGAGTCCTGTGAAGGTGCGAATAAATGTGAAAGAGGGAAAAAATGTGAAGGTTGAAATATTGTCTTTGTAATAATCTTCTTTCGTCTCCTCATTCTTTCTGCTTAAAAAACTCCAGTCTTCTAATTAGAAGATAAAGAATAAAAGAGAACGCACAGACTCCCTTATGTGATTCCTCTAAGAAATCAAAGCTCTTTCATTTTCAATTTTCTAGCATGACAACATGAAACAATCTCATTAAGAACTTAGTGGAACATTGATAAAGGTTAGGCAGAGTTCAGGCAGCCAGGGCTGAGAAATGCTTGAAAGTTTGGACAAAAATTGGGTAACTTCAGATTTAAGCTTTCAGGAAGCTGAAACTGAACAAGAGAAAACTCCCAGGCAATGATCAGTCAAGAGACATCCTCTCAAACCCAAAGACCCAGTAAGCACAGGGAGGCAAACAGATGCCCCAAGATGCAAATTTCATAGGAAGAAATGTGAGGTGATGCTTAAGGAAGTCCCAGGCAGTCAGGAAAAGGAAGCCACCCCATCGTAGCAGATACCTCCATCCCCCAAGGGGAATGCCCTATAGTATGTAGTATGGCAGGGAATCTATTTATGAATACCAGAAAGAGGCATGTTTTTAATCTGGGACCCTTTTTACAGACAGGAAGGCATGGCTTTAGAACAGATTTTAAAATGACTTATTAAAAGAAATGGTGAACTGTCCCTCTCTGAGTTCTATCTGCCTTACTGTGAAACTTGAAAGATTGACATGCAAGCAATCTAGACAGATGATAAATCTGGTATAAGTTTCAATGTCAGGGAGTCACATGCCATGCAGAATGAGCTTGTTTTCTTTGGGTCAGAAAGCCTCAGTGGCTGTCCCTCTTCTGCCAGTCTGCAGCCAAGCGATTAGGGAAGAGAGGGCAAATAGGGGCAGGGAGCAGCCTCATCCAGACAGCTTTCTAGTGTGAGTGATTCCTGCTCACCTTGTGTTGCCTACTCAGGAACCAGTGTATGACTCTAAGAGGCAGGCAGGGTTCTCCAGTCAAGTTACCGTTTATAACAGTAAGTGAAAGAGGAGAGTGAAATAGTTGGCTTAAAGCTCAACATTCAGAAAATGAAGATCATGGCATCCGGTCCCATCACTTCATGGCAAATAGATGGGGAACAGTGGAAACAGTGTCAGACTTTATTTTTGGGGGGCTCCAAAATCACTGCAGATGGTGATTGCAGACATGAAATTAAAAGACGCTTACTCCTTGGAAGAAAAATTATGACCAACCCAGATAGCATATTCAAAAGCAGAGACATTACTCTGCCGACTAAGGACTGTCTAGTCAAGGCTATGGTTTTTCCATTAGTTATGTATGGATGTGAGAATTCGACTGTGAAGAAGGTTGAGTGCCAAAGAATTGATGCTTTTGAACTGTGGTGTTGGAGAAGACTCTTGAGAGTCCCTTGGACTGCAAGGAGATCCAACCAGTCCATTCTGAAGGAGATCAACCCTGGGATTTCTTTGGAAGGAATGATGCAAAAGCTGAAACTCCAATACTTTGGCCACCTCATGCAAAGAGTTGACTCACTGGAAAAGGCTCTGATGCTGGGAGAGACTGGGGGCAGGAGGAGAAGGGGACGACAGAGGATGAGATGGCTCGATGGACATGAGTCTGAGTGAACTCCAGGAGTTGGTGATGGACAGGGTGGCCTCGCGTGCTGTGATTCATGGGGTTGCAAAGAGTCGGACACGACTGAGCAACTGAACTGAACTGACAGCAGTTCAGTTCCTTCTAAGGACAGAAGAATAATGGAAGCCTCAGTCCAGTCTGAAATGGGAATTCAATTCAATTTAATATGTATACTTATAAAAGATGAAAATAGATTCAAAGAATGGTGAGATCAGGCTCCAGGGTCCCCTTGTTGGTGGTAAGAGAAATATTCACATTTTGAGATATCAGGAAGCCATTCTGGCTTTTACATATTTCAACTTGAATTTGAAGCTAACTAAAATAGCTCCTTTGTAGCCTATCAATTGTACATTGTACATCAGTTTTAATTATTACAGAAAAAGGCACATTGAATGTTCATGTTAAAAGTAAAGATTAAATGCCTCCCTTCCTGGGGTACCAGTGCTAGGATTCATTTGATGATAAGAATCCCTTCTCAAGTGCCAAGGCCATGGTGACTTGATGGCCTTGTGTGATTGATCTATGTGTGTGTATGTGTGTGTTTTACCTTGAATACGTGTATCTTGGACTTGTTTAATGTTCTTTGTTCTGGACAAGATATAAAGCTGAGCTAAACAGTTGGAATGTAAATTGGTACAGCCACTATGGAAGACAGTATAGAGATTCCTTTAAAAAACTAGGAATAAAACTACCATATGATTTAACAATCCCACTACTGGGCATAAACCCTGACAAAACCATAATTAGGTAAGATATATGTACTCCAATGTTCATTGCAGCACTGTTGACAATTGTCAGGACATGGCAGCAACCTAGATGGCCATTGACAGTGAATGGATAAAGAGGCTGTGGTGCATATATACAATGGACTATTTGTCAATGCTAATGAGGTGGGTGAACTTAGAGCTTATTATGCAGAATGAAGTAAGTCAGAAAAAGGAAAAGCAAATATCATATATTAATGCATATATATGGAATCTAGAAAGACGGTACTGATGAACTTATTTGCAGGGCAGCAATGGAGATGCAGACATTGAGAACAGACTTGTGGACACGGGTGGAGGGATGGGTAGGAAGGTGAGGATGGGACAAATGGAGAGTAACATATACACTTTTTGCAATTCTTTTTCTTGGGGATGGTCTTGATCTCCTGTACAATGTCACAGACCTTGGTTTATAGTTCTTCAGGCACTCTATTGGATCTAATCCCTTGAATCTATTTCTCATTTTCACTGTATAATCACAAGGGATTTGATTTAGGTCTAGTGGTTTTCCATACTTATTTCAATTTAAATATAAATTTTACAATAAGGAGTTAATGATCTGAGCCATAGTCAGCTCCCGGTCTTATTTCTGCTGGCTGTATAGAGCTTCTCCATCTTTTGCTGCAAAGAATATAATCAATCTGATTTTGGTATTGACCATCTGGTGATGTCCATGTGTAGAGTCTTCTGTTGTGTTGTTGTAAGAGGGTGTTTCTTATGACCACTGCATTCCCTTGGCAAAACTCTGTTAGCTTTTGCCCTGCTTCATTCTGTACTCCAAGGGCAAATTTGCCTATTACTCCAGATATTTCATGATTTCCTACTTTTGCATTCCAAACCCCTATAATGAAAAGAACATCTTTTTTGGGTGTTAGTTCTAGAAGGTCTTCTCAGTTTCAGTTCAGTTCAGTTCAGCTGTTCAGATCATGTCCAACTCTTTGCGATCCCATGAATTGCAGCACGAGAGGCCTCCCTGTCCATCACCAACTCTCGGAATTTACTCAAACTCATGTCCATTGAGTCGGTGATGCCATCCAGCCATCTCATCCTCCATCGTCCCCTTCTCCTCCTGCCCCCAATCCCTCCCAGCATCAGAGTCTTTTCCAGTGAGTCAACTCTTCGCATCAGGTGGCCAAAGTATTGGAGTTTCAGCTTCAGCATCAGTCCTTCCAAAGAACACCCAGGACTGATCTCCTTTAGGATGGACTGGTTGGATTTCTTTGCAGTCCAAGGGACTCTCAAGAGTCTTCTCCAACACCACAGTTCAAAAGCATCAATTCTTTGGTGCTCAGCTTTCTTTTTTTTCTTTAATATAAAAAGCACAATTTATTAATACAAAGGACATAAAGCAGATACACATAGTTGATTAAACTAGAAAAATGTATGTACAAACTTTCAAATCAGATTAACAGTTCAATCAAATCTGGGGGGAAACACAAAGATATAGTATACCTGCACCACCATCTCTCTGGGTCCTCTCCTTGCACCAGTCCCAAGCATCCTGCATCCTGCATCCTGCATCAGATATCGACTGGCGATTCGTTTCTTACTTGATAGTATACATGTTTCAATGCCATTCTCCCATCTCATCCCACCCTCTCCCTCTCTCTCTCCCCCAGAGTCCAAAAGTTCACTCTATAGATCTGAGTCTCTTTTGTTGTCTCGCATACAGGGTCATCATCCCCATCTTTCTAAATTCCATATAT
>SJYQ01000457.1:898197-913093 GCA_006410935.1 Redunca redunca
TAAAGAAATGAAAATAGAATTAAAAATTTTAAATATGCCATTTTCTTATCTGATTACCTAATTTACTTAATATATTGGATGCTAAATATTCACAATTTTAGGCATGTTATTTAATATTTAATTAATATTTAACTATGAAATATGTCTATTTTTAGGAATATCTACATATATTTATAGGCAAACATTCAGACTTGTTTTTATCTTTTTTTTATTATGCTCAGATAACATAATTTAAAAGTGATCCTGTCAGCCATTTTTCAGTGTACAGTTCAGTGATATTAAATATGTTCTCAAAGTGAGGCTTTTCATCTTGTACAACTTAAATTCTTTGCACATTAAATGATAACTTTCATTTCCCCACACACATTTTTTATGCCATATAAACTTTTGTGATCATGGTTGAAATTGGGAAAATTTCTGTTCTGTTCAGTTTCACAAATGAGATGTAAGATTCAAAAGAATTCCCATAGATGAGTGTTTGGCTGTGTACCCTTCACACTTGGCTTCTCCTCCACGACATACTCACTTCTGGTGCTGGATGCTACCGGCAATGTTTCTATTGAGATGTGACCTCTGGCCCTGCACCATCTGGTGACACTCTTGCATAGATTTGCATAGGAGGCAGCAGGAGTCTTCATGGGGGCAATTCCCGAATCCTAGTGACTGGCAATAACTATATAGTTGAGTGGCCACAAACCATATGGTGACACCCCATCACTCTAAACCAGTTATGTATCCTCACATACCTTCAAAATTCTCTGTGGCTTCTCCAAGGCTACCTGGCAGGAGAAGTGTGACAAGATGGGCAAAAGAAAGAGATGAATTAACCAGTTGCACTAAAAGATCTTATGTTAACTACTTGTCCTTAAAATGTCTCACTTTTGCAAAGTGTGGTAGCCTTAGTGCTAGTGATGGTGAAAGTCACTCAGTCATGTCGACACTTTGTGACCTATGTATAGTCCATGGAACTCTCCAGGCCAGAATACTGAAGTGGGTAGCCTTTCTCTTCTCCAGTGGTAGCCTTACAATGTATCAACTTGGTTTGGTTGAACCATATTCCCCAGAATTTCTTTCCAATGCATTTCCACGTAAGAGGAAAGCACAGTAGAGATACAAGAGGAGGTTGGAAATGGGGAGGGGATGCAGCAGCTCTTGTCATTCATACTCTCTGTGTATGCTTGGAGTAAGGCTGCTTCACCTCCTCTGGATTCTGCTTCTACATCACTGTCTCCTGTGCCAGAGATTTGTGTCTTAGTTTCCTCTTTGTTGGTCATGTTTTTTCTTGGTGATTAATAAATTCTGAATTCTGTGATGATGAGAAGGAATTTGTAAGCATAATCTGATAGGAAGAATCACAATGTGTTTTAATGGTCTTCACTGGTGGCTCAGATGATAAAGAATCCACCTGCAATGCAGGAGACCCAGGTTTGATCTCTGGGTTGGGAAGATGCCCCAGAGAAGGGAATGGCTACCCACTCCAGTATTGTTGACTGGAGAATCCTATGGACAGAGGGCTTGGTGGGCTACAGTCCATGGGGTCACAAAGAGTCAGACATGACTGAGTAACCAACATTTTCACACTTTAATGGATAGAAGTGGCATTTCATGTTGCACCAATATGAGCTGTACTGAGTAACAAAATTAAGGATCCTGAGTGCCAGTCCAGGTTCAATGCATGATACTGGATGCTTGGGGCTGGTGCACTGAGAAGACCCAGAAGGATGGTATGAGAAGGGAGCAGGGAGGGGGGTTCAGGATGGGGAACACGTGTATATCTGTGGCAGATTCATATTGATATATGGCAAAACCAATAAAATATTGTAAAGTAATTAACCTCCAGTTAAAATAAATAAATTTATATTAAAAAAATTAAGGATCCTTTCAGTAGGAGTAGCTTAGAGCATTTTTGTCAGTCTCTTGGTGTCACAAATTATGTGAACTGAGCATACCATTAATGCAGTCACACATTGCTTTCATTGTAAAGTGTCTTTGTCACAGCTTGAAAAATTGTCATTCACCAATTAACATAGGTAGACACTTTCTTCATGGTGTGCAAATGTAAAATAATTATTTTACCAGTGTGGTTTCTGCCCAGAGAATTCTGGATTCATTAACAATGATGACAAAATATAGTCAAATAAATATTGTGAAATCATTTCCAAGGATGCTTTCAAAGAGCTTTCTCTAGAATTGTCCTTATTACTCTACTTGAGACCAGTTTTATAAACTTATGACCACAATATAACTATTTTATGAGTCTGTGTTTATTTTCAGCACTTAGAGGAGAAGACCAGGAGTTTAAAGTCAGGGAAGCAATATCAGATTCTCTGATCTACATCTTACCACATGGGATGACTTTGGGCAAAGCTCTAAGACTGTGTGAGCTCATTTGCATTATCCATAAATAGGAATGTGTGTTACCAAGGTTAGCACTCATATCTCCCAGTAACTGAGGTAAAGTTTAAGAAGCAAGGGAAAGATAGGCTTAGTAAAGTGACAAACCATCCCAAACCTCAATGACTTAGCAAAATAGGTTTCTTTTCAGATCATATCACATGTCACATGGTGGTATGACTCACCTAGGCTGTTCCATGGGGACTCAGTCCATTTGTGTCTTATAGTTCCACCTTCTTGTGAATCGTTGGGGCCTTCTGTTCACCTGGGGGAAATGTGAGAGCCACACATGGGAAATTTCTAAGGTTCACCTCGGCAGTGGTACACATTTCCCTGTCCCATTTTTGCCGTAGTGACACTTAAGTGCTCTTAGTAGCTCACACATGGCATGCTGGCTGCCTGTGACTCTTAAGACAAGCTATCAAATTAAAACTGCAGTGAGGTACCACCTCACACCAGTCAGAATGGCCCTCATTAAAAAGTCTACAAGTAATAAATGCAATAGAGAGTGGGGGAGAAAAGGGATCCCTCCTATGCTATTGGTGGGGATGTAAATTGGTAGTCACTATGAGGAACAGTATGGAAATTCCTTAAAAAACTAAAAATAAAGCTACCATATGACCCTGCAATCCTACTCCTCTCTAATTCAAAAAGATACATGCATCCCTATGTTCACAATAGCACTATTTACCATAGCCAAGCCTTGCTGTGTCACTTCAGTCGTGTCCAACTCTGTGCGACCCCATAGATGGCAGCCCACCAGGCTCCCCCATCCCTGGGATTCTCCAGGCAAGAACACTGGAGTGGGTTGCCATTTCCTTCTCCAATGCAGGAAAGTGAAAAGTGAAAGTGAAGTCGCTCAGTCGTGTCCGACTCTTAGCGACCCCATGGGCTGCAGCCTACCAGGCTCCTCCGTCCATGGGATTTTCCAGGCAAGAGTACTGGAGTGGGGTGCCATTGCCTTCTCCTGGAAACATCCTAAATGTCCATTGACAGATAAATGGATAAAGAAAATGTGGTATGTATAAACTGCATTGGCTAAAAGTTTCACTTGGGAAAAACTTGAACAAATCTTTCGACTAACCCAATACAATGAAATATTATTCAGTCATTAAAAAAGAACAAAAAAGAATGAAATAATACCACTTTCAGCAATATCAATGGACCTATGGATTATCATTCTAAGTGAAATGAGTCAGAGAAAGACAAATACTGTATTATATCATTTATATGTAGAATCTAAACTGTGACACAAATGAACTTATCTGTGAAACTAAAACAGACTCAGATATAGACAATAGACTTGTGGGTGCCAAGGGGGAGAGGAGTAGGAGAGGGAAGGATTGGGAGTTTGGGATTGCAAGCTATTGTATACAAAATGGATAAACAACAAGGTCCTACTGTATAGTATAGGGGAATATGTTCAATATTCTGTAATAAATCATAGTGGAAAATAATATGTGAAATAATATGAGTCATTTTGCTGACCAGCAGAAATTAAACACAACATTGCAAGTCAACCTTATCATGCTGTTACCACTCCCAGGAATGCCACAGGACTGATTTCAGCCTTGGTTACTTCTCCATAACTCTTAAGACCCATCTCAAGTGCTATCACTGAGTCGGATGTGACTGAGCTACTGAACTGACTGACTGACAAGTACCATCAAACTAGTGCTTTTAGTAGGCCTGACTATTCTTTTACCAAATGTAAACTAGATTTTGTACCTTTCCTTATCATCCTTATATTTCCACATCATATCTTGTAAATGGTGGCATGTACATTTCTTCATGATTCTACTGGAAAACAGATTTTTTTTCTTCTTAAAGTCCCTGAAAAGCAGTATAGTTATCCTTTAGTTATCAGTATAATAATGGCAGAGCAGAAGTAACATGTAGAATACAGAGCATGTGGTGGCGCAGAAAGGACATTTACTAATGAGATTAGAGAGATGCTCACCCAGTCAGAATGCTCACTGAATATAAAAACAAAAGTGAAAGTTTTAGTTGCTTAGTTGTGTCTGACTCTTTGCAACCCCATGGACTGAAGCCCGCCAGGCTTCTCTGTCCATGGGATTTTCTAGGCAAGAATACTTTCCCTTCTCTAGGGTATCTTCTTGACCTGGGGATCAAACTCGACTCAGATGATAAAGAATCTGCCTGCAATGTAGGAGACCCAAGTTAAATCCCTGGGTCCAGAAGATCCCCTGGAGAACGGAATGGCTACTCACTCTGGTATTCTTGCCTGGAGAATCCCATGGACAGACGAACATGGCAGGCTATAGTCCATAGGGTCATAAAGAGTCAGACATAACTGAGTGACTAACTCACTTATTGTAAACTTCTGATGTATTCAGAACCTGAATCCTGGGCATGTTTACTCTGAGCTGCAATGTTCTCAGTCAATCCTTAATAACATGTGGTGGAAACTTTTCTGCAGCATAGGGCTAAGAGAGGAGTAGGAACTGACTACTCTTGAACTCTAACTGTGTGCTTGCTTGGAAATTTATTACAGACCTCCTAAAGCAGGTCTGTGAGCATCCTTTTATGTTTCAGAAAAATGAAACTTTGAACAGTAGTGAGGCTAGGTGTAGAAAACTCATAAAACTCATAAGCAGCAAAGTTAGGATTTAATTCAAAACTTTCTGGCTTAAAAACTTCTCTTTTTTCCCGTTCCCAACAAACACTATTCTCAAGGAAATGAACATTTGGTTTTGAAGTCAAGCCTTACTTGCATGAAACAAACATTGAACAAATGTTTGTGATGAATCCAAATGTGATATGAATCTAGTTCCCAGTGTTTGACTGCAATCAGGAGCAAGAAGATCAGAGAAATGTGGGCCTGGAATTGGGCCTTGTGGGGCTAGATGTGGCAAAGCTTTTTGCTCTGTTTCATTCCTGGAAGAACAGATTGGAGATCTTCATGTGGAGGTCCTACTCACTGATGGCATTTTCAAGAGCCAAGCCAAGGTCACTGAGTGAGCTAGGCTATCTTTCAGTTGGCATTATGTTCCTGTTATATGAATCAACCAATTCTTTACCCTCACCATGGATCCATTCACAGCAGCTAAGCCTACTTCATTAGTGAATTTTTTTTCCATGTCTGATGGTAGGAATGCCATGATTTAGGGGTTCTGGAATCCACTGGGTAGAAGGAGAGACCAGCTTAGCCCCACTGGAAGCCAGTCTGAAACAGACACTGGCTTGTTCATAAGGCTCATGATTTCACCTCTCTGGTCCTCAGTTTTGGTTGAGTTTTGTTTTTAATATAAAATAGAGAGTAAAATATTTCTTTTAGTCCTATATCTTCTTAGAAGCTTCACTTTTTTAGCTTAGGGAAAGATTAGTGACGTGATCTTGTCAGAAGTCCCAAACAAATGCAATCACAAATATTATCTAGGAGTGCTTTCTCAGAGGCAAGTATTGCCACAGGCTAAAAGGTTTCTTTGCTAAGATTAAAGAAAGAGAGTCAGGATTAGGAGGCAAGGTCCTTCCAAGGATGTTGGAGAACTTCTGGAGCTAAGGGCAGCCGTATTTGCAGAGCTAACTACAGGGAGCAGGGGAAAGTTTGTCAATGTTTGCTGGAGACTCTGATATTTAAATAAGTCTTGAATATCATATTTGATTTTCCATATTCAGTGTATCCCAATAAGATGCAAGGACCTCCCTCCACTAAGGAGAGAATACACAGAGCATAGCCATGGCTCGGCTCAGATGCCAACTTCCAAGGTGATGGTTGTGTGAGCCCAGAGGACTTAGGGTGCTATTCTTTTTTTTTTTTTTTTAATTTTATATACCTTTTGTTTATTTTGTTTTTCTTTTTATTTTTCCCTCAGTGTTTCAGAATAACATATTTTAGGGAAAATACTGAATTCATATGGAAGAAAAACATTTTACCAGTTATCAAGTTTAAACATTGTCATAGGACTTAGGGTGCTATTCTGAGACTCTGTTTACTCACCCTTCAGAAAACTTCCCTGTGACTCAGATGGTAAAGAATCCACCTGCATTGCAGGATACTTGGGTTCAATCCCTGGGTTGGGAAGATCCCCTGGAGGAGGGCGTGGCAACTCACTCCAGTATTCTTGCCTGGAGAATTCCCATGGACAGAGGAGCCTGGCAGACTACAGTCCATGGGGTCACAAAGAGTGGGACATGACTGAGCAACTAAGCACAGCCCACAACACAAGAAATCCAGAAGGGAAGGAATATGTATATACATATGGCTGATTCACTTCACTGTACTTCAGAAACTAGCACAATGTTGTGAAGTAACTGTACCTCAATTTAAAAAAAATAATGGAACTGATATTAACTGTAGCTTATTATAGCTTCAGTTACCTTTTCTTTCATGGTCAAATCACAGTGATTTTTTTTCTTACCAAAGAGCATCTTCTCTCCCCTCTTTAAGGCAGCTTTATTGGAATATAACTTACTTAACATGTAACTTCCTCATTTAAGGCATACAATTCAGTGCTTTTTTTAGTATGTTCACAGAGTTGAGTAACCATCATGCATGCGTGCTTAGTCCCTTCAGTCATGTCCAACTCTTTGAGACCCTATGGACCATAGCCCACCAGGCTCCTCTGTCCACGGGATTCTCCAGGCAAGAATACTGGAGTGGGGTTCCATTTCCTTCTCCAGAAACCATAGCAGTAATCTAATTTCAGATATATAGATATATATTTTTTACCTCGTTAAAGAAATGTTTTCAAGTGTCATCAATAAAGTAACTTTAAGAATAAATCAGACTCTGTCTATTTCTGTTTTGTAAATGAATTCATTTGTATCATTTTTTCTTAGATTCCAGGTATACACACTACTATATTTATAGATAATCAACAAGGTCCTACTGTATAGCACAGGAAACTACACTCAGTATCTTGTAAGAACCTATAAGGAAAAATACTCTGAAAAAGAATATATATATATATGTATATGTATAACTAAAGCACTTGCCTGTACACCTGATAGTAATACAACACTATGCTCTATGAAAAAAAACGAAAACAGAAACTGAGGCTGACATTGCTGTGTGAGGTTAGCCATCCTGCGTGTGATGTGTGTCAGGCTATGCCTACGTCCAGCACATAGTAGCCAACATACATAATATCAGACAGTAACTGTAACCATCAAGTGAGTTAGTGTTCTGTTTCATTGCCATCTCCTTATGCTGGATACATTTCTCCCCTGCATTTGTATGCTTCCTCATGATGTGGTGTCCTGGACTGATTCTGAATTTTTGTGATTTTGAAATGGACATTTGGATTACAAAAACATACATTTAAGACCTCACTCATCACTACATTGAAACTTTTTTTTTGCCCCAGAAAAAAGTAATATTTCCATTTCTCTTTAAATTATGTCTGATTAATTGTTTCTTACATATATGGAATCCTAAATAAGCTATGCAAAGTGTGTGCTAAGTCACTTCAGTCGTGTCCAACTCTTTGCAACCCTACAGACTGTAGCCTGCCAGGCTCCTCTGTCCATGGGATATTCCAGGCAAGAATACTGAAGTCGGTTACCATTTCCTTCTCCTGGGTATCTTCCCAACCCAGGGATATAAACTGAGTCTCTTATATCTCAGGTGGTTTCTTTACCACTAGTGCCACTGGGGAAGCTCTTAAATATACATGGAGTACTAGATGAGCTATATGATAGTTTTCTTTAATTTTAAACATGCATAAAAATGACCCTGGATTGTGCTTAGGTCTTATTTTTCTATTATGTTTGATCACAGGATATTGAATATAGTTCCCAGTGCTATAGAGCAGGACTTTGATAAACAACGGGTTTATAGTATTCTCTATATAATAGTTTGCATATGCTCAACTCAAAGTGCCTCTCTCCCTTGACCACCACNAGCAGGACTTTGATAAACAATGGGTTTATAGTATTCTCTATATAATAGTTTGCATATGCTCAACTCAAAGTGCCTCTCTCCCTTGACCACCACAAATCTGTTCTCTATGTCTATGCATCTGTTTCTGTAAATAAATTCCTTTGTGTTGTGTTTTAGATTCCATGTATAAGTGGCATCATGTGATATTTGTTTTTCTCTGACTTACTTCACTTATATGATAACCTCTATGTTCATCCATGTAGCACAAATGGCATTGCTTCTTTTTTATGATGGAATAGTATTCTATTGTATATGCATACAACATCTTCTTAATCTATTCATCTGTTGATGGACACAGGTTGTTTCTTGGCTATTGTAAATACTGTTGCTATGAACATAGGGGTGCATATTCATAGTTTTAGGAGTGTGAATTATAGTTTTCTCTGGATGTATGTCTGGGAGAGCAATTAGTGGACCATACAGAAAGACCTACATCTGTCTCTCCTTGGCTTATCTTTTATTTCTTCTTCAGGGTATTAATGCAAGTCTCCTCACTTATCTTTCTGCCCTCAGTCTATCAGTTCTGGCCCAGCTTCCAGAGAGGTCTCTTGCAAGACCTCTTCTGAAGGCATGTGTGGTCCTCAGGTTCCCACATGGGTTCTCCAGCTTGTTCAATGTATATGTTTCTAAATTCACCAATACCCATTTGTGGAACACCCACTGTGACAAGGAGAGTCACTGAGAATACAGTGGTACTCGGGATCCATTTCCAAAAATATTCATCCTATAAACAGAGAATACAATTTAACCTACTCCCTCATCTGACTTATCATTTGAGAGCAAGAGTGATACCTTATTCATCTTTGTGTGCCCAGCATCTATGCCTAACTCAGATTTTGGGTGTGGTGCATATTTGAAAACTTCCTTGAAGAACTATGTAAATGTATTCAATTCCTCTTATTTAAATAGTTAGAGTATTTACATGTGATAGCAATTGGATAGCTCTCATTGATTGAATGCCTAATATAGGTGAAACAATTTCCATACTTTATCTCATTCTCATAAAAACCTTACAAAGAAGATAAAACTCATGCAATCAGGAAGCTTCCCAAGTCTTTGTAAAGTATCAGTGGTGTCTGAATTCAGAGTTACCAGCTTCCAAAGTCTTTCCAGAAAGACATCAAATGGTAAAATGATAACAGTATTAATCGAGTTAATTTAATGTATGAGTTGGTAATTGTTCTTGATTCACATAGATACATGATGAATATCACTCCCCCAAAGAAATAAAGTATCACCAGGCAAAACCAAAAGGGAAAAATACACAGAGGCACCATTCTGAGCAAAAGTTGAAATTATTATTTTGACTACAAGTGTGCCAATATGTATCAGAAACTTTTCAGCACATGAGACAGAATTATACAAAAAAGAAGACTCATGGTATCTGTTACTGTTTAATAAGGGAAGCTTTCAATTTTTTTTTTTCTTCCAGAACAAGGTTTCTTAAGTTTTAACTTGCTAAAGAATCACCTGGAGATCTTATTAAAACACAATTTACACAAACTTAATACCCAGAGTTTCTGATTTAGGATGGAGTCTGTGGATTTGCATGTCTAGTAAGTTCCGAGTAATGACAGTTGCTGTGGTTCAAAGACCACATTCAGAGAATCACTGCTTAGAAGGAAAGCCCTCTGAGGTTCATGCCACACAGGCCTCAAGATTCCCACTGCTTTGTTTCCATGCCTCTGGTGAGCTAGACTTAATTCAGATCTAGATTCCTAGAAAGGTCTGTACTAAGGACGTTTATATACTTGCTTTACACTGACCCAAGGGATCTTCCAGATCCAGGGATCTAACCCATGTCCTTTGCATTGCAGGCACATTCTTTAACATCTGAGCCACCAGGGAAACCCTAACTATATTTATATTTTATATTGCAATATAACATAACACACTATTAAGGATAATTACTGTATGTTTTACAGATTAATTTACTGGATCACAGAGGGCCAGAGTGATATGATCTCTAATGGGCCTGTAGTTACAAGATTTTAAATTTGAATTTAGCAACTGATGCTTCACTTTCTTTTTTTTTTAATGGAATAAGTTGTGGTTTCTAAGGAGAGAATAGAATATCTCCTAATCTTGGCTGTGGTCTTAGGCAGAGGAGGAGCCTTTGGAACTCATCAGAGGTCATCTGATGGCAATGGTGCTCCATTTGGACCCTGTGGGCCAAATAAAATAACATATACCAGGGGTCCAGAGCAGTGTGTCCTGCAGATACTCAAAACACCTCTAGGGCCTTTTCTGGGGCATTACATCCAGCCCTTGACTTTTTTTTAAGTTTATTGAGCCATATTTTTGCATCATAAATTTAATGCAATTAAACTGATCAGTCCAGTAGGTTTTAGCACATTCACATCATTGTACAACCATCATCATACCTGTTGTAGATTATTTCAACACCCAGTACACATTAGCCATCATTCCCCAGCCCCAGTGCCCAACCCAACCCCTCTACCAGCCACTAATGCACTTTCTAGCTATACAGTGTTGCCTTATTGGGACCTTTCACATAAGTGGAATCACTCAGTGTATGATCTTTTGTGACGGGCTTTTTTCACTTAACACAATGTTTCCAAGGTTCAAGTTTCACTTCTGTTATAGTATGTGTCTGCACACCATTCCTTCCCTGATAAGGTTTTACTGTAATACATATTTTGTCCTTTAGTTGATGAACACTTGTTTCCATTGTGGGCTGTTTATGAATAAGACTCCTGTGAACATTCATGCACAGGTTTTTATGTGAACATGTGTTTTCCTTTCTACAGAGTATGTACCTGTGAATGAAATTATTGGGTCCTGTTCCCCTTTTTAAGGTTTTTTATTTTGAAATAATTTACAGCAAATGGAAAAAAAAAGTTCCCAAATGTCCAGTGTACTTTTTACCCAGTATCCCACAATGGGAACACTTTACATAACAGTGATGCAGTATCATAACCAGGACATTGACTTTTATAAACTACACAGAACTATTCTGATGCCTCCATTTTGACAAACATTGATGTGTGTCCATGTGTGTGTGGTTCTGTGTAATTTATCACTTGCATACATTTGTGTAATCGCCACCATAACCAAGATGCAGAATTGTTGTCATTATAAGATGAAACCTCATGCTATCCATTTAATGCCACACCCATCTTCTCCCATCCCTAACATCTGAGGAACATGAATCTGTTTCCATCTTCAGTAATCTTTTTTAAAGTAATGAAAATGTTACAGAATGTGTGTCTATTTTCAGGCTGTAGGAGCTATATGCAGACTGGGACATCAAAAGATCTATTTTCTAATTTAATCCCCTGACACATTTTTTGAACTAATTTCAGCAATCCAATCAGTTTTAACAAATTCTTTTTTTCTTTTCTTCACTGAAACCAGGCCAAGGGAAAGTCTCTCAAATCTACTGCACAAGAGGTTGATAAACTTAATTAAATAAGTGGCTGTTAATGCAAAACGCTTTACAAGCATTTATTTAATTACTAGAATTAATTTGATCTTATTTATATCTGTAGTCTGTGTATGTAGATCTGCAACTAAATTTGCAATCGTGGTAAACAGATTGTTAGGGACAGAGGAAGGGAGGAAAAAATAGCATGGAAACATTTTTAAGGGCTGAAAAATATGTACCGAGTAAATTTCTTGTCTATTTCTACAGTTTTACAATAAGAATATAAATGGTGGGGCAGAGAAAGTATTGCTCTGACCTTGGTACTTGAAAAGGTGAGGTCTAAATAAAACTATTTTTCTGCCTGAATACTATCATTATCTTTAATGAAAGTGGGCATCACAAGGACGTTTCAAATTGTTCCTTAGGTAATAAATTAGCTGCCAGGACTAGACTCAGAATATTTTCCTTAAATATGAAAACACAGATTCATCTGCCCTGTCTAGCTACATAATACATTTGTTTATATTAATATAAAAATCTATTCTAAAGAGTCTTAATACGTCTATCACTGTCCTTTTCATCAAAGAATACATACCTTTGGCTGTATCTGTTATATTAGACCTTTAATTGTAGCATGAGCATTTACTAGTTGATGTTCTTAGTGGTGACAATATCTTTATTAAAATTTATTTTACAAAGTATAGTTGATTTACAATGTATTAATTTCTGCTGTACAGCAAAGTAATTCAGTTATATATATATACATTATTTTTCATATTCTTTTCTATTGTGGTTTATTATAGGATATTGAGTAGAGTTCCCTGTGCTGTATATAGTAGGACCTTGTTGTTTATTCATTCTTTATATAATAGTTTATATAATAGTGTGTATCCGCTAATCTTAAACTCCTAATCCACTGCTACCCACCTCCCCTTTGACAACCACCAGTCTGTTCTCTCTGTGAGTCTTTTTTTTTTGTTTTGTAGATATGTTCATTTGTGTCATAGATTCCACATAGAAATGATATCATATGGTATTTGTCTTTCTTTGTTTGACTTTTTTCACTTGGTATGATAATCTCTAGATCTACCCAGTGTTTCTGCAAATGGCATAATGTCATTATTTTTCATGGCTGAGTAGTATTAATGGAGACAAATCTTGATACTGATAGAGCTTCTTTTGGTTTCCCTTCACGCTTCCATCTTCTTCCCAATAGGAAATGAGATGGTTCTCATATAGATGACTTCTAATGACCATTTAGATCTTGTAAAAGACACATCAGGTCATTTCATATGCAGTTGATGGAGGTCTCTTTATTTTTAGCTTGAATGGGTTTTGCAGAGAATAAGGAAACTGCCATAAAATTGCTCACGTTAGGGTCAATTCAATCTTTAGAAGCAATCGTGACACTCATCTAATATTCATTAAATGTTTACCTTTTAGATTTAGAGAAAAGTTCTTGTGCTTTTGGAACTTAAGATCTATCAGGGAGACTAAAAGGTGAATCCAATGATTACCATACACAATGAAAAATAGGATAGAAGTGAATGATATATGTTGAGGCTCCACTGGTTAGAGAGGAAGACTTTGTAACTCAAGCTGGATAATGGGAGATTTTCTGGAGGAAGGACTCTGAGATTTAGTCCCAAAGGACACACATCTCATGCATCCACATGTGACTATGTTGTGTCACTGTGCCCAAACTCCTCTCTGCCTAGAAGGACCTATCTGATTCAGCAAAGTAACACCTACTCAACTTTAAAACTTAGCTTGAAGGTGGTAACCATGATAGTGTCTCTTCTACCTCTGCAGAAAAAAATACTAATCCTATAATTATGTAAAATACGAATACAACTCCCCACTAAAACCAACCAAATAAATATATTGAAACAATATTCCTTCCCACTTCCCTCTTGCTCCTTTTACATCACCTTTTTTAAAAGAATGTGGTTATTTTGTGAAGCAAAAACACAAATTTGTACTTCCTTTCCTATGCAAACATTAGCATTTTATACATGCGTTATTCCACTTTGCTTTTCTCTCACAACCATATATTCTGGAGCTCACATTGTAGGATTATGTGCAAAGCTTCATTCATTTTCAAACTCACCTATATTCTATGATATGGATATACCACAGTTTAGTCCCCAGTATAGGGACATTTCAGATGATTCTCTCATTTTGCTGGTATAGATGGTGTAAAAATATCTTTATGAATTAATTTGGTCTTAGTCAGCTCTGCCTCCTATGACAAAATGCCATAGAATGGGTGACCTGAATAGCAGACATTTATTTCTCACAGTTCTAGAAGTTGGAAAGTCCAGGATCAAGATGCCAGCTTATTTGTTTCCTAATGATAGCTGTCCTCTAACTTGTGAATGGCCTCCTGCTCACTGTGTCTTGTCAGAGAAAGAAAACTCTCCTGTCTCTTCTTGTTCTTAAAAGGGCACTGAACATATTGTGATGGCTCTACCCTTATGATATCACATGGACCTAATTACTTCTTCCAGAGGTCCTAATTCCTAATACTATCACATTGAAAGAATAGGGCTTCAATATATGAATTTAAGATGTCCTCAGTCAATCTATAATACATTAAAAAATGTGGGGAAAGAGCAGTGTTTCATATATATATGGAGCTCACATTGTAGGATTATGTGCAAAGCTTCATTCATTTTCAAACTCACCTATATTCTATGGTATGGATATACCACAGTTTAGTCCCCAGTATAGGGACATTTCAGATGATTCTCTCATTTTGCTGGCTTTGCCACATCTTAGATTTGGCACAGAGGATCCACTTCCTCAACCAAGGATCAATCTAGGGTTCCCTGCATTGGGAGCATGGAGTCTTAGCCACTGGACCACCAGGGAAGTTCCGTGGCCAGTGATACTTGAACCAAAGTGAGATTTCTAGGTCAAAGTGTAAATCCCATGTAATTTTACTAATGCTAAATTTCACACTTAGCGTTTACACAATTTTTATGGCTCTTACCCATATATTGGAGTGTGTTTTTCCCCACATACTGTAATATGTTCTTGATCTTTTGGGTTACTGCTAACTTGATATGTGAAAAATAACAAGTTTTGATTAGCATTTATTCTATTGTGAGCAATGTCAGGTATATTTTCCCTGCTTTTAGGTTTATTTGCTTTTATTTTCTTGTGAACTGCCTGTTCTTATCTTCAACATATGTTTCAATGTATGG
>SJYQ01000457.1:929611-954442 GCA_006410935.1 Redunca redunca
ATCATTGGGTGGGTGGGTGGGGGGTTCCCTAGTGGCTCAGAGAGATCATTTGAGGTTCAAAAGAGGGAAAAAGAAAAGTTTCTCCTAAGTCTGCAGACACTTGTAAATGGATATCTTGAGGGTGATGAACAGGTTTTATTTATGGAAAACCGTAAATCTGAATCCCAGCTACAGTGTGACTCTTTACAGTGTATGCTACCCATTTCTACAGATGAGGTGGCACTTTACCCCTCCTGGGAAATTTAAATCTGTAGTGGTAAAGAACCTGCAATGCAGGAGACTTAAGAGATGCAGTTTCGATCCCTCAGTTGGGAAGATCCCCTGGAGGAGGGAGGGCATAGCAACCTACTTCAGTATTCTTGCCTGGAGAATTCCATGGACAGAGGAGCCTGGTGGGCTATAGTTCATAGGTTTGCAAAGAGTCAGGCCCGACTGAGGTGACTTAGCAGCATCTCACCTACCACAGGGTAATCTTGGGGAGATGAAGTCCCCAAGTACCCCTTTTGGTGGAAAGCAATGTGATCTCTGCCTGGGATGGTAGGGAAAATTATAGGAGAAACTAAGGATGTGATTAAGCTGATCTGTAGGGTGGACTGAATGTAGGCTTCTACAGATTTCAACGGATGCCATACCCAAGGCTACATTCTAAGTCACTTCACTACAGAACTGGGCTTCCCTGTGTGGCTCAGACAGTAAAGCGTCTGCCTACAATGCAGGAACTCCGGGTTCGGTCTTTGGGTTGGGAAGATACCCTGGAGAAGGAAATGGCAACCCACTCCAGTACTCTTGACTGGAAAATCCCATGGATGGGGGAGCCTAGTAATAGTCCATGTGATAGAAAACAGTCGGACAGGACTTCACTTTCACTTTCACTTTTCACCACAGAAGAAATGGAAGACCCAGTGTTTAGCTGGAGGACTGAGTGAAGTTATAGATGAGAAAGACAGAGTATGTTTTTCAGGAATACATGTTTGCCCCACTTTTAGCTTATCTCTAAATGATGTTCAATTCATTTTAGCTCAATTTAAATTTGTACATTTCAGGCACTGCATGTGCAAACTGCAAAGGATGCACAGTGTGTCTGCCTCAGTGTCTTTGTGCTGCTCTAACAACATTTCATAGATTGATGGCTATAACAACCCCAGGAGTATGTTATCTCAACTGTTCTCAAGGGTAGAAGAACAAAACCTAGGTGCTAGCAGGGCCCATCCCCTCTTATACCTTTTGGGGAGACTCAGTCCTTCCTGGACTCTTCTCAGCATCTGGCAGTTTGCCTTGACCTGTGGACACTTCTGGGCTCCTTGCAGCAGCCCCTGTCTCTGCCTCTTGAAGACTGTCTCCCTGGTTCCATGTGACCACCACATCACGTGTGACCATTTCCTTTTATTCATCTGTATATCTATTTCTTTTCTTCTTATAGGGACACCAGTCATGTTGGATTAGGGTCCAACCTAATGGAGTATGATATTATCTTAATTTGATTATCTTGTGAAAAATCTATTTCTCATTAAAGCCTTGCATATTCACAGGTACAGAGGATTAGGTATTCAAGAGATCACTTTCAGGGACACAGTTCAGCACGGAACAGTATTATTTCAGTCTCCTTTACAGGCTAATCATGGAAAAGATACTAGTGGTAATGAAAATGTCTTGTCAAGGATATACCTGCATGCTGTGTGCTGAGAGCATGCAGTAGGGGAACCTAGCCCAGCCTCTCCTGGAAGAGCTATCAGGCAGATAGGTAATGTCTCTAAGACCTGGATGGAGAGTAGAAAGTGACCAAAAAAAAGACACAAAGGATGGCATTTCCAGGAAGAGAAAATGAATGTCAGAACAAGGTTCCAAGGGACCTTGATCCTGCACATTTGTTGGGCCCAAGCTCACCAAGATGAGTTTCTAGTTTAGAACATTTGGAAAATACATGAATGACTAAAAAAATTAAAAAAAAATCAAACTCATTTGAATAGGAACAAAACATAAGTTTTTGAAAATCCATCATCTGAACTATAGTTTGTCAGCAAGGAAATCTGCTATCTTAATTTTAGGGAAAAGAAAGATTTTTCTTTGATTTAATTTTTGTTTTTTATTGGAGTATAGTTGATTTATAGTGTTGTGTTAGTTTCAGGTATACAGCAGAGTGAGTAAGTTATTCATACACATCATATACACATACCCATTCTTTTTCAGATTCTTTCCCCATATAGGTTATTACAGAATATACAGTAGGACCTTGCTATCTATCTTATATATAGAAAAAAAAGTGAAGTTGCTCAGTCGTGTCCAACTATTTGTGACCCCATGGACACCAGGCTCCTCCGTCCATGGGATTTTCTAGGCAAGAGTACTGAAGTGGGTTGCCGTTTCCTTCTCCAGGGAACTTCCTGACCCATGGATTGAACCCAGGTCTCCCACATTGTAGACAGATGCTTTAGTGTGTATATGCTAATCCCAAACTCAATTTTTTATCACAGATAATTCTTGAGCATGCCAGACTATTTACCTGTCCCCAAAGGAAAGAACACTTTTCTTACTTTTAACTTTTTATTTTGCATTGGAGGATAGCTGATTAACAACATTGTAATAGTTTCAGATGGACTGCAAAGGGACACAGCCACACATACACACGTATCCATTCTTCCCCAAACTCTCCTCCCATCTGGGCTGCCACGTAACATTGAGCAGAGTTCCCTGTATTACACAGTAGTCACCCATTTAAAATATAGTACAATGTAACTGTCCATTTCAAACTCCCTAACTATCTCTACCCTCATCCTTCCCCCCAGCAACCACGAGGTCATTCTCTAAGACTATGAATCTGTTTCTATTTTGCAAATACGTTAATTTATATTATGTCTTTTTAGATTCCCAATGCAAGGGATGCCATAGGGTATTTTTGCTTTTCTGTTTTACAACCTTCACTAACTGGCACAGTCTCTAGGTCCATCCATGTTGTTGCAAATGACACTAATTCATTCTTTTTGATAGCTGAGTAATATTCCATTGTATATATGTATTGTTTTCTTTATCCATTCCTCTGTCAAGGGACATTTAGTTTGCTTCCATGTCTTGATTATTATAAACAGCACTGCAATGAACAATGGAGTGTATGTAACTTTTTGGACCATGTTTTTTTCCAGACATATGCCCAGAAGTGGGATGGTAGGAAGTGAAAGAGGAGAGTGAAAAAGTTGGCTTAAAGCTCAACATTCAGAAAACAAAGATCATGGCATCCTGTCCCATCACTTCATGGGAAATAGATGGGGAAACAGTGGAAACAGTATCAGACTTTATTTTTTGGGGCTCCAAAATCACCACAGATGGTGACTGCAGCCATGAAATTAAAAGACACTTACTCTTTGGAAGAAAAGTTATGACTAACCTAGATAGCATATTCAAAAGCAGAGACATTTCTTTGTCAACAAAGGTCCGTCTAGTCAAGGTTATGGTTTTCCCAGTGGTCATGTATGGATGTGAGAGTTGGACTGTGAAGAAGACTGAGCACCGAAGAATTGATGCTTTTGAACTGTGGTGTTGGAGACTCTTGAGAGTCCCTTGGACTGCAAGGAGATCCAACCAGTCCATTCGGAAGGAGATCAGCCTTAGGATTTGTTTGGAATGAATTATGCTAAAGCTGAAACTGAAGTACTTTGGCTACCTCATGTGATGAGTGGACTCATTGGAAAAGACTCTGGTGCTGGGAGGGATTGGGGGCAGGAGGAGAAGGGGACGACAGAGGATGAGATGGCTGGATGGCATCAGTGACTCGATGGACGTGAGTCTGAGTGAACTATCGGAGTTGGTGATGGACAGGGAGACCTGGTGTGCTGCAATTCATGAGGTTGCAATGGGTCGGACATGACTGAGCGACTGAACTGAACTGATGGTAGCTTTATTTTTAGTTTTCTAAAGGGACATACATATTTGACCAACTTTCTGAGCACCAACAACATGCCATTTTTCAGGTTATAGAGGGTTTTTGGCACTGTTTCCTACTCTGGAGGACTGGATCTAGAAAATGGATTGCTTACTTTAGGGACTGTTTACAAAGGGGTGAATATACAAGAAGAAATTAGGGAAATATACTATACTACAAACCTTTTAACAAAGGAACTGTTACCACTGTCAGGCCCATTCAGGTGAGGGTAAGGAGTGTGGCCAAGCAGAAAAGAGGTTAGGATATTAAGAATCTGTGCCTTAAGACAGCTATGACCCCCAGCATGTGAAAAGCCAGCAAGGAGCCTGGGGAATAACTTCAGTCTATCCTTGCCCCTTTCAGTCTCTTTTCTATGTCTTCATGTAGCAAATTCTGCTAGATTTTAGAAGGCAAGAGTACTGTAAGTTCTCTACATTCGAATGTTCAAGTTGCAAACTTTCAAAGAAGTGAACCTGCTTTTGCATGTCCATCATGTAACTTAGTTCAGGTGTCTGGGATGCATTGCCATGCATCCTCTACAAGTGGTTGCAATTTTATGTACTTTACTGTACTGTACTGTATAGAGTACAGTAGTTCACTATCTTTACTTCAAGCCCAGATTGTCCAGAAGCAAGTATAAAAGAAGCAGCAATGCAGCTGGAACTGCTAACTGCTCAGTGATAATGATGGAAATAAGAGAGTGGAGTGAGGTGAAAATATGGTCAGTCAGCTCACTTAGTCATTAGCTTTGCAACTCCAAGGACTGCAGCAAATCAGGCTTCCCTGTCTATGACCAACTCCAGGAGCTTGCTCAAATTCATGTCCATTGAGATGGTGATGCCATCCAAATATCTCATCCTCTGTCATCCACTTCTTCTCCTGCCTTCAATCTTTCCCAGCATCAGGATCTTTTCCAATGAGTCAGTTCTTGGAATTAGGTGGCCAAAATATTAGAGCTTCAACATCAGTCCTTCCAATGAATATTTAGGACTGATTTCTTTTAGGATTGATCAGTTTGATCTCTTTGCAATCCAAGGGACTCTCAACAGTCTTCTGCAACACCACAGTTCAAAATCATCAATTCTTCAGCACTCAGATTTCTTTATAGTCCAACTCTCACATCAATACATGACTACTGGAGAAACCATAGCTTTGACTAGATGGACCTTTGTTGGCAAAGTGATGTCTCTGCTTTTTAATATGCTGTCTAGGTTGGTTATAGCCTTTCTTCCAAGGAGTAAGTGTCTTTAAATTTCATGATTTCAGTCACCATCTGCAGTACTTTTGGAGCCCAAGAAAATAAAGTCTGTCACTGTTTCCATTGTTTCCCCTGATGGGGAAATGCCATAAATAGATGAGACCAAATGCCATGATCTTCATTATTTGAAGGTTGAATTTTAAGCCAACTTTTTCACTCTGCTCTTTCATCAAGATGCTCTTTAGTTCTTCTTTGCTGTCTGCCATAAAGTGATGTCATGTGAATATCTGAGGTTATTGATATTTCTCCCAACACACTTGATTCCAGCTTGTGCTTCATACAGCCTGGCATTTTGCAGGATGTACTATGCATATGTTAAATAAATAGGGTGGCAATATGTAGCCTTGGCATACTCCTTTCCTCATTTGGAACCAGTCCATTGTTCCATGTCAGGTTCTAACTGTTGCTTCTTAACCTGCATACAGATTTCTCAGGAGGCAGGCAGGCAGGTAAGGTCGTCTGGTATTCCCATCTCTCTTTCTTTTTAATTAATGTATTTATTTTAATTGGAGGCTAATTACTTTTCAATACTGTAGTGGTTTTTGCCATACATTGATATGAATAAGCCATGGGTGTACATGTGTCTCCCATCCTGAACCCACCCTCTCACCTCCTTCCCCATCTCATTCTTCAGGGTTGTCCAAGTGCATCTACTTTGAGTGCCCTGTTTCATACACTGAACTTGGACTGGTGATCTGTTTCACATATG
This sequence comes from Redunca redunca, assembly GCA_006410935.1. Classification (NCBI taxonomy): domain Eukaryota; kingdom Metazoa; phylum Chordata; class Mammalia; order Artiodactyla; family Bovidae; genus Redunca; species Redunca redunca. The sequence continues at coordinate 935,492 of SJYQ01000457.1, forward strand.
GTAATATACATGTTCCAATGCTATTCTCTCAAATCATCCCACCCTTGCCTTCTTTCTCCCACAGAGTCCAAAAGTCTGTTCTTTATATCTGTATCTCTTACTGTCTTGCATACAGGGTCATCATTACCATCTTTCTAAATTCCATTTATGTGCATTAACATACCATATTGATGTTTTTCTTTCTGACTTACTTCACTCTGAATAATAGGCTCAGTTTTATCCACCTCATTAGAACTGATTCAAATGTATTCTTTTTAATAGCTCAGTAGTATTTCATTGTGTATATGTACTACAGCTTTCTTATCCATTCATCTGCTGACAGACATCTAGGTTGCTTCCATGTCCTAGCTATTGCAAACAATGCTGCGATGAATTTTGGGGTATGCACGTATCATTCAATTCTGGTTTCCTCGGTGTGTATTCCCAGCAGTGGGACTGCTGCCTTGTATGGCCATTCTATTTCCAGTTTTTTAAGGAATCTCCACACTGTTCTCCATAGTGGCTGTACTAGTTTGCATTCCCACCAACAGTGTAAGAGGGTTCCCTTTTCTCCACACCCTCTCCAGCATCTGTTGTTTGTAGACTTTTTGGTACCAGCCATTCTGACCAGTGTCAGATGGTACCTCATTGTGGTTTTGATTTGTATTTCTCTGATAATGAGTGATGTTGAGCATCTTTTCATGTGTTTGTTAGCCATCTGTATGTTTGCTTTGGAGAGATATTTGTTTAGTTCTTTGGCCCATTTTTTGATTGGGTCATTTATTTTTCTGAAATTGAGGTGCATGAGCTGCTTGTAGATTTTTGAGATTAATTCTTTGTCAGTTGCTTCATTTGCTATTATTTTCTCCCATTCTGAAGGCTGTCTATTCACCTTGCTTATAGTTTCCTGTGTGTGCAAAAGCTTTTAAGTTTAATTAGGTCTCATTTGTTTATTTTTGCTTTTATTTCCATTACTCTGGGAAGTGAGTCATAGAGGATCCTGCTGTGATTTATATCAGATAGTGTTTTGTCTATATTTTCTGCTAGGAGTTTTACAGTTTCTGGTCTTAAATTTATATCTTTAATCCATTTTGAGTTTACTTTTGTGTAGAGTGTCAGAAAGTGTTCTAGTTTCATTGTTTTACAGGTAGTTGGCCAGTTTCCCCAGCACCACTTGTTAAAGAGATTGTCTTTTCTCCACTGTATATTCTTGCCTCCTTTGTCAAAGATAAGGTGTCCATAGGTGGATGGATGTATCTCTGGGCTTTCTGTTTTGTTCTATCGATGTATATTTCTGTATTTGTGCCAGTACCATACTGTCGTGATTACTGTAGCTTTGTAGTATAGTCTGAAGTCAGGCAGGTTGATTCCTCCAGTTCCATTCTTCTTTCTCAAGAATGCTTTTATATTACAGTTTTTTTTTTGTATTTCCAAACAAATTATGAATTTATTTATTTTAGTTCTGTGAAAAATACCATTGGTAGTTTGATAAGGATTGCATTGAATCTATAGATTGCTTTGGTAGTATACTCATTTTCACTATATTGATTCTTCCAATCCATGAACATGGTATATTTCTCCATCTATTAGTGTCCTCTTTGATTTCTTTCATCAGTGTTTTATAGTTTTCTATATATAGGTCTTTAGTTTCTTTAGGTAGATATATTCCTAAGTATTTTATTCTTTTCATTGCAATGGTGAATGGAATTGTTTCCTTAATTTCTCTTTCTATTTTCTCATTATTAGTGTATAGGAATGCAAGGGATTTCTGTGTGTTGATTTTATATCCTGCAACTTTACTATATTCATTGATTAGTAATTTTCTGGTGGAGTCTTTAGGGTTTTCTATGTAGAGGATCATGTCATCTGCAAACAGTGTGAGTTTTACTTCTTTTCCAATCTGGATTTCTTCTCTTTCTTTTTCTTCTCTGATTGCTGTGGCTAAAACTTCCAAAACTGTGTTGAATAGTAGTGATGAGAGTGGGCACCCTTGTCTTGTTCCTGACTTTAAGGGAAATGCTTTCAATTTTTCACCATTGAGGATAATGTTGCCACAGTTTTATCATATATGGCTTTTATTATGTTGAGGTATGGGCTTCCCTTGTGGCTCAGCTGGTAAAGAATCTGCCTGCAATGTGGGAGACCTGGGTTCGATTCTTTAGTTGGCAAGATCCCATGGAGAAGGGAAATGCTACCTACTCTAGTATTCTGGCCTGGAGAATTCCATGGACTGTATAGTCCATAGGGTCGCAAAGAGCCAGACACAACTGAGTGCCTTTCACTTTCACTTTTCACATGTTACTTCTATGCCTGTTTTCTGGAGTGTTTGTATCATAAATGGATGTTGAATTTTGTCAAAGGCTTTCTCTGCATCTATTGAGATAATTATATGATTTTATCTTTCAATTTGTTAATGTGTTGTATCACTTGATTGATTTGCATGTTATTCCCATCTCTTTAAGAATTTTCCACAGTTTGTTGTGATCCACACAGTCAAAGTCTTTATCATAGTCAATGAAGCAGAAGTAGATACTTTTCTGGAATTCTCTTGCTTTTTTTATTAGCCAATGGCTGTTTGCAATTTAATCTCTGGTTCCTCTGCCCTTTCTAAATCCAGCTTGAACATCTGAAAGATCTGGAAAAGATGGTAAATGTTGCTTATTCTTATAAAATATTACAGTATAGTACTATATAGCCAATTGTGTTAGTTGGATACCTAGGCCAACTTTGTTGGACATATGAACAAATTGGACTTATGAACTCACTCTCAGAATGCGGCTCACTAGTTTGTAGACAACTTACTGTGCTTAGGTAAGGCTTTTAGTCAGCTTTTCCGGGCACAGAGAATACTGTAGAAGAGTGGAGAGTACATCCAGTGGAGGAAATGGAAAATATCCTGGTTAAAGAACTGTCCAAAGAAACCCAGGGGGAAAAGTTACTTGCATTCATTAAGGATGAAAGTTGGTTGTGACGTAGGATCAGTGAGTGAAATTCACAAGCCATGCAAATATATGAAGTATGAATTTGTTCATTAGGTTCCCTGAAGCAGAAAGAACCTTCATTTGCAGCTTCAAAGAAAGTGAGGTTAGAATGGATTCAAGGAACGTTCATGAAAGAGACACTTAAGAGAGCTAGCTGACTCTCAAAGTTGGTAAGCCATTCAAGTAGTGAATAATTAAGGACAAGTGAACCACTAAGAGAAACAGTGACATATACTAATGTAATGTTTTATTCAAAGGGACACCTGGGACCCGTGCCTCTATCTGATGCCTCTGTCTAAGTCTTTTAGTCTGAATGTGGACAGTTTCAGACAATGATGTGAGGTTCGTGTTCATCCTTGGCTGCAACAGCCTAGTTGGGCCAGTAGGGAGGAATGTACTTGAGACAACAAGGAATCTAGTTGCTCCTCATTGTTCCAAGATCCATCATTGATCTCCTGTCTCCCCAAAGCCTATTCTTTTCCCAACGTAAGTGTCACTAGTGGAAGGAACACAGGTTTTGGAGTCACATTGGTGTTCCTATCTTAGCGCTGGCATGTTCTAGTTGTGTGACCTTGGACAAGTCATTCAACATTTCTGGATCTTGGTTTTCTTATTAGGGACATTAAGATGATAAAATTGTCTGCCTTTTGAGGTTAATCTGAGGAATATGTTATATATGGCAAATTCCTTGTCCCAAAACGTAGATGGTCATGAAACAGAGTAGACAGATATCATGATGTAATATTAACCATGATGTCTTTCACTCTTACTGCTCTTCTAGTAGTATAGATAGAACCTATATGGCCATCTGAGTGGTGAAAATGAAAGGTTGCTCAGTCATGTCCAACTCTCTGCTACCCCATGGACTATCCATGGAATTCTCTAGGCCAGAATACTGGAATGGGTAGCCTTTATCTTCTTCAGGGGATCTTCTCAACCCAGGGATTGAACGTAGGTCTGTCACATTGCAGGCCGATTCTTTACCAGCTGAGTCACAAGCGAAGCCCCCAACTGAGTGGTAAAAGGTAACTATTTCCTCTTGCCAGCAGTGGTGTTTTTATTTCTTCTGTGTTGCCACAGATTTTAGAGACCTTAGAAGCCTGGAGGGAGCATGTGTGAGGGGAAACTTCCAGTATCAATAAAGGAGAATTAGAAGCAAGAGACACTCTGACAAGATTTTCCCTAGAGCTTAACATTTCAACTGACTCTACTGTTTACATTTTGCCATTTTGAATTGTTAACAAGACACCTTGTCAACATGTTAAAAGATGTTTTCCAGCCACACAGTTTTTCTTCTGTGCCGTATAATTGCATATTGATATGCAAAGTTGTTTGTCTAGAACCACTAACAAAAACACATTTATTTCCTGTGTTGATTGATACAAAACCTGTTTCACATGGCTAGACCTGTACAGAGACCATCAGGCACTAAAGAGAAATTTGCAAGGAAGGTTTGGTGAAATCTTGAAAGCAAAACTTGTTTTCCCTCTCAAATAGCTCCTAATTCATTTGCAAGCCACCTTGGGAATTTCTATGTCTTATCACTCTTGCTGATATGATGCTCTGTTTCTCACTCCTTTGGCAACAGGCTCTGTTGTCATTAAAACTCATCAAAGCATGCATGATGGAGTAGGTAGGGAAGCTGCAATTGAAATCTCTCTAATATTCCTGCACATAATTGTGCAGTGGGATTGCAGGTAATAGATTATCATCCAAGTCATTGACAGAAAGAAAAAAAATGTCTGCTTAGTTCATTCTAATGGTTGTTGGCTTTGCTTTCCAAAGTTAGAGCAGTGTCATTGAGGTGACAGTCTTATGTATGGACTGCACAAGAGTCTATCAGTATAGAGGAAATAAGAGTTACTCATGACACACAATGGGACTACTCACTTATGGCACATTTGTTTCCCCCAAACTTCTTAGTACATTGTTAATTTTTTGAAGCTGTATTTTATACCAAGAGAAGTAGAATTCAGTTGCTGGTGCCATATGTATTTGTAATCAAGTTGGTTTTGTAATCTGTCTTGGTTTCTCCTATTGGCTGATTTCTATCCCAAACACTCCAGTTTACACACACACACACACACACACACACACACCAAAAAGGAAGTATTAGCTTCCATTATCTGCCAAACTCTTCTACAGTCTGTAGAAGCTGGGCTGGGTTCAAGTTCTCCAGGTTCTGCCATCATGGCAGAAGTACTGTTGCCAAAATATTGTGACTTGATTACAGACTGTGTAAAACTGTGCTAAATATCTGTTGGTCATGAGACTAGTTCGAGATGTATTACTTTGAAATATTGTTCTTTTCTTTACAAATGTGCTAATGAGGCTGCTGCTGCTGCTGCTGCTAAATTGCTCCAGTCATGTCCAACTCTGTGTGACCCCAGAGACGGCAGCCCACCGCGCTCTGCTGTCCCTGGGATTCTCCAGGCAAGAATACTGGAGTGGGTTGCCATTTCTTTCTCCAATGCATGAAAGTGAAAAGTGAAAGTGAAGTCGCTCAGTCGTGTCCGACTCTTTACGACCCATGGACTGCAGCCTACCAGTCTCCTCCGTTCATGGGATTCTCCAGGCAAGAGCACTGGAGTGGGCTGCCACTGCAGAGGCTAGTGAGTTATGGAAGAGGATTCCAACTAGAACCAGCTGATTTAAATCTTTGGCTCTGCCTACTTCTCCATACTTCTTATCAAAGGACTGGAATGCATGGAAGGCAATCGTCTTCTATTTGAATCAATATGCACTGGTTGTTTGCTCTGTCCAGGCACTGACAAGGAACTTAAGATATAGAAAAGATTCAGATATGGTCCCTGAATTCCACAGAATATATCATCTCAAGTTCTTGTGGTAAAAAAGAAACAAAACACCCAGATCTTTCCCACTCTGATGCATAATTCATATATCAGCAACAGTGATGCTTTAAAAACAGGTCTGCCCATACCTTCTCACCCCTTTATCCTGCCTGTGTCAATTGCAAGCTTTTAATTCATGGATTATATTTTTTTAAGGACACGGTCGTGAGGATACATGAATTCATATCCATTAACTGAAACTCTTAGAACAATTTCTGGTACATATTCATCCTCCAAATTATCATGTTTATTATGTATTATAGTTATTTCCCTTGGGTCCACAAACAAGTCTTCTTGTCTTTGTATCTCAGTTTCTCTCTGTGTAAATGGAGAGTTTGATGATGTCTTCTTATGATTGAGATGTAGTCAAGTTAAATGAATTAATGTTTAAACAATGTTGGAGAGTGACTGACACCTAAGAAACTTAGGTTTTTCTCTTTATCTTCTCCCCCCTTCCCTTGCAACCGTGTCCTTTGTCTGTGGGCAGCAGGCTCATCACAATCCAGGGAGGATGCTACAGATTGTGTCTCCTGATGGTTCAGTTATTGTTGCTCGGTTGGGACTCACTCATGAGTGACATATGCGCTGTGGCTCACTAGCAGTTTAATCAGTTGGAATAATGCCTGTATTTTACTTCTATTAGGTTGGTCCAAAAGTAATTGAGATTCAAAAGTAATTGTAGTTGGTGTAAAAATAATTGTGGCTGACTTTTGCACCAACTGCAATTACTATTTTGCACCAACTGCAATTGCTGTTTTGCACCAACTGCAATTACTATTTTGCACCAACTGCAATTACTTTTGCATCAGCCACAATAACTTTTTAACTTCAATTACTTTTGCGCAAATCTCAATTACTTTGGCACCAACTGCAATTACTATTACTTTTGTGCCAACAACAATTATTTTTAAACCTCAATTACTTTTGCACCAATTGCAATGAATTTGCACCAGTTACAATTACTTTTGCACCAACCTAATATTCCAGGGGGACAGTTTGCTTTCTGTAGACCAAGTAAGTGTTTTCCAGGGGACTTTTTGAACTGAACAAGGATGGTCATCCAGCTGCTTAGAAGATGGAAGACTTTTAAAATGTCAGTCTTCCTGTTTAATACATAATGCTGTCAGTCAGGGGCTTCCCAGGTGGCTCAGTGACAGAGAATCCACCTCCAAATGCAGGAGATGCAGATTCGATCCCTAGGTCAGGAAGATCCCCTGGAGAAGGAAACGGCTACCTACTCCAATGTTCTTGCCTGGCAAAACCCATGGACAGCGGAGCTGGCAAGATATAGTCCATAAGCTCGCAGAGAGTCAGACACGACTTAGTAACAAAACCACCACCATACTGTTAGCCAAGGCCTGGTGACCACATATAGCTTCTAGAAGGCTGGTCTCTTAGGTAAAGCTGGGGAGTAGATCGGTTTGTGTGGAAGGCCCAAGCTTTAAAGTGGTCTCTCTGGACTAGCAGCAGACTGCATAATCTCCTGCTAAATTGGGCCATTAAATAAAACTACTAAGTTGTAAAGCTGTAGAATTACTGTGAAATTAAAGCATTGTCACCTTTGAATTGCCAAGAGTTTTCACAGGCACTTAGAGAAATGCCCTTCACACACACCACTTTAGCAGGGCCAGTTGATTCCAGCCAAAGTGAGTGAGAACAGAAAGTACATGACAAAGTTGGGGAAAATGATTGTAATGTGATTTTCATAGATTTAGTTGCTCGTTCATAAATGTACATCCATTTACTAACTCATTTCTTGGATTATTTTATTAAACTTTTATTTATTGACCCATTCATTAATTCTGTCATTTATTTATTTCTGCATTTATTTTTTCATGGGCATGGTTACTGACAGGGCTTCCCAGGTGGCACAGTGGTAAAGAATCTGCCTACAATGCGGAAGATCAAAGTTCAATCCCTGGGTCAGGAAGACCCCCTGGAGAAGGGAATGGCAACCCATTCCAGTATTCTTGCCTGGAAAATGCCATGGGCAGAGAAGCCTACTTACACATTACTCATTCATTCAATCAATCAGTCACTTAGACTAAGTCCCGTATATATGAGCGAGTTCTGTTCCTAGAGCACATTTGTAAGTCTGATTTTTTCATAAGTCCAATAAAGTTAACCTAGGTACCACAATCAGATATATAGTACTGTACTGTATTTTTCACACCAATAATACATAAAAATAAGAAAGTACTGTTTAGGAGAGGTCAGCTAGTGTTGAGTCAAGTACCAGAAGCCATGTTGATTATCAATATACTGATCAATATGTTTAACATATTAAATGTAAAAAAAAAAATGGGCTTTATTGTTGAAACCAGTGTTTTGCTAAATAACATAATGAATGTTTTATGTAGTTTGTAAATCAACTGTACTTAAATAAAAAAATAATAATAAACCAAAAAAAGCACAAAAATAAAGAAAATATCTTATTCTTACATTAAGTACCTTGAAAAATACAGTAGTACAATTGAACGGCTGGCATAAGGTAGGTGGCACACATGTTCTCATCTTTGAAGGTTTGCAACTTGAAGGTTTATATTTAGGGCACTTAGTTTATTCAGCTGGTCATTTATGATAAGCCATTAAAATAACCTTTGAGCACTGGCTGGACTAAGCACCAAGGTTTCACAATGAATGTTTGTGTTATTCTCAAGAAGTTCACAGTTCAGAGAGGGAATCGGACATTGTAACAGTTTTTACACCTGGTATGGCAAATAGAGTAGCAACCAATGGTACAGAAAGAGTACAAAGTAGGCAGTGGTTATGTCAAGGGGTGCACGGAGACAGCACCGTGCTCAGAGAAGATGCGCTTGAAGAGATGCCCTCTGAGCTGAATTTTACACTAGAAACAGCTAACATTTAATCAAGTTTCTATTTGTTGGAGATGCCGTGATAGGCACTTTACGTTCATGAGGCCATTCAGGATTTTTAGAAGTCATGTGAAGAAGGTATCATTATTTCCATTTTACAGAGCAGGGCACTGAAATCTTGAGAGGCTAAATAAATTGTCCAAGTTCTAGTCAGGAGCAAACAGTGAAGTTGAATCTAACTCGTGATTCCTGTTCCTGGGTTCCTAGCCCAGATGACACAGATGCTCTGAGGCCAATGAAGACCCAAGTGTCAGTTCACACAGACCCTTCCTCTCCCTGTGTTGCCCCCATCCACTGGTGAAGGCCACAGTGGAAAGCTTTTCCAGGAAGTGGTCCTGCCGGGAGGAGATCTGCATCATTCCTTCCTGGATTGTCACTTTTTGTGGTTGAGTCGCTAAGTCGTGTCTGACTCTTTGCAGCTCAATGGACTGCAGCACAACAGGCTTCCCTGTCCTTCACTGTCTCCCAGAGTTTGCTCAAACTCATGTCCATTGAATCTATGATGTTATCCAACCATCCTATCCTCTGTCACCCTCTAATTGTTCTAAGCATTTGATGAAAATTATATAAAATAAAGTTGCTTAAGTTTTCTTTCTTTTAAAAATGAACTGAGACAAACATTTAAAATGGAATTTTCTAGGCCTGTTCCAAGCAATGTTTATTCAGTAGGTCTAGGACTACGATAAAAATGACATTTTTAGCAAGCACCTGAAGATTTTGGATCTTGGGAAATAGCTATATTAAGGTGATTATCACAGTGTACAGCATTTAATAATTACCTTCTTTCTTTGTCTCCCCACTTCTAAGCAGGGTGGGAGAACTAGTCAGTGATTAAAAGAGCTGCTCTTTTTAAGATCCAAACACAAGACTTATCCTGCCCCTTCTTGATGGAACTTTCACCACACATTTTTTATTGCGGTACCTGGAAAGCCCTTCCTTGTGGTATATGGGGATCAGGACACAGGACACAGTCCAAACAACCTGTATTTATTGAGGCTCCTCTGTGCTCCATGCTGTATAAACCACCATAAATCACTGACACTATAAATCACTATAAATCACTGTGCTCTAGGACTTACGCTTAACTTCCAGCTCTTAAAACCTTTCCCTTTAGGTCATTCTATTTAATTTGTCCAGTTATCCCATAGATTCTCAACACCATGGGATACTGAGCATGTTCATTTCTATGAGACTCAGTTTCTTCATCTGTATAATAGGGATGATCAGTTAATTTTACCTCAGTGTGTTGATATGTGGGTTAAATAAAATTAAATGAGCAATGTACCTCATGTGCTCAGTACAATATGTAGCATTCTCTAAGCGCTCCTAAGATAGAAGCCACAATCACCCAGCTCCATCATCTTGTTTGTGTGTGTGCTCAGACATGTCTGATTCTTTGTGACCCCATGTAGTGTAGCCCAGCAGGCGCCTCTGTCCATGGAATTTTCCAAGCAAGAATGTTGGAATGGGTAACCATTTCCTTCTCCAGTGTATTCTCCTGACCCAGGGATCAAACCCACATTTCTGTGCCTCTAATCATCATGAGTGGTATGCATGTGTATTCCATCATGTCTGACTCTTTACAATCCCATGGACTGTCAGCCTGCCAGGTTCCTCTGTCCATGAGATTTTCCAGGCAAGAACAGTGGAGTAGGTTGCCATGCCCTCCTCCAGGGAATCTTCCTGTATCTCCTGCATTGGTAGGCAGATTCTTTACTGTTGAGCCATTGGGAAGATCTTAATGTTGAAGGAATCAGGGACAGAAGCGATCAAATAAAGCTTTGTTGGAAACATAGAGCTTAGTTATGAAGTTGAAACATATGTGTCTTGAGTTAGGCAGAAAAGAGAAAAGAGGAAAAATCAATCTTGATGAGCTCAGTGACATCATGGATGTGGTGATGCAGCGAGCTTGTGCCCAAGGGCTCCTTGACTTGTTTGAAGGCTCTTGGCTCATCCGTGTGTTTTAATACAGTCTTACCTTTGGGCAAACACTTTTCTTGTTCAGGAGAATGAAATAACAAGTGGGAGTCAAAGGTTTCTCCTAGAAATCTTGCTTTTGCTTTGAGCTCAGAATTCTGGGGAGAGATGATGAATCAAATTTGGTCTATACATTACAAAGAATAAAAAAAGCCCAAAAGGTACTAGCAGTTTGTGATTCCACATTTTGTGATGCAAGGGAAGCAGAGGGACCCTTTATCCAGGAGCCTTTATTCTTCATGGATCTTCACAGCAGGTGCACTCAAGTCTCCTGAGCACCAATCAGCCATGCCTGCTCTGTGCACAGTTTGACTCTGTTCTATTTGTATCTGCTTGTAAAGAGGAGCTGATAAGAGACATTGGCTGGGTAGACCATCTGTGGTGACAGTTTCCATATGCTATTTTCCCTGCCAGCTGTGAGTGTCCTGGCTAACTCTTATGACTTAGATATGACTTTGTTCTGGAATGACATGTACTCATCTCCTTCTCCCTTATTGTTTGCTCCTATGACTTTCTTCAGTCTGTCACCTTTCTCATGGCTCCCCCTTGAATCCACATAACCAGTAAACATCTGCCCAATCCAGCATCGGTGACAAGTGCTTGGGCATGGCTTGCATCCCAGCACTGACACTTCCTAGTTTTATCAAGTTATGTGATCCAAGGAGTTACTTGGCTTCTTTGTTCCTTAGTTGCCTTCTTGGTCATTACAAATAGAGCATATGTATGAGACTGTTATGAGTTTTACAGGAGTTAATCATTGTAAACCACAAGAAAGTCATTTTTTGGCGTTATATACCCAATATGTGCTTGTTTATAACATTATTCTTATCACTCTGTTCCCAGAAACCTTGACACTGGCTTCTTGGTGTTTCTGGGATACAATGATGAAAATGAAAGTGAAAGTGAAAGCCACTCAGTCATGCCCAACTCTTTGCGACCCCATGGACTTTACAGTCCACAGAATTCTCTAGGTCAGAATACTGGAATGGGTAACCTTTCTCTTCTCCCAGGGATCTTCTCAACTCAGGGATCAAACCCAGGCCTCCCACATGGCAGGCAGATTCTTTACCAGCTGAGCTACAAGGGAAACAATGACGAAAATAATAACTAATAAACTTCAGGAATGCGTAACATCTGGTGCCTTGAAAGTGCCCCTACAAATTAATTCAACAGCAATAACAAATACTTCCATTTGAATATGAATGAGCTACCATTGTATGGATGACTGAATTTGATAATACTTTTAAACTTTTATTATGTTTATTAATTAAATAATTTTTGGCTGTGCCCTGTGCATACAGGATATTAGTTCCCCAACCAAGTGTGGAACCCATGTCTCCTGCAGTGGAAGTGCTGAGTCTTAACCACTGTACCACCAGGGAAGTCCTGGAAATATTGTTTCCTTTTGGAAAACTGTTTAGTCCGTTGTTCTTAGCTCTGTGTGTGTGTGTGTGTGTGTGTGTGTGTGTGTGGTTGTAAGAGCACATTCACATGGATTGGCTGGGGCAGAGTAGAATGGTTTTGAGCCTTTTCTATATGTGAAGCATTGTGTGAAGCTCTATCTTATTTTCCTCAAAGTTTTATTCTGAAAAATTCAAACTTATAGAAAAGTTGACAGAATACTAAAATGAGCATCCATAAACTTTTCACCTAAACTCTCCAAATATGAACATTTTGCCCCATTTACCCACATTTGTGCTACTCTTAGCTCCTCTCTCCCTCTCTCTCTCCTGTCCTTTCTTTGTCCTCATAGCAAAATGTTTATTTCTAAACTATTTGAAAGCAGACTGTAGACATGGTGATAATTTAAATCTGAAGACTTCACTAGTACCAATATACACAATGCTATATAAGCACAAAACTAAAACCATAGTTTAGTTTTATTTTTATAGTAAGAACAGTAAAGATCACTTTAATGAATGTTATCCAATATATAATTCATCTTGTCCCTACACTGTCTTTTATAGTAATGTCTTTTGGTTTGATTCTCAAGCACTTTCTATATGTGGGATTTAATTGCCCTGTATTTTTAATTTCTTTTAACTAGAAAGCCAGGTCCCCTACACCATCTTGTTTTGGTCATTTTTCAAGACAGACATTAAGTTTTTGAAGAGTACAAACCAGTTATAAGTAAAATGTTCCAAAGTGGAGAGTGGTAAGAGAGGGATGGATTGGGAATTTGAAGTTATGAGATGTAAACTGTTATGCAGAGAATAGATAAGCAAGGTCCTATTGTATAACACAGGGAATTATATTCAATATCCTGTGATAAATCATAATGGAAAATAATATTTTTCACATATAAATTTCATATATGATGTCCAACTCTTTGCGACCTCATGGTCTGTAGCTCACCAGGCTCCTCTGTCCATGGAATTCTCCAGGCAAGAGTACTGGAGTAGACTGCCATTTCCTCCTCCACATTATCTTCCTGATCCAGGGATTGAACCCATGTCTCTTGCATCTTCTACATTGGCAGGGAGATTCTTTACCGCTGTACCACCTGAGAAGCCCCCTTGTATCAGTTGAAACTTATAAATTATTTTACTTTAGTGTGTTTTTACTATTATCATTACATTTATTGATGCACAGATTGTCCCATGTATAGCTGGTAATGATCCCTTTAAATCTGTTCCTATGTCTTTCGTGAGTGACCCAATTAATCTTGGAACACTTGCATGCTTTCTAGTCCAAGATGTTCCAAGATGATACCATGAACTTTCCCTGCCTGACCCAGACTCAGCTGTTTTCCCAAAGAAGCCTAGTCCCTTTTTGTAGCACATGGTATTTGCAAATTAAGGTCTAGATGTTTGGCTTGTTTATTGCTTCTCCGTCTTTCTTATGGACACAGGTAAAAAAATGCATGTGTGTGTGTGTGCTTAATTTATGAATTTATATACTTAACTTTAATGCAGATCCACCACCATCCAATATTTTCTCATCATTCCATCATCCGTATGTATTTCTCTTCTCACATACTGAGAAACTATCCCAACAAAATCAGTATATGCATACCTATGGCTGATTCATGTTGATGTTTGGCAGAAACTAACACAATTCTATAAAGCAGTTATCTTTCAATTAAAAAATAAATAAATTTAAAATTGAAAAAATATATTTTATAATTTATTATATTCTATAATACTCATCAACAGATTCAGAATCAAATAGCAGTGTCACTACTGATAACAAGGTAAAGATTGACTTAAATTTTGCATTTTGTTTTTAGACTATAGCCTCAGGATGTATAGCTGAACAGGATACTATATTTTAAAAGTTACTTTATTATTTTTTTCTCCTTTGTGGTTATCTTATCTATTTAATATATAGTCAAGCTTTTTTTTATATTCAGTTTTGGTGTTTGTCTCTTTTCATCTTTATGATTTAATTTTATGTTTTAAAAAAGTAAAATATTTTCTTATTACAAAAATCAAATGTAGCTACAATGGTTGACTGGTTACATCTTGTTCTCTCTCATAGTCTTCACTCTGTTCTTACCCATCTGCTCTATATAATCATTTAGTTTATCCTTGTCTGTACCACCATTTCTCCTTTATTTTTACAAAACCCGTAGCATAGTCTTTTGCACCTTGTTACCCTGAAATGATTCTGTCTATGTTAAAGCGTCTGCCTCCAATGCAGGAGACCCGGGTTCGATCCCTGGGTCGGGAAGATCCCCTGGAGAAGGAAATGGCAATCCACTCCAGTATTCTTGCCTGGAGAATCCCATGGATGGAGAAGCCTAGTAGGTTACAGTCCACGGGGTCGCAAAGAGTCGGACACGACTGAGCGACCACCCTATCCTGGAAATAATTCTAGATTAGTTTAAAGAAATCTTACATGGTCTTTATTATGGTTACACAGTATTTCACTGTGTCAATTAACTATCCTCTATTCGATCAGACAGCTGTTGGTAGATATTTATGTTTTTCCAATATTCTGCTATTTGCAATAGACATTCTGGGCTGTATGGCAGAATTTCAAGTACATATCGAAACATAGTGTCCTATCATATCACTTTGTGGTTGATTTTAAGTACTATCACTGAAGCCAGTAAAAATATTGGTAGTCTGTTGAAGGTTTAGTTCAGTGATAAGTGAATAACTACTGTGGGTCAGGTGCTAGGCAGGCAAAGACTTATGAGACATTCTTTTCCCTTGCTGAGCTTGCAGTTTATGGGAAGATCTGAGTAAACAAGCTGGCATAACAGTACTTGAGTGAGACAAACACGGGGTGCTGGTGGAGTTAGAAAAGTTTTCCCACTGGAGATGAAGTTGGCACATCATTGATACTGTGATGAAAGAAAGGTGAATAATTTCACTTTCTTCTTGAGTTTTCATTTTGTCAATCACCTTCAAAACCAGAATTTAAGATCCATGGAAGAAGAATAAGTAGATTCTTCCATTTTCACAAGGCTTATCTACTTTTGTGACCTGGAGAGAGGCAACATAAATGCTAGGTATCCTTTCTGAGGACTTGTTTTTTAATCACTAAGTCTGAGCCCATGCAGACCCTATGGACCGTGGCACACCAGGCTTCCCTGTCCTTCACTATATCCAAAGTTTGCTCAAACTCATGTTAATTGAGTTGGTGATGCTATCTTACCATCTCATCTTCTGGCACTGTCTTCTCCTCCTGCCTTCAATCTCTCTTAGCATCAGGGTCTTTTCCAATGAATCTGTTCTTCACATCAGGTGGCCAAAGTATTGAAGTTTCAGCTTCAACGTTAGTCCTTCCAATGAATATTCAGGGTTGATTTCTTTTAGGATTAACTGGTTTGATATCCCTGTTGTCCAAGGAACTCTCAAGAGTCTTCTCCAGCACACAATTCAAAAGCATCAGTTCTTCAGTGCTCAACTTTCTTTATGGTCCAACTCTCATATCTGTACATGACTACTGAGAAAACCATATCTATGACTATACAGACATTTGTCAACCAAGTGATGTCTCTGCTTTTTAATATACTGTCTAGTTTTGTCATAGCTTTTCTTCTAAGGAGCAAGTGTCTTTTAATTTCATGGCTGCAGGACTAAGGCAAACCTTTTGCAATCAGCTTCTTACCCTGTGAGCTCCATCTTGGCTGCCTTAACTCTTCCAAAGAAAGGATGTACTCAGTCACTCAGTCATGTACAATTTGCGACCCTCTGGACTGTAGTCTGCCAGGCTCCTCCGTCCATGGGATTTTCCAGTCAAAAATACTGGAGTGGGTTGCCATTTCCATCTCCAAGGGATCTTCTCAGCCCAGTGACTGAACTTGCATCTCTTGCATCTCCTGCGTAGGCAGACAGATTTGTTACCACTGTGCCACCTGGGAAGCTCAGAGACTACTATTTACTGTATACTTGTGATTCAGGTACTGGGTAATATATATTCTCTTAGAGTGTAATCCACACGGTAAAGTATGAGGTAGAAATTGTTTCTCATTTGCGTTTTGAGGAAACAAAAGTTCATAGAGGTTGGAGAGTATTCCAGCGTCACTCTGTTACTAACTGAAAAATGGAAGGATTGAATTCAGGTTGGATCCAGTGCCTAGATTTTTCCTCAGAAAGCACCACAACAGTGCTTATCACAAAGATGCTCCTAAAGACCTCATGAAAATATCTCACAGCAACCAAAGCCCCTCCCTGATCATCAGGTGACTTTGATTTGTAGTCTGCTTTCCCTTCTTCCCCTGCCCAGGAGGTGGGTACATGCTCAAAGCTGAGCTTTTTCTGGTAGTCATGTACATATATGAGAGCTGAACCATAAAGAAGGCTGAGCACCGAAGAATTGATGGTTTTGAATTGTGGTGCTGGAAAAGCTTCTTGAAAGTCCCTTGGACAACAAAGGGATCAAACCACAACCCCATACATGCGGCTGTGAATCTTTTAATTTCCATGGTAACTTCTTTCTCAGAACCAGCTATGAATCCCTTGAGCTCAGGGTCCACCATGGCGTTCAGCCTGACAACCCTCAAGATACACAGTTCCTAAGTGTGTTCTGCACACAGTAGACTTTTCATGAATTTTCTTTGGATAAACCAGATAATCAGAAACAAACAAGCACCATGCAATTGCACATGAAATCCATTCAAGATCACGCCCCCTCCTCTCAGATCAGAAAACAGATTCCCCAGGTCTCTTTGATGATGCCACTGATTTTAAAGCAAAGGAAAAGAAAAAATAACCTACCAAAGGTATATAAGAAGTAAAGGCTCAGCGAAGTAGTACAGTAAATTATGGCCAAGTATGTTGTCTGGAAGTCATAAAGTGTGTGGTCCATGTGGGCTGGTGTTGGAACGGCAGTGGCTGGAATGGGTTCCCCACCCCCTGCAGCCTGCAGTGCCTACTTCCAGCTAATGCACCATGCATGGTGACTCTATCAGGAGGCTTAAATCAGTAATGCTCCCTCTTCCAAACAGCAGAAGCTCAGACAATAAAAACAACCATATCTTCAGTGGTTTTAGCAGACAAGGAGGATGCTCACCTTGGCCTCTGGGCCGAGCCACAAGAGAGTGAAAACTCTTGCAGAAATTCTGAAGCCTTTTAAAGAAGTTGAAAACTGTTTTTCACCTCTTGTCTTCCTTCCTTTTAAAGGTTGAGGGGAAGGTTCACGGACCCCCTCATCAGAAGTTCCCAGAACTGTTTCCCACAATGAAATGATGCCTCTGCTCCTCCCTGAATCACTTCATCAGCAGGGCTTGTGGCTGTTCAACTCTTATTTCGAGGCCAGTACCCTGAGTCAGCCTCTGATTTCTGCTCAGTGATGTGAGTTTGATTCAGTGCTCAGAGCATCATCACTTACTTAATGGGTATATCCAGTTTACAGATGTGGAGTCTGAGGCTGTGGGAGGCTTCCTGTCTCTGCCTTGTTTGGGAATTTGGTCAGTGGCAGAGCTGGCAGCCAGATCTGTTGATCCCAAAGTCCTTGCTTTCCACCATCACATCTTCCTTCACTAACCACAGAAACCCTTTCCAAGCTGATATCTACTCGGTAGACATTGCCTAAGATTTAAATGGGGAGATAAGGGACAAACATATGAAAAATTAAATAACTGTCAGTGCAAAATGACAAGAAATGGCATAGGTGGTAAACGAATGGTAAAGACAGTGCTTTGAGAATTATTTAAGCTATCTTTACCCTTGTTATAGAAAATTCACTTTGTCAACTTAGATAACTGTACCAGAAGTGACCCTGGAGACCTTAATACAGACTTGTTTTATTGTAATAGGAGTATAAGTGAATTGGCACACTTTTCAAAGGACTGTAAGCAGCTCCCCACAGTGATTTAAGTTCAATTAAGCTGGGTATTGACAATCTGTAGACTTCTCTCTTCCTTCCAAGCATTGTGAGAGAAAATTTACAGTTTTTTCCTTGTTCTGCAGAGTCAGATATGTGTGTAGAATGAGGTTTTATTAATCAGAGTTATCACGTGTTTCTCTCTCTTTTTTCACTTTTCTTCTGTTTGCATTTTCTTCTTAATGGTGATCTCCATGGTAACAGATGAAACATCTTATAGCATCTGTAAGGACTACTATTAATAATAATAGTGATCATCACAATAATAATACCAATCAGATAGAATGAGAATCAAAATAAGAGAGTTAAACACTTGCTCTGTATGTAAAGAATTTATTTTCTGAAATGAAAGCAAGAGTAATCAAGGTGGATCACCTAAAGCTCCAGGATGAAAGTTCCTAAACAATTTTCCTGGGGTGATGACTAGGAAAGATTTCACAGGAAAGATAAAGATATGGACTATTCTGGAATATCCTGCTCTTGCTACTCTGCTGGCACTCTGTGAAACCTCTTTTACTTTTCTCTTGTTGATGTTGTTGAGTGTGTGTGATTTGATCATATCACTTGAAAATTATTTTACATGTGGATGCTTATATAATGCAATAAGTTCCCTACATATAAACGAGCTCCATTATGAGAGCACATTCATGAGCCCAATTTGTTCATAAATCCAACAAAGTTAGTCTAGGTACCCAACTGACACAATCGGCTGTGTCTATATACATTATACTGTTGAGTTCAGTTCAGTCGCTCAGTCGTGTCCTACTCTTTGCGACCCCATGAATCGCAGCATGCCAGGGCTTCCTGTCCATTACCATCTCCTGGAGTTCACTCAAACTCATGTCAGTGATGACATCCAGCCATCTCATCCTCTGTCGTCCCCTTTTCCTCCTGCCTCCAATCCCTCCCAGCAACAGAGTCTTTTCCAATGAGTCAACTCTTCACATGAGGTGACTGTACTAGGTTTTTAATACTTGTTACACAAATAATACATAATAAACAAACACA
>SJYQ01000457.1:964640-1037211 GCA_006410935.1 Redunca redunca
TTTGTACTATAGGTCCTTGTTGTTTATCTATTTTATATATGGTAGTGTGTATCTTTTAATCCCAAACTCCAAATTTATTACTCCCTCTCTTTTGATAACCATAAGTTTGTTTTCTATGTCTGTGAGTTAGTTTATATTTTGTAAATAAGTTCATTTGTATCATATTTTAGATTCCATGTATAAGTGATATCATATGGTATTTGTCTTTCTCTGACTTATTTCACTCAGTATGACACTCTCTAGGTTCCATTCATGTTGCTACAATGGCATTATTTCATTCTTTTTAAAGGCTAAGTAACCATCTTTTTTATCCATTCATTCATCAATGGACATTTAGGTTGCTTCCGTATCTTGGTTATTGTGAATAGCATGTGCTTTTTGTCTAGCTCAACTGTTATAAATTCCCTGAGCACATTCTAGAGAGAGGGTATGACCTAATCACTTTCTAACATCTCCACCTCTTGATGCCATCAAATTTGGGGTTAGGATTTCAACATTTGGATTTTGGAGGGACACACACATTTAGTCCACAACAGGCATACACGTACAGGGATATTTACCTAATTTCCCTAACTATTATGAAAATCCCTTCCCCTGGGGAGAGACAGAGAGAGCAGAGGAGGGACTAGAGATCATCATCTCCTCCCCAACCTGCTCTCTAGAAGAGCTGAGGAAGGTCCCCCTTATCTGCTGAAGTCAGGGTCCCCCATTGAAACTGTTTTAGTTACTATATTTGTTATACACACAGTATACAGATATCTTTCTGTATCAATAAATGTGATTTTATAGCATAATTTTTTAAAATAAGTCTTCCATTATATGGATGTATCACAATGGACAGACAGAACAGATCTATTTTTGACATTTAGATTTTTCCTCCATTTTCATTATGATACATGCTGCAAAAACGTTTTTGCATACAGATATAATATCTTTAGGATAAGTTCCTTGAGGTGCCATTACCAAGTCAAAGTATGTGCATATTTTCAAGACTTTTGCCATCTTGACATCTGCAGTGGGTCAAAGTTATAGCAATTTATACTCCAAACATCACCACGAGACCTCAGGTGCCCATCTCCCAGCACTAGGTATTAATACCTTACTTCAGCTTTGGCAATCTGATAAGTGCAGAGGAGGATCAAAGACAATTTTAAATATTTTTGGTTACTTTAAAAATATGTAGTCTGATTCCCATAGCTTATTGGAAGGAGATAACTACAGGCAGCCAGGATTAGTAGAAGCAATAAGATATTGTACATTTTGGCTACAGTGGACTCAGATCAATGAGAGAAGAATGTGAAGGATGCCTTCTTGCTATTGATCCTCCTCTGGACTATACACAATAGATAATAAAGGGAGGAAATGAAAGACAGCAAGATGAGAAAAATAAGTAACTTTCTAAATGGCTGCCAGTGACTAAGTGTTTCTCATATTTGAAGATGTCTGTGGAGAGCTACACAAGCATGATCTGTAATCCAAACAACAGTTCTACTCGGTAAGGGTTGTTATCCTACCTGGCATTTTAGGAAACAGAACCTCAGAGAGGGTAGGATGCTTGGTCAGTGCCACGCAGTTGGCAAGGGACAGACCTGCACCCTGCTCTGCCTCAGGGCAAAGCAAAAAATAGATAACTGATAAGGATTGCTGTATAGCACAGGCCTATGTAGTACTCTGCAATGGCTTATATGGGAAAGAATCTGAAAAAGAGTCGATATACATAACTGATCACTTTGCTGCACACCTGAAACTAACACAACATTGTAAACAAATTAGATACCAATCAACATTAAAGGAGAAAGTGAGGATGTGATCTCTGATAGTCATGCAGAACTCAAAGAGCTAAAAGTTAAAAGGACATCTGGTCCTCAGAGAATACATGAGTTTGCATGACTTTCTTTATTTCATAAGAAAATGTAGATGGAGAGTCGGGTCAGCTGCCAGAGCCATGTATATGAAGGCTGTGGGATTGTCAAGGTGGCTTGAAGAGGGCAATTCCTGGGCAACTTTACAGGTTAGCAATGTCCTTGCTCACATGCTGCAGCTTCTAGGGCCCACACACCCCTCCATATGGCTCTGTGTATCCCAAACAGTGTTACCAGAGTCTCCTCTGTCTCCTTCTGTCTGCTCTTGCCTCTGGCTCTGGTTCTGTTCTTCTAGCGGCAACGGAAGCAGAAAGAGGAGAAAGACAAGCAGGATAAGGTCAGGCCTGGTTCAGCACTGTGTCTTTTTCATTTAGTTAGTGACTGAACCATGACACTCATTTTCTGACAGTTTCCTCTGATGTTCTCCCCCAGAGCTGCTGATAAGTGCCAGCCAGTGAAATGTGTCATCTGTCTCTTTAACTGAAAGTTTATACTAGAAACTCTGCAATAGACAAGAATTACAAACCACTGGGGTCCATGGGAAAAGTGTCTGTGTTATTCCCACATATCTTTGTAGTTGTATCTGCTTGCTACTTGTAAGAATGAGCTTGATGCAAGGCTGAGATGCTGTGCCACAGAGAAGTTTCAAAGACAGCATTACTCAGTCTGCCAGTGCCCAGCAGCGCCCTGCCACAGTGCTAGGAGGTGGCCATTTGTGCCCAGGGACAAGGGCTGTGCTGGCTGAGCTCAGGCGTTTTCTCAAGGTCAGCACTTCCACAGGAATTTTGCCTGAGGCCAGATTTGAAGGTATCATGTGATAAGCATATGAAATGAAAAAGGATCCAGTTCTGGACACACACAGAGAATAGAAGAAAAAGTTCTTGAGGAATTTGCTCACATGACCAATTTGCTCCATAACCCACAGTCTGCCAGCCTAGAAGGAGGACAAGATTGAGAGGGGCACAGGAAGGAGACCTCCTGGGGTGGCCAGGGCCCCTGTAGGCACTGGGTACTGAGAGTCCTATCTGTCCCCCACCTTTTTTTCTAACCATCTCCATGGTGTCTAGAATCCTCACCTTGAATTCACTCATCTCAGTGTAAGTATCTAGGTGGTATGTATGTTTTTGCACTTAGCACTCTGTGTACAGAAAGCCTGTTTGCGAATACCTTTCCCAATAAAGCTGTGAGCTCACTAAGGCAGAGATAAGAAGTCAGTCATGATCCACATAAAATCATTGGACATTCAGAGCCCATTACTTTGAATCTAATATCTATAGGACAGCTTGACTTCAAGCAAATCAGTGTTGCAAACAATGCTGTGGTGAGGATTGTTTTAAGTTCCTCAGAAGAACTAATGATGGGGTGCCTGATCGCACCTCAGAACCCCTATTTCTCCCCCAGAAATAGGTACTTATTCATTTATTCATGCAGGCATGTCATGAGGGATTTCCACCTGAAGTCAATTGTTATGGCTAGTAATATTCCCATGACTTTGAAGGTAATAAAACCCTTCTTTCCTTATACTACTTTAAATTCTCAAATTTCCCTTAACTGATGATATTTTAGTGAACATACAGGTACCTGGCCATATATATAACACATAATATATAATTTAGACCATATATATATATTACTATATACATACATGCACACTATATGTGTATGTATAGTGTGTGTGTATGTATAGTGTGCTTAGTTGCTCAGTTGACTCTTTGTGACCCCATGGACTGTAGCCCATCAGGCTCCTCTGTCCGTGGGGATTCTCCAGGCAAGAATACTGGAGTGGGTTGTCATGCCCTCCTGCAGGATATACACACTATAATATGTATTTAAAATATGCATTATTTATACTCTACTTGCTGCTGCTCTTTAGTCATTAAATCATCTCCAACTCTTTGTGACTCCATGGAATGTAGCCCACCAGACTCCTCTGTCCATGGGATTTCCCAGGAAGAATACTGGAGAGGGTTGCCATTTCCTGCTCTAGAGATTTTCCCTACCGAGGGACCCAACCTGCGTCTCCTACTTGACAGGTGGATTCTTTACCATCTAGTGACCTAGGAAACCCTATGTATATTCATTATATAATCTTTCTATGTCCAAATAGATCTGTAAATGCACTTGTGTATAGAAACCCTCATGACCATCTGTAATATTCAACTTTCAGTGTGTACAAAACTAACATTTAGGTCTAGAAATCTAAGTAAGGAATGATGAGGCCAAAATATCAAATTACTGAGATAAAAGAACTAGCACTACAAGGTACTCTGGTGTTTGCTAAACTGAAAACTCTTTGTCCCCAATATCTGTACCAAACAAGATCATTAACAAATGATGACAATGTATTTTCTTTTAAGTAATCTTTATTGATTGATTATCCATTATATTGCCACATACTGTTCTGGCCAGTGGGAATTAAACAGTGAAAAAGCCACGGTTTCTGCCCCCATGATTATAATAGGGATGGCAGAAACAAACCAAAGATACTTGTGCACATTTGCACACAAAATACAGGGGTAGAACTGATCCCATAGCGCATGGTCTTTTCATTACACCAGGCTGTCACCATACCATTAAAAACAACTTTTGTCACAGAAGCAATATAATCAAAACCACAAAACTATACCATAACATCTGCAAGACAAAATACCAGGGCAGTATTTAAAATCTCTTTAATAAAAAACTATTTCTACTTTATGTACAGCAAGAATCTAATCTATAAAGAAACTCATGGTCCCTGTATTGCATACTCTTTGATATCACCACTGCTGATAATGACATTGACGCTTGGCTATTGAGCTTCTTCTGTGCACTAGGTATTTTGAATGTTATTTCATTTAATGCTCTCAATGGTCTTATGAAGTTGGTACTATTTTTATTTTCATTGATGGAAGGGGAAGCTCTAAGAAACTATGAGGGTCATGCAAAGTCTTATAGCCACTAAGTGTTAGAGACCCATTTCAAATACATGTCTCTCTAGCTTTCACTTCCATCTACATTCCAAAATAACACCCAGAAAACATAAAAACATTTCAAAGAGGAAGAGAAGATAATCATATAAAAATACAAGTATCCAAATAAATATTTTATCTTATGTTCTGGTTATCAACTGTTATGTAACAAACCACCACAAAACTTAGTGGTTTAAACAATAGTAATTTCTAAAAATTGAAATATTGTTGATTATAATATCCTGATAGTTTTAGGTATATAGCAAAATGATTCTGCTATACAGATATTCATTCTTTTCAGAATCTTTTTCCATTTAGGTTATTATGAAATATTGAGTGTAGTTCCATGTGCTAATCAGTAAGTCCTTGTTGTTTATCTATTTTATATATAGCAGTGTGTATCTGTTCATCCCAAATTCCTAATTTATCCCTCCTCTGCTTCCATTTGGTAGCCATACATTTGTTCTCTATGTCTGTGGGTCTNTATATCTGTTCATTCCAAATTCCTAATTAATCCCTCCTCTGCTTCCATTTGGTAACCATACATTTGTTCTCTATGTCTGTGGGTCTATTTCTGTTTTGTAAATAAATTCATTTGTAGCTTTTTTTTCAGATTCCACATATAAGCAATATCGTATGATATTTGTCTTTCTTTGTCTGATTTACCTCACTTAGTGTGATAATCTCTAGGTTTATCCATGTTGCTACAAACGGCATTATGCCATTCTTTTTTACGGCTGACTGGTATTTCATTGTATATATACCAGATATTCTTTATTCATTTATCTGTTAAATAACACTTAGATTGCTTCCATATCTTGTCTATTATAAAATAATGATGCCATGAGCATTGAGGTGCATGTGTTTTTTAGAATGATAGTTATTTCCAGACATATGCCCAAGAGTGGGATTATAGGATCATTTGTACTTAGTTGTTCAGTTGTGTTCAACTCTTTGTGACCCCATGGACTGTAGCCCACTGAGCTCCTCTGTGCATGGGGATTCTCCAGGCAGAAATACTGAGTTGATTGCAATGCCCTCCTCCAGGGGATCTTCCCAACCACAGATCAAACCCAGAATCCCACAGGTGGATTCTTTATCATCTGAGCCAACAGAGAAGTCCATGAATACTGGAGTAGATAGCCTATCCTTTCTCCAGGGGATCTTCCCAGCCCAGGAATCAAACAAGGGTCTCCTGCATTGCAGGCAAATTCTTTACCAGCTGAGCTATCAGGGAAGCCCCTGCAGGATCATGTGCTAATTCTATGTTTAGTTTTTAAGGAATCTACATACTGTTCCCTACAGCGACTGGTTCCTTTTTCCCCACACTCTCTCTAGCATTTATTATTTATTGACTTTTTGATGATGGCCATACTGATTGGTATAAGGTGATACCTCATGGTAGTTCTGATTTGCAATTTTAAATAATTACTGATGTTGAACATTTTTCACATGCCTGTTGGCCATCTGTATGTCTTCTTTGGAGAAATGTCTATTTAGATCTTCTGCCTATTTTTTGTTGTTGTTGTTTGGCTTGTTTATTTAATATTGACTTTGATGAGACATTTGTACAGTTGTGAAATTAATTTCTTGTTGGTGGCATCCTTTGAGGATGTTTTCTCCATTCATTTTGCCCATGAATCTGAAGCTGGGACAGGGTCCAGCAGCATGTAGTGTCTCTGCTCCATTCCACATTACCTGGCACTAGGACTGGGGCTCACTCCATCAGTTGGTGCTGGCTCTGGGCTGGGACCTTAACTGAATATATGTTCTTTCTCTGTGATGGTGTGACTTTCTCATAATACAATGGGTAGTTTTCAGGGACCAACGTCCCAATAAGCAGAGTAAAGCAGGTGAAAGCTATATTGCATTTTATTTGCTAGTATTGCAAGTCAAACAGTATTACTTTCTTAACTTTGTAAATATTAGAAGGCATGCACTCAGGCTAATCATTGTTCAAAAGGAGGCAAATGTGATTCCTCTTGTAATAGGGTTAGTGCAGGCACATGTTTAAAAGTAAAATATGTGTTTACTATGTCTTCTTCAAAACTTTGGATAGTTAACTGGCTTAAGGAAGCCCAGCAAATGCATAGGAGAAGCAGGAGTCAAACACAGGTCCTTCCAGCTCAGTTCAGGTTCTTTCACTCTGATATCCTGCCAGCCAATGATCAATCAATTCTAATCCAGCCTGGAAATGTGTCTGACTCTCCATGTGTCCCTTTTAGGAACTTTTGTCTCCCCTAATGTAATACAGCTAAAATAGGTTTATAAGAGCGTGCCACAGGTCTTAGAAGATATATAAAAACATCGTATGAATCAGGTCAGTGCATTTTAGTCAGTGCAAGTCTGTGTGTGAAAGCCACCTTTCTAAATCTTCTAATAATTTAGTCATTGTATTTCACTAAGGACATAAAGTCAAAATTAGAGGTGGGTGGACTTTACAAAGAAGACATATACATTAATGAAAGAAGAAATATAGGTGTATCTAAGGGAAATAAAAACTACCACATAAATTCAAAACATGATTTGAACATGGCTGCAAATGAATTTCCACTCAGACTATTAGTTACTTAAACAGTCGATATGGATAACCCGTGTCACAACATGTGGACCCTGAATTCAGTGAAGTTTTTATTTTTCTCCTCACACCATGAAAGACCACATTCACTTAGTTTGCCTCAAATGTATTTACAGGAAGAAGGATCATGTTTTCTAATCTGAAGATGTAGTACAGTGGCAGCAACCTCAAATGACCTTACATTTTTGAATCATGAAACTAGGTCTTCATTTCCACTAATAAGTCTACTTATTAGTTGGGAGATCTTAAGCAAGTTACACAGATTTTGTAAGATTCAGTTCCCTTGTCTGTAATTGTAATAAGTATAAGTTGCAAGTTGCATAGATATTAAGGATACTGCTGTTGTTTTCGCAACTGTTTTATCCCTTTTCCCAAAGAGCAAGGGGAATATTAGCTCCCTTGGCTACCAGGGGAGGGTCTCAGAATCCCACAATATACCTGGTGAAATAGTTCAAATATATTTGTCTCCTGTTGGCTTGTAGACAAACTTATTTTCTAAACTGTATTTTACTTATTATACACGTGGCATTTACCTATCCAAGAGCACTGTTGACTTTTGTAGTTGTATCTATGTCCTCTTTTCCACCAACCCCTCAAATCCACTCACCTGTTTACATTTCTAAAATTTAATAAATGGTACTATGAATGTGAAGTCAAGTGGGCCTTAGAAAGCCTCACTACAAACAAAGCTAGTGGAGGTGATGAAATTCCAGTTGAGCTATTTCAAATCCTGAAAGATGATGCTGTGAAAGTGCTGCACTCAATATGCCAGCAAATTTCGAAAACTCAGCAGTGACCACAGGACTGGAAAATATCAATTTTCATTCCAATCCCAAAGAAAGGTAATGCCAAAGAATGCTCAAACTACCGCACAATTGCACTCATCTTACACGCTAGTAAGGTAATGCTCAAAATTCTCCAAGCCAGGCTTCAGCAATATGTGAACTGTGAACTGTGAACTCCCTGATGTTCAAGCTGGTTTTAGAAAAGGCAGAGGAACCAGAGATCAAATTACCAACATCTGCTGGATCATGGAAAAAGCAAGAGAGTTCCAGAAAAACATCTATTTCTCCTTTATTGACTATGCCAAAGCCTTTGTGTGGATCGCAATAATCTGTGGAAAATTCTGAAAGAGATGGGAAATCCAGACCACCTTACCTGCCTCTTGAGAAACATATATGGAGGTCAGGAAACAACAGTTAGAACTAGACATGGAACAACAGACAGGTTCCAAATAGGAAAAGGAGTACATCAAGGCTGTATATTGTCACCCTGCTTATTTAACTTATATGCAGAGTACATCATATAAGTTAAGAAGCACAGGCTGGAATCAAGATTACCGAGAGAAATATCAATAAGCTCAGATATGCAGGTGACACTACCCTTATGGCAGAAAGTGAAGAGGAACTAAAGAGCCTCTTGATGAAAGTGAAAGGAGGAGAGTGAGAAAGTTGGCTTAAAACTCAACATTCAGAAAACTAAGATCATGGCATCCGGTCCCATCACTTCAATGGAAATAGATGAGGAAACAGTGGAAACAGTGCCAGACTTTATTTTTGGGGCTCCAAAATCACTGCAGATGGTGACTGCAGCCATGAAACTAAAAGACGCTTGCTCCTTGGAAGGAAAGTTATGACCAACCTAGATAGCATATTGAAAAGCAGAGACATTACTTTACCAACAAAGGTCTGTCTATTCAAGGCTAATGTTTTTTCCAGTCGTCATGTATGGATGTGAAAGTTGGACTGTGAAGAAGGCTGAGTGTCGAAGAATTGATGCTTTTGAACTGTGGTGTTGGAGAAGACTCTTGCAAGCCCCCTGGACTGCAAGGAGATCCAATCAGTCCATTTTAAAGGAAATCAGTCCTGGGTGTTTGTTGGAAGGACTGATGCTGAAGATGAAACTCCAGTACTTTGGCCACCTCATGCGAAGAGCTGACTCATTGGAAAAGACTCTCATGCTGGCAGCGATTGGGGGCAGAAGGAGAAGGGGATGACAGAAGATGAGATGGTTGAATGGCATCAGTGACTCAATGGACATGAGTTTGAGTGAACTCCAGGAGTTGGTGATGGACAGGGAGGCCTGGTGTGCTGCGATTCATGGGGTTGCAAAGAGTCGGACATGACTGAGAGACTGAACTGAACTGAACTGAACCATCTATCTAGCTTCTTAAAGGCACAACCTACAACTCATCCTTCCCCACTGCTTTTCCCCTTCGGGACCCCAACCAGTACTCACACTCATCCATCACAGATGACTCTCCTCCAGCCTGTGCTCTCTGTTTCCACTGTTACTCCCCAAATTTAAACCATCATTTCCAGACCAAACAACTGCATCTAATTCCTGCTTCCTTTCCTACCCCTCCCTGTACCCCCAACTTCCTATGGTTTAGATCTCATGCAACATAGCCAAAGGGATGATCTTTTCAGAACAAGATTGTGCAAATGGGATTCAAACTCTTTTCAGTGTCCTTGAGATAGACCCCAGACTCTTCACAGTGGCTAACAGAGCTCTGCCAGCTGAGACCCTTATCCAGCTTTTGTTCACCCATCTGTCCATTAAATTTTACCTTCTTTCCCTTTATTCTGTTTATTGCAAAACTTGCCCCCCCGCAGTGAGGTTCCAGCTCTTCTCAATATTCAGAAGCTTCATTCCTCTTCCCACTTAACTTAAATGTGACATATACTAAAGTATCCATCCCCTTGTTCTTTTCATTTTACCTTATTTTCATATTCTGCATAGAGGTTATTACCTCCTGATATTTTCTTCCTATTTTTTTGCTTACTGTCAGAGAATGGGAACTTCATGAAAAAGGGAACTTCTTTGTCTCATTTACCTTTTTAGCCCCAGAATGCTGAGAATAGGCTCCCAGTAAGCATTTAATAATTCTTCCCCAACTAATAAAAAGTATTGCTAGTAGTCATCCTACATCAGGAGACACACAGTGAAACATGTGCATTTGACTAAGTCTGTTTCAGGGACTCTTATTAAGTAGAAAGCAGCTTCATAAAATAGGAAGGGCTAGGCTGTGTGGTGGGAGCTGCTGTCCTGTTCTGATTCCACACCATAGACTCTCTGTGACTTCAAGAAAGTTACTTACATTTTACAGGCATCAAGTCTCCCATCTTTAATCCTCTCAGGTTTTATGTGATGCTCTCCAAGTGTCCTTTCTGCCCTGACAATTCTATACTAACCAACATAAAGTGAGTTAAAAATAGATGTCACAGCTTATTATTTTCTTATCACAGGGAGTAAGAAGAGTTGATAAAACAAATAAATCAAGAAGAGAGAGAGAGAGAGAAGGACTTTTCTGAGACTCTTAAGGCTGTGAAATATGATAATTTATTTATATATTAATAGGAGGTGATATTTTTGGCATCTTCATGCACCTGATCTATTCAGAACATGCTTTCCATATGGTAACAGTGAATGTGCAGAGAAGGTAGGAAACTTTCCCAAGGTCATAACAAGTCAAGAATAGCAAAAACACTAATTTATATTTTTAGAAAAAAATATTTTGAAGTATGGTTAATTTACAATGTTGTGTTAATTTCTACTGTACTGCAAGTGATTCAGTTATACATATAAATATATGCATTGTTTTTGTGTATTTTCCAGTAAGGTTTATTACAAGATATTGACTGTAGCTGCCTGTTCTATACAATAGGACCTTGTTTATCCATTCTCTATATAATAGTCTGTACCTACTAATCCCAGACTCCCAGTCTATCCTTCTCCATGTCCCTTTCTCCTTGACAATCATATGTGAGCCTGCTTCTGTTTTGTAGATGGGTTCATTTATGTCATATTTAGACTCCATATATGTGATATCATATGGTATTTGTCTTTCTCCTTCTGACTAATTTCACTTAGTATGTTAATATCAAGGTCCTTCCACATTACTGCAAATGACATTATTTCAAAAACATGAACTTCATAGAATGTTTATGTATCAGTTACATGATTTACTTTACAACATATTTGGTGGTTATAAGGTAGACATGGGAATACAATTACGCCAGCTGCGCAGATGAAGCCCATCAGTCTATAGTGTAATGGCATCTCATAGCTTGTTACCAGGGATTCAGAGCTAAGCATGTATTTCCTTCCTGCCTGGAGTCCTCATGATAATGGTACCAGAGCAAAGCAGCAGAATCCAGTGAGGAGCCTAGGGCGTGGTATCATTTGGTTCTGTCCGTGCCCCTGGTCCACTGCAGATCAGCCATGAGACCTTAGGTAAGGTCCTCAACATCTTTAAGCTTCAGCTTCATCATCAAAAAGAATGAAGTTGATAAAAGTAACATTAATTGTACCCATATCATTGGAATATCATTGGAAGGATAAACATGGTTGGACACCTGTAGCCTTCATAATTTAAGTTCTCAATTTATCAAAGTTCTTTTAAATGACAGAGGTATTTTTATATTTATAATTTTCACTGTCCTCTCATTTTTGCTGAAAGTTCAGGATGAGTGCATTATGATGTTTTTACTTCTCCACACTTTCCTTCATGTGTGTGTGTGTGTGTGTGTGTGTGTGTGTGTGTGTGTGTAGGGTCTGATGAGAAATGCCAAGCTATGTTCTAGGTGTTGGAGAGATTATTAAGCTATAATCTCAGTTTGGCACAATAGAGATATTTTAGATTTTGAAGCAAGTAATAACTGAACCCCACTGCTCTTGTAATTCTTTACTGAGTAACAATGGTCAGGTCATATAATCTGAGTTGCTGAGTTGCACTTTTTCTCATTGGCAAAACAGGTGACATGTTAACCTAACTTGGAGGATGTTATTATTCTAGTCCTATAAATGAGGAAATGTAAACTTAGAGGTAAAGTAACACACTTGGACTCAGTGGTAAAGAATCCACTTACCAATAGGAACCGCAGGAAACATGGATTTGATCCTTGGGTCGGGAAGATCCCCTGGAGGAGGGCATGGCAACCCACGTCAGTGTTCTTGCCTGGAGAATCCCATGGACAGAGGAGCCTGGCGGGCTACAGTCCATAGGGTCACAGAGTTGGGTGTGACTGAGCATGCATGCAAACAAAATACCTTAGATCATATCAGAAGAAACTGAATCCAAGGAGATTTAACTTCAAGGCCCAGGTCTAGTAGAAGTCAGACACAGACGTCAAGAAGGGAAGAAGGAAAAACAGGATTGAGATCCTGAGTCCAGATACTTTGTTTGGTGTGATAGTTCTACCAAATGAGGAGAGATGTGATTACTGAAGAAGCCATGTTTATATATGATAGATGTAGCTGGTCACAAAGTGTCATATTTATATACATATATAAAACACACCCTTTCCTATGTATACCTGCTTACAATATGTGTGTAAATACACACATATACATTGTATGATATGTATATATATATGTGTATATGCATTTTCTGTGTATACCTATATATATAAATATATAGATATATATTTTTTCTTTTCAGATTCATAATAATCCCTATGTAGTAACCATTTAAACTAGAAGAAAAGGAAAGGAAAAGACAATATTCAGCATAGCTTTTGAATCTAATACTTGATACGTGTCAGGTTTTTACAAGTGTTTTAGTTCTTAGCACAGATGAATTGTAAAAGTGAAAGTGCAAGTTGCTCAGTCTTGTCTGACTCTTTGTGACCCCATGGACTATATAGTCCATGGAATTCTCCAGGCCAGAATACTGGAGTGGGTAGCCTTTCCCTTCTCCAGGGGATCTTCCCAAGCCAGGGATTGAAACCAGGTCTCCTTCATTGGAGGCAGATTCTTTACCAGCTGAACCACAAGGAATATGAATTGTAAAACTACCTCATTTAATTCTTATAGTGGCTTGTGTGCTGTGCTTTGTTGCTCAGTCGTGTCCAACTCTTTGCGACCCCATGGGCTTTAACCTGCCAGGCTCCTCTACCCATGGGGATTCTCCAGGCAAGAATACTGGAGTGGGTTGCCATGCCATCCTCCAGGGGATCTTCCCAACCCAGGGATTGAACACTGTCTCGAGGTACAAGTTATTACTAGTAAAACAAACACGTTCAAAGACGTTAAGTAAAGGACCATGTGACTCTACCCATATCTGTAGAAATGCACGTGAATCTTAAAACCTGCTTAAATTCAGCTTTACGGACAAGCAAAAACAAACTTTGCTTGAGTCTGCCAGGTCATCAACTACCCAGATGCCAGTTATACAACACTCTCTTGAACTGAATCAAGTCAAGATGGGATTTTGCCTAGTAAACTGTATTATATAGACACAGTCAGAAGTCATTCCAAAATCTATCTGAGTAATCATTTCATAAGATGCTCCCAAGAATAGAAAACTAATTCTCTCTGTGAACACATCACTGACAGGGAAAAGAAGTCAGATAAGGAAAAAATCAGAAATGAAGTTGCTGACACTCTAACAATCCATCTCTATATTCAGCAAAAATTTTGGATTAAGTTTAGAAAAGATAAGATGTCACAATATTGGCGTAGTTGCAGATTCCACCTTGGGAGGATTAGGAAAAGAGAGGAAGTAAGAAGGGTGGAAGAAAGGAAGAAATAAGGAAGGAAGGAAGAGAGGGAAAGAAAACTTTTTGGATAACAGTCTATGAATTAAGGTCCTATATTTTGTCTCATTTAGCATCTTGAGTAAAGATGCTCAACATGGAGGCATAACAGGCAACTAAGCCCCTGTGATCCCCTCAAGGCCCTCAAGTTTAAAACAACAAGTTTAAAAACAACAGTCCAGTTATACAATGGATGCAACTATTCAAAACAGTGCTATTACATAAGGAATTTTCTAGGAGGAGGTGGAGATATGTGGTATTTGGATTCCGAGTTGGTCATTTGTTGGCCAAGAGTCATAGAGGACATACATTTCCCAAGTGGCAAAATTGAAATAAAATTTTCTTCTCCAAGTGAGACTTTTCCAATTCTGTGAATACTTCAAGGATAACTACTGAGTCTTTTTCATTTCTGTGTCCTTCTAGAACCTGGTACAAAATAGGTACTCACAAAATCTTTTTTATATGTAAAAATCATGAGAATATGGTCTAAAAGGACTTTTAGTTTATATTAATACATTAGTTTATATTCCTATGCCATACAGGATAGGTAAATTATGTTGCCATAACAAGCTGCCGCTGCTGCTGCTAAGTTGCTTCAGTTGTCTGACTCTGCGTGATCCCATAGATGGCAGCCCACTAGGCTCCCGTCTCTGGGATTCTCCAGGCAAGAACACTGACGTGGGTTGCCATTTCCTTCTCCAAGAAGGAAAAATAAAAGGGCAAAAGGAGAAAAGGAAGGGAAAGTTACAACATCTCAAAGTCTTAAAACAATGTTCCATTTTTCAAATAGGGCAGATAATCATTGTGCATTGGCTGGGAGGGAGTTCTGCTGTGTGTTGTCTTTCAAGAAACCAAAATTACAGAGTAGTTTGTCTCTCAAGTGTCACCTTGAAAGAAGAGAGGGCTCTGGAATCCCTCAAACCTGCTACAACCTGGAAGTGACATATTTCCCAGGAGGAAGTATGGAGGAGAGGAAGGATAATTTTTCCTCTAAGCTTCTGAGTTTTTGGCAGAGACCCCTGCAATAAGGTATATTAACAAAAGGAAAACAAACAGAAGTTTACTAAAATGTATAACTCATATCTTGATGGGAGATACTCAAGGGAAAATGAGTAACTCAAAGAGATGGCTTAGAACTCCAGCTCATGCAGCATCTTCAACAAACAATAAATTTGTGGCAAAAGGACAGTTGTTTTAGGCTTCCAACAGTAAAGATAAAAGCCAGTTATTAATATTTGATATATATATTACTCTGAAGGCCATCTCCAGGCTGACAGAGTCTAAAGTTGTCTCCAGGTGATTAATTTCCTGGTAGAGAGGAGAAATGGCTACTTTGGAAAACTCATGTCCTGCTTTTAGGCAAATAGAGGAGGATAGAGAACTCCCTTGTCTCTGCTTATTCTCCATTGTCTTCAGCTCAAATTGATCCATAGGCCAAATGGTGTATTTTGGAGAAGCATAGTCTCCTATCCTTCAAATTCTCCTACTCATCAAATACCTAATCCTACTATATGCATTTGGAAAGTGAAGAAATAACAATAACAAATATAGCCTTAGTGTTCATAACACAGGGGAAAATAGGAAAAAAGAAACAAACAAACAGGAAAAAAAGTCATACCCAAAGAACTGGAATAAAAGGACATTTGTCATGTTGCTTTATCCTTCTCATCATATAAAGTGTATTATTTTATTTTTTTAAATTGTGGGCACAGCAAAGAAAAACATATCAGACCTCTAAACTCTGAAGAGCTATTTTAAACCTATGAATCTAAATTTCTACATTTTCATGTATGTATGAATATCTGTAGCCTGAATTTTAATTTTAGCTGAAAATACTTGTTAATATCAAAAGTAGCTTTTGTATTTAGTTATTACTAGAGTTTTCATGTTAGTTTATGCTAATATCAACTTTACTTGGAAAACCTGTATCTAGAAAGTATTATTTTATTCCTTCTTTTTTTTTTTTTTGAAAATCAAAGCAAGTTTTCAAAATTAATTTTGCAATTAGTCACAAAGCCCGGGTATGCACAGGGACAAAGCTGTTTCTATAGGCACATGTTGGCATGTAGATAATCATGATATAGTTTTCCACTCACACAGTGTTCCATCTAGTGTTGCTTTTATGAATCTATTGCCTCTGAAATACTGTCCATATGTGTTTGTATGTAAGTATGAAACAGTGCGCTGCTGGCATATGTTCCCTCACGCTCTGAACGCTGACCCACTTCAATATGGCACGTGTAGAGCTGGCAAAGCAGCCAGTGCTGCTCTTAGCAGTGATGGCTGGCACGCCATTACCGGAAGTGCCCAAGGAGGTGAGTCTGCCGCTGGCTGATCTGCACTGAGCGCGTCCCAGTAGCTTGGGTTACTTGCCCTCTTTTGTGGCTTCTTCTGCAGCTTCACATTTTATGTTTGTGAAAGTTGTTTTGATCCTGCAAGACTCAAAGATGGTTAGGTGCTGGTGCATGGACTAAAGCAAAGAACCAAAGGAAGACACTTACTTTGGATTATTAAAACAAAAAACAACACTTTATGGCAGCTAGATGTGCTGTCCGAAAAACAAAACAAAACAAAAAATATAGGGCATATGAAAATGACTAGGCAGTTAGATTGGTAAAAATATTTGATATTATAAAGGATTTTAAGCATCTGGCAGTTGGAGAAGTTTAAACCAATAAATGAAAAAAGAAAGCTAAAGGAAAATGCGGCCTGAGGTGGTTTATGCTGCAGGCAATTTGAACGCATCTCTATAGGATCTGCTAAGAGAACTATAGTTCTGATTGATTGCCGCCTGAAAAGCAGTCCTATCTCCTGGTAAATGAAGGACAGTCTCCATGGTATCTCAGTGGATTCTTTAATCTATGCACGTGTTCTCTGGGTGTCACAGAGTTCTATGTCCTTGATTTGATAACTCAGGTCTCTAGTGTCTTAATGCCATGCCTTTCACAGTTTAAATATGAAGATGTCTTCATCAACAACTAGCCAAGTATTCATGCACTTAAGGCTGCTCCGTCACACCTGCTCTGTGGTGCTCTTTTGATCAAGGTAAGTATAACACCTCCCCCAGTTATTCATCAGTGCCCTTGGGTCTTTTGTGGATGTGTGCTTTCCTGCCTCAGGGCAACACTAATTTCATTTCTCATCCTCCACTGTGCCTGAATACACAGTTTACCTAAAGGTTAAGAATTATGAGTCTAATTAAGACGATGGAGCAATTCCACTCCATTAACATTAATAGTGCATGGAAAGCACTCCCCACGGCTTCATTTTTTAAGACCAGCCATTTCTGTGTCTATTTTCTCTTTCCGATTTTTTTTTCTTCCTACACCACTTAATGAAAATCTGATGCTAGCAATGGCACTTACATTGATGAAAAAGAAAAAGTGATAATGGTTCCTGCTTGTCTCTATCTTATTCCTCCACTGGTGAGGGCTGCATGCTTGAGACAGGTCAGTTTATTGATCAAAAACAGTCCATAGGAGAACAGGTCCAGAGGATGGGGAGTTGTGGCAAAAACTGGGCTGCAAATGAAGAGGATGGTGCTTGTTCATCAAATGACAAAATGTCAACTCTTCTTTCATCCTGGAATGGAAAGGTCATTCCAGTACAGAATGAATTTTGTAAAGGTTAAAATAAGTGACTGATGGTGATGTAGTATGGAATTCTCTGGCCTTCCAGTGCTGCCTAGTATCAGGCCCTTTTACCCTGCTTCAATTTATATGCAACCATTAGGGCCTCAGTCCCATCAGTGAAAGCATATGTTAGTCCTGCATTTAGCCAGAAAGTCAACTGCATATGGAGGAATCAGTGAAAGCCTAGAAGTTGCACTAAGCTGTGGATTTCCCTTCACACTTTCCTTCAGGGGCTCCCTGCCGGAGGGCCAAGGGGCTGAAAAACCTTTAGAAACTAGAAAGTTTAGGAGCAATTGTTTTGTATGTCTGTTCCAGAGACATTGAGGGAAAAAGAGTAAATTAAATATATAGCGAATATATAGGAAAAAAGATATTGCCCAAGGAACTGGGTGATATGGAATGAGACCTTCAGAATATTTTATTTGCCAAGATTTGGCAGGCTCCAGCTTATCTTCCCTGCATGGGGCCTTTATTTCCTTATTTATTATTTTGTATATTATTTATTAAATAATTTGTCATTATTTAAATACTATTTATTAACTTATAAGCCCCCATGGATCCTTTCTGACCCATTTTTGAGCTCAGAGTTTCCCACAGCATGAAACACAATGTTTTATATGGTACATGGATGGACTTAAAAAACATTATCTGTGTTTTAATTTGAACATATGTTGCTTAGTTGCTCAGTTGTGTTCAACTCTTTGCAACCCCATGATCTGTAGCCCACCGGGCTCTTCTGTCCATGGGATATTTCAGGCGAGAATACTGAAGTGGGTTACCATTCCCTTCTCCAGGGGATCTTCCTGATCCAGTAATTGAACCTGGGTCCTCCTGCATTGTAGGCAGATTCTTTACTGGCTGAGTTACCAGGGAAGCCCAAACATATGTTAGGAAATATATATATACAATTACCACATCAAATGCATAGTTTCAATACTCTTGTTAGTAAGAACATAGTATAAGTTAAAAAGAAGTTAGTATGTTTAAGGCCAGTTAAGTTAAAAATAAAATATATGAACTAAGTAATAGTGTAGGAAGAAATAGTCATAAACTCAAAGCTGGTTCTGCTATGGCAGAAGGTTAGGAAGTGCTAGAATGCTTTTTCTTCTGCCGGAAACCTAGGATCTGTTATATTTCCATGTCTCACCTCTGGTCCCACTTGCAGAATGGGACCTTTCTCATGCATTACTGCTGATCACATTTCTTCTTTCCCTTCCAAGGCTGCCTCCTCCATGAAGCCCACTCTGATTCATGCAGGCCAAGTTAATGTCTGTTTTCTCGACTCCCTTTATACCTGCTTCATCTTCTCATTGTATCATTTATCTACTTTTGTTATAGACAATTGTATACCTAGAAATAGCATGCAAACAGTATTCATTTTACAGCACCTGGGTTTGCATATAGCAATGCTAAATGATGAGGTGTTTTTTTTTTTAATTTTTATTTTAACTTTAGTTTACTTTACAATACTGTATTGGTTTTGCCAAACATTGACATGAATTCACCACAAGTGTACATGCATTCCCAAACATGAATCCCCTCCCACTTTGATTATATGATTTCTCCAGACTACACTTAAAAGAGTCAACAGCTCCACAGTTGCTCAATCCCATGGTGGTACCAAGAAATGATTTCATGATTCGGCACAGTGATCAAATTCTCATCTTTGGAATATGTACTTCTCTTGACTTTGAAGATTCAACACTCACCCGTTTAGTTTCTACCTGATAATGCTTTCAGTATCTTTTTAATTGGTTCTTTCTTTTCTCCTCATGCTGAAATGAGGATTCAGTCTCCAGACTCTGCCCTGGTTCTCTTCTTCCTCTGTTCATTCTCCCCTGAGGCTTTAATTCAATCTCATGCTGAAGATCCAAATTTGGATCTCTAGCCAAGGTTCCTTTTCTAAATGCAAGATTCATATAACCACCTGCCTCCTGGTTTCACACTGCACACAAATAATTTTCTGATCTTTGTCCACATCTACTCCTCCAGGATGCTTTCCCAGACATGTAAATGGCAGCTCATTGTGTCAGATGCTGAGACCAAGAAACCCGGGAGTTATCCTGGATTTCCCTTTTCTGCATGCCTTCTTTCAGCTGGCTGTGATCCCAATACGGTAAACCACTCTCACCATCACTTGGTCTTTCCCCAGACCCAAACAGCAACATCTCTAATTTGGATTGTTAAAGTTTCCTCCAAGATGGATTTTCTTGCTTTTTCCCTTCATTCTCCAGTTTGTTCTTAAAGCCAGAGTGTGTTTCTCCAACTACAAATATCCCAAAGCTCCCCATCTCACTTAAAGAAAGACTAGTGACTGCCCAAGGCTTCCATAATTTGGACCCAACTGACCCCTCTATATCTTCACCAACACTTCCCCCCACATTTTTTTAAATTATACTGCTCCTAGCAGGTATGGAGTGGTATCTCCTTTTGGTTTTTAATTTTATTTCTTTAAGAATTAATGATGTCCCAAATATTTTCATGTGCTTATTATCATTTGTATATCTCCTTTGGGCAAATGTTTGTTCAAATTCTTTGTTCATTTTCTATTTGGGTTTTTGTCTCTTTGTTGTTAAGTGTTTTACCTATCCTAAATACTAAACTCTTCTCAGATATATTATTGTGAATGATTTTTCTCTAGTTTGTCTTTTAACTTCATTGATAGCATCCGGATGTAAAGTTTTAAATGAAGTCCAGTTATCTGTATTTTTCTTTTGCTGTTTGTACTTTTAATGTCAAAACTAAAATCCACCTTAGAGCTTTTGCATTTATTTCTCCACATGCAGAGCTCTTTTCCAATTTACCACATGCCTTGCTCCTTTAACTTGGCATAAATATAAACCTTCTCTCTTTATCATGTTTATAATTGGAAGCCTGCCTTGACCCAGCACTCCCTAGCCCCGTTTTTTTACTTCATCAGTTACTTCCATATGATATAAGTTTCTTAATTATGTGTGCATTTTTCCAAACTTTACTTTGGTAAGGCACAGATAAGTGGCTGCTTACAAATTCTCATATTGCCACATCTGGAGCAGAGCTGGCTACAGAGGAGGTGTTTGCAGGGGTGTTCAGCTTATCACCAGGAAACTGATTTTTACTGTGTATAAGCAGTTTTATGTCCCTTTCCTCACTTGTCTTTGACTTCAGCTGTTATTTCATCATTGGCGTAATTATCAGCATAATCATCACTATCCAGCAATATTTAGAAAGTTTCCACCTCCTCATGGGGCTAAGCTAAGTATAGCTATAGAAGCACACATTTGGGATTTTTCGGGACACTCAATTTAAAAATAAGTTTATTGAGCAATGTAACCCAATTTTTGGCTCAAAAAACATGGGCATAAGAAACAGTGATAATGCATCACTGCTTCTGAACTGAGCTTATGACCTTGCATCAATGTCGTAACTTTTCAGAACCACAGTTTCCTCATCTGCAAAATAAAGTTGCTATAAGGATTAAAGAAAAACATTCCCCAGAAGACATTCACAGTGTGGATTGTATGTTCAATTTCATTTGCTAGTAAGCCAGGCATAGCATAATTTAAATGGTAGCTATTGTAAGGAATATTAAGGTTATTAGTAATAATAACTCTGTTGTCTTAAACAATAGGAATACTCAGTTCTAAAGCACTGAATAGAAACTTAACCTGTGCTTAGAATGTGGTTTGTTTTGTTTTTTTTTTTTTAAATGCATCTAACTTAATGATTGGAAGGACTGATGTTGAAGCTAAAACTCTAATACTTTGGCCACCTGATGTGAAGAGCTGACTCATTGGAAAAGACTCTGATGCTGGGAAAGATTGAGGGCAGAAGGAAAAGGGAATGACAGAGGATGAGATGGTAGGATGGCATCATAGACTCGATGGACATGGGTTTGGATGGACTCTGGGAGTTGGTGATGGACAGGGAGGCCTGGCGTGCTACGGTTTATGGGGTCGCAAAGAGTTAGACACAACTGAGTGCCTGAAATGAACTGAACTGAACTTAATGATTATAGTGGTGGTGATAGTACCAATGATGATTATTAAAATGAGAACTACTGAGTGATAAATCCACAATTCCTTATAGGGTATCAATAATTAACATTACAAGGTAAAGATATTTGTGAGTTATATTTTTTTCTGCCTCTTAACTTGATTTTCTAAATATTTCAGCCAACCTATGTCTAATATTCTCAATAAGCTTAGTTCACAGGGACCACTTTGTGTACAAAATAAAGTTTCTACCATGATAATAAAAGCAACTTCCATTTATTGAACACCTACTCTGTGCTAGAAAATCAGGCTAATTCCTTTCTGTAGTTAGTGTTTTAATCATCACCAATACTATTTTTCTGATTTTGTAGAGAAGCCCCTGAGGTACAAATGGAACTAGAAATTGCTACAGTTGCACAGCTAGTTATGTGGGATAAGGGGAGATTTCAAATCAGTTTTCTTTCTCCGGACTTCAAAGCCTTAAAACATTTTCACAATAATAAGGTGCTGTTTTTTTTTTTAAATTTATAAAAATGTATGTAACATGCTATAAGATTTGTGCATTCAAAGTCTGTAGTTCCTGGTTTAGGTATATTCATAAAGTTGAAAATATCACTACATTCTAATTTTTAAGAATATTTTAACCTATCCAAAATAATACCCTATGTATTTTTATATTCTCCATTCTAGCTCCCAAACTGCGTTACCACTCACAATGCCCCAATGCCAACCAAATACTAATCCACCTTCCTATTCTAGACATTTCATAAGTGTAATCATATAATATGATATATGATCTATCATAACTGGAAATTTTTAGTTAGCTTAACATTTCAAAAATTCACCCATGTGGTAGCATGTATCTATGTTTAATTCTCTTGTTGCCAATTAATATTCTATATATTAATCATTAACATATTATTGATATATGGATGTACCATGTTTTCTTTATCCATTTATCAATTTATGAGCATTAAGTTGTTCCCACATTTTTGGCTAACATGAATAATGCTGCTATAGCCATTAATGTACAATTTTTGAAGAGAAATAGGTTTTAATGTCTCTTGGATATATACCTGGAGTGAAATAACTGGGTCACATATAAATTCTGTGTTTAGCACTTTGAGGAACTGCCAAACCATTTCCCAAAGTCGCTTTACTATTTTACACTTCTATCAGCAGTGTGTGAAGGTTCCAGTTTTAACATATCCTTGCTGTTTCTGATCCTGTCTTTATTTTCACTATTCAGGAAGGTGTGAAGTGGTATCTCATTGTGACTATGTAATTTTCCTAATCACTAGTTGCTGACCACTGTTTCATATACTTATTGGGACCTTTTATATCTTCTTTAAAGAAATGTCTATTCAAACTATTAATACATTTTAAAATTGGATTATCATTTTATTGTTGATATGTAAGAGTTTTAAATATATTCTGAATAATATTCTCTAATCAGAAGTAGGCATTCTTCAGAGATAATATGGGTTCAGTTTCAGACCACTTCAGTAAAGTGAAAATCATAGTAGAGAAAGTCACATGAAGTTTTTAGTTCTCAGTGAATATAAAAGTTATGTTCACACTACATTGTAGTCTATTAAGTGTGCAATAGAGTTATACCTAAAAAACAATGCACATACTTTGTACAATAAATTCTTTATTGGTAAAAAATGCTAACCATTATCTGGCAACAGAAGGGTTGCTACTAACCTTCAGTTGTACAAAAAACACAGCATGAAGCACAATAAAGCAAAGCCTAATAAAATGAGATACATTTGTACATGATTTGAAAATATTTTTTTCCCATTCTGTGGCATCTTTTCACTTCTTGATGAGGTCCTCTGATGCTCAGCTCTTTAAAAATATCCAATTTACCTTTTTGTTTTTCTTTTATTGTTTCTGTTTCCTGGTGTTATATATAAGAAACCCATTACCTAATCAAAAGTCACAAAGATTTATTCCTGTTTTTTTTCCCCAGGATTTTAATTTTTTTAATTTAAATTTATTTATTTTAATTGGAGGCTAATTACTTTACAATATTGTATTGGTTTTGCCACACATCAACATGAATCCACCATAGGTGTACATGTGTTCCCCATCCTGAACCCTCCTCCCTCCCCGTACCATCCTTCTGGGTCATCCCAGTGCACCAGCCCCAAGGATCCTGTATTGAACCTGGACTGGTGATTTGTTTCTTATATGATATTATACATG
The DNA here is from genome assembly GCA_006410935.1 of Redunca redunca. Classification (NCBI taxonomy): domain Eukaryota; kingdom Metazoa; phylum Chordata; class Mammalia; order Artiodactyla; family Bovidae; genus Redunca; species Redunca redunca. Next base: position 988,388 of record SJYQ01000457.1, read on the forward strand.
TTTCCATGCCATTCCCCCAAATCGTCCCACCCTCACCCTCTCCCTCAGAGTCCAAAAGACTGTTCTATGCATCTGTGTCTCTTTTGCTATCTTGCATACAGGGTTATTGTTACCATCTTTCTAAATTCCATATATATGCGTCAGTATACTGTATTGGTGTTTTTCTTTCTGGCTTACTTCACTCTGTATAATAGGCTCCAGCTTCGTCCACCTCATTAGAACTGATTCAAATGTATTCTTTTTAATGGCTGATTAATACTCCATTGTGTATATGTACCACAGCTTTCTTATCCATTCATCTGCTGATGGACATCTAGGTTGCTTCCATGTCCTGGCTATTATAAACAGTGCTGCAATGAACATTGGGATACATGTGTCTCTCTCAGTTCTGGTTTCCTTGCTGTGTATGCTCAGCAATGGGATTGCTGGGTCATAAGGCATTTTTATTTCCAGTTTTTTAAGGAATCTCCACACTGTTCTCCATAGTGGCTGTACTAGTTTGCATTCCCACCAACAGTGTAAGAGGGTTCCCTTTTCTCCACGCCCTCGCCAGCATTTATTGCTTGTAGACTTTTGGATCGCAGCCATTCTGACTGGCGTGAAATGGTACCTCATTGTGGTTTTGATTTTTATAGTATTAGGTCTTCGATTTAGATCTAAGATTCTTTTTAAGTTATTTTTATTTATGGTGTAAGATAAGGGTTCAAATTAATTGTTTTGCATAGATTATGAAAATTGAACTGGCTTATTTATCTAAGAGACTATTATTTGCTATTGAATAGTCTAACTATCCTAGCCTCAGTTCAGTTCAGTCGCTCAGTTGTATACGAAACTTTGCAACCCCATGGACTGCAGCACGCCAGGCCTCCCTGTCCACAAACAACTCCCGGAGTTTACTCAAACTCATATCTATTGAGTTAGTGATACCTATGAACCACCTCATCTTCTGTGTTCCCCTTCTCCTCCCACCTTCAATCTCTTCCAGCATCAGCATCTTTTCAAATGAGTCAGTTCTTCGCATCAGGTGGCCAAAGTATTGGAGTTTCAGCTTCAGCATCAGTCCTTCCAATGAATATGCAGTACTGATTTCCTTTATGGCCTGGTTGGATCTCCTTTCAGTCCAAGGGACTCTCAAGAGTCTTCTCCAACACCACACTTCAAAAGCAGCAATTTGTCAGTGCTCATCTTTCTTCACAGTCCAACTCTCACATCCATACATGACCACTGGAAAAACCATAGCCTTGACTAGACGGACCTTTGTTGGCAAAGTAATGTCTCTGCTTTTCAATATGCTATCTAGGTTGGTCATAACTTTCTTTCCAAGGAAGTTGGAAAGAACTTTTAATTTCATGGCTGCAGTCACCATCTGCAGTGATTTTGGAGCCCAGAAAGAGTCTGACACTGTTTCCACTGTTTCCCCATTCACACTGCCTCATTTATTATAGTGCTCTATTAGGTCATGAAAACGAGAAGTAAGCAGCCTTTAACTTTACTAATATTGTTTCAAAATTGTTTTGGCTTTCATTAGTCCCTTGAATTACCCTGTAAGTTTCACAATTCCCATGGCATGTCAATTTTTGCAATGAAAAAGCTTTGATTTTAATAAGGATTATTCTGATATATATGTCAATTGGAGTGTTATTGCCATCTCATCAACATTAATTGTCTGATCCTTAACAATGGGATGTTTTTTCATTTATTTAGATATTCTTTAATTTACTGCAACAATATTTTCTAGTGTATGAATCTTGAAATTATTCTGTAAAATNTATATATTATTTTCTTCATTTTTTTTTTAGATTATTCATTGCTGGCATATAAAAATACAACTAAATTTTGTATACTTATGTCCTGCTGGATTCTTTAACTCATTCATTCAATCTGTAACTTTTTAAATTTAATTCCTTAGGATTTTCAATATTCAAGATTCTCTATACCTTCAATAGAAAATAAGGTTCCTCCAGGACATGAACATCATCTCTTCATATCCCCGTAGCTTAGATCAGTGGCTGTGTGTGTGCGTGGCTCAGTTGTGTCCAACTCTTTGTGACCACATGGACCATAGTCCACCAGGCTTCACTGTCTATGGAATTTTCCAGGGAAGAATACTGGAGTGGTTGCCACTTCCTACTCTAGGGAATCTTCCCAACCCAGGTATCAAACCCTGGAGTCTTGCATCTCCTGCTTTGGCAGGCAGATTCTTTACCACTACTGCCACATGGGAAGCCCTAGATCAGTGCCTGGCACACAGTAAACATTCAGTAAATGTTTATAAAGCAAAGTGTATACCTTTCATCAGAACCCCACACACATTGCAAAATCTCTGCTGCAAACCCATATCAAGCAGGATAACAAAGAAGGGAGAATTGTCTGCCCCACCCACACATTCCTTACTCGAGGTGGCAAAGGCTAAAGGCAAAGCCACAGAAACCAGGCAAGCCTTGGGAAGGCTCAGCAGAATTCACCGTCCTCCACTTTAGGAGGTGCCTCTGTGGTGGGGGAGACAAATAAACCTGGGAGATGACATATCTCAGTTAGGTGAGCTGAGCTAAGCACTGGCCCTCCCTGGTGATGGGGAATGCAGTATCTAGGAAGGAGGAGTTTTATCCTTTCCTAATAAGAAAAGCTTGCCATGCCACCTCAAGTTGTCATGGCTATTGAAAATAATACCACAAAATCATTACCACAGCTAATGATTCTAAAACACATCAAGGTTTATCAAACCATCACCTCTGGTGATCCTCGGAGTGGCCCTATTGTGAGGGCCAAAGGATAGGAATCTTTATCCTCCATTCTACAAGGGAGAAAATCGGTCAAGGAACTTTCCCAAATCATTACTCAAGGTAAGGGGAAGAACTGAGCCTGATGGTGGGTGCGTGCTCAGTCATATCTTACTCTTTGAGACCCCATAGACCATAGCCCATCATGCTCCTCTGTCCATGGATTCTCCAGGCAAGAATACTGGAGTCGGTTGTCATTTCCTCCTCCAGGGGATCTCCTTGGCCCAAGGATCAAACCCGCGTCTCTTGTGGCTCCTGCATTGCTGGCAGATTCTTTACCACTGAGCCACTGGGGAAGTCCCAGAGCTGAGCCTAGAGCCCAAGTTTCTGGAAAGTGGTCCCATTAAAAAAAAAAAAATGCCTCTTTTGGGTTCAAAGCAAAATGAACTTATTTGCTAATTCTTTTGGGTACATGGCTGTTCAGATTTTCAAGTGGTTTAGTATCCATCCAATTGTGCAGCTGCCTCTCCCTCTCTCTATTTTCTATTTAGTCTGTGGACAAACTAGTTGCTACAGGCTATAACTTTGAAGTTTTTATGAAGTGGAAATTTTCTCTGATTATTGAATTTGCATCCTAAAAAGAGTATATCTCTTCTAGTCAGATGATCTCCAGGCTCTATGCTAAGTTTCTCATTTGTATGAGGTTCAGCCCAACTTCTTTTCGTCCTTTGAGATTCAGTTTAGATGTTCAGGGCTTCCCAAATGGCTCAGCAGTAAATGAATCTGCCTGCAGTGCAGAAAATGCAGGAGACACAGGTTAGAACCCTGGGTCGGCAAGATCCCCTGGAAAAGGAAATGGCAACCCACTCTGGTATTCTTGCCTGGAGAATTCCATGGACAGAGGAGCCTGGTGGGCTACAGCCAAAGCGTCACATAGAGTCTGATGTGACTGAGTACAGAGCAGATGGTGTGTCTTCTGGGAAGTTTTTCAGGGCTCCCTAGATTGGGCACTTTCTCTTGGCTTCCTCAGCCTCCTGTTCTTTTCTCTACAGAAACATTGACAGCATCACTCTTTGTTGCTGCTTCCTGTGACATTGTGTTTTCACCTTCTCTTTATTGGTCTGAGTCAGCTACATGGGTAAGATGTGTAGGAAAGCCAAGATTTATTTTTCCCATCATATTTCTGTGCCTGCCAAAAGCCTGCCACGTAGTGGGCTCCTGAGAGCGTTTTCTAGATGTCCAGTGTTAATCTTTCCAGTTATCAGACATAGGTCCTACAAGTGCCTCCTTTGGTAGGAATTCTCCAGGCCACTAGCTTCATATCTACTAAGTTTACATCTAGGTCCCATGGGGGAACTTTCTGTGGGTTACTTTTATTCCTGCATATGTAGCAATCTTTCCTTTTTCTTGATATGTCTCATATATTTCTTTAAAAATTGGACATTGGATAATATCCTGTAACAACTCTGTTATTGGATTTTTTCTTCAGTCCTAGGTTTGTGTTTTTCTGCTGGGTGTTTGTTGTTGCTGTTTTCCTTGTTGTTCTTATTCATTTACTAACAATCTTAGACTAATTCTGTGTTTTGTATTTTCTGCAGTGAGGAGTTCTCTGCTAGATTTTTAAGTTCTTATTTTTAGTTTTTTATTTATTTAGGCTGTGCTGGATCTTTTTTGCCGTGTACATGCTTTCTCTAGTTGTGACAAGTGAGAGCTACTCTCCAGTTACGGTGCCCCAGCTTCTCCTTTTCGAAGAGGTGCTAATTTTACAATGTTGGACTTGGGAGAGTGGTTTAGCAGGAATTGCACCTTGTTACCAGCTCCTGGAAAGGATGTTGCTAATTAGTGATGCAAAAATTCAAGATACAAGCCATCCGGGTGCTTAACAAAGCAAATTGTTTCTTTTACTTTGTCAATATTTACTTATAGCTAAACAACTGGAGTGATCATCATAAACTTTCTCATCTATTGAAAATGATTTTACAGATTTTGGTTGTTATAAAATAGGTGGTAGTAGAATGTCATACATATAGTTGTGTGTGTATATTTGGTTTATTTGTTTTAACTTGAGGACATTTTGTGGGGTAACATCCACTATTTTTAGAACCTGAAGGTAATAATCGAGGTTTTTCTTCCAGTTAATCTAAATAATTGAGGAGTCTCTGTAAGTACAGTGTGGCTGAAATGTGCATATCATCTATTTGGGGAACGGTGTGCCCCCCATTTTCCCAAACACTATGTAGGTGAGCACTTAGACTACTCGGTTATCCACTGTGAACACTTTAAACAGGGAAGTCTATGGAGAGTGTTCCAATAATTTCATTAGTTAATTTTTTTCTGTTTCCTTAATCACTAGAAGTCATGGGAATATGTGTGACTTTGCTCATCTTAAATTCTGCCTCCCATTGAATTCTGGACACAGTAAGTTACATTACGTACTGCATTTGTTTTCTACCATTTTCATGATAGAAAAGGAAACAGAAAACAGCCCTCAAGTCGATCCTTCAAAATGTTCAGCAGCTAGCATTTATTGACTGACTAATCATCTTACTTTATTGAGTGAGTAATCATTTTATCTACAGGATGCCACCAGGGAGGCAGTAAGCTGCTAAATGCCACCTTGGACAATTCATTTTCTTTTTCTGCACAAAGCCTGGATCCTTATAGCCAGATTGTATTGAAGAATGTCATGTTTCCAAAGGATAAAGTTTATCTTCCATGAAACAGGCCATTTGCAAAATTAATAGGTAAATTAGCAAAGTGTAACAGCCCATTAGACCCACTGTCATAGTTTAGAATCTGGGTTGGGGAAAGGAAGTGAAAGCTAAATGTGTAAACAGACGCTCCCTGAAATGACAGGAACTCTGTCTGCGGTGGAGGGTTGTGGGCACTCAGATGAAGCCCACAAACTGCTTTTAACAAACGGTCCCCTTGGTGTCTGAACACGTACTCGGTAGAGGCAAACTCTTGGGCTTTATGACTAGAGCAGGCAATCTTGTGCATGTGTGCATGTGTATTGCAATAGAAGTGTCAGGACCTGTTTTTACTATTTCTTCACTTATTCAAAAGTTATCTATTGAATATTTGTGATATTGAAAATTTAATACCCCTTACTCTGTACCAGAACCTGGAGGTGGCCACTGTTCTCTACTTGGAGAGCTAACTCTCTCATGCAGACTGGAAACCAGAGACTTCCTAGCTAAAAACTTTGGACCACATTGGCTAAAACTATGGACTTTGCAAGCAAGTCAGCTGATGGCAGTATGAATTTGGGAAGCTTTTTTTGGGAGGGATTGTATATATGTTATTATAAGATACTGAGTATAGTTCTCTATAGTTATCGGTAGGTCCTTGATGGTCATTTATTTTATATTTATATGTATTCTGTGCAAATGCTAATCCAAATTCCAAATTTATTTGCCCATGGCCCTTTCTCTTACGTTAGCCATAAATTTGCTTTCTATGTCTATGCTGCTACTGCTAAGTCACTTCAGTCGTGTCCGACTCTGTGTGACCCCATAGACGGCAGCCCATCAGGCTCCTCCATCCATGGGATTTTCCAGGCAGGAGTACTGGAGTGGGGTGCCATTGCTTCTATGTCTATAGGTCTATTTTATTTTGTAAATAAGCTCATTTGTATGACTTTTTTTTTAGGTTCCAATATAAGTTTTGTCATATATTTGTCTTTCTTTAACTTATATCACTTAGTATGATAACCTCTAGGTCCATCATTTTTGCTACAAATAGCATTATTTCATTTTTATGGCAGAATAATATTCCACTGTATATACTCACACCACATCTTCTTTACCCATTCATCTATCAGTGGGCACTTACATGCCTATTGTGTCTTAACTGTTGTAAATTGTGCTGCAGTGAACACAAGGGGTGTATGTATCTTTTCAAATTACTTTTCTCTGGATATATGCTAAGGGGTGGGGTTTTTGGATCACAGGAAAATTCTATTTTTAGTTTTAAGGAACTTCCATACTGTTCTCCATAGTTCCTGTACCAATCTGCATTCCCACCAACAGTGTGGCAGGGTTCCCTTTTCTCCCCACCCTCCCTTGCTTTCATTATTTATAAGCTTTTTATGATGGCCATTCTGACCGGTGTGAGGTAATACCTCACTGCAGTTTTGATTCATTAGATGTAAAGTGCTGATAACATCCTTGTGGATGGTTTTAATTGTGGTGATTAAATGAAAAAAAAAAATCTATAGATAACCTCTATTGACTCTTTAGTATGTGCCAGGCTGTACACTAATTGATTTAAATTCCTTATGTCATTTAATTCTTACAAATAATCCATAAGGTGTGAACTATTATTGCCTATGTCTTACATTTGGAGAAAGAGAGGTTTGGGAGGACAAACAATTTGCTCACAATCACCTCAGGAAGTCAGTAATGGAGTGGACTTCTGACCTACTATGCGTGGCCCTAGACCTTGACCAGTTTTGACTGGGCTGCTGTCCATAGGGTTGCACAGAGTTGGACACGATTGAAGAGACTTAGCATGCATGCATGCATTGGAGAAGGAAATGACAACCCACTCTGGTATTCTTGCCTGGAGAATCCCAGGAACAGGGGAGCCTGGTGGGCTGCTGTCTATGGGGTCGCACAGAGTTGGACATGACTGAAGTGGCTTAGCAGCAGCAGCAGCAAAATGCATTACTGCATTTGTAAATATTAGCACTCACCCAATGTCAAATTCCTTCCTTTGCTTTTATTACTGCTTTCAACTCTCGTATCTGCCATAGGGATTAAAACTCTATTTGAGTACATTTCTAGCTAACCTCTGAGGTACACAACCTTCAAATAGGTTAATAAAGCCTCTTGATCTTCAAAATGTAAATTACTTGAGAGCTGAGATGCACCTGGGTGAAAATCCCCTTGTATGCTTCTTTTAATTCCAACTGCCAAAGTGCAAGGGGTTCATTTCCCTTTTGCCTCTCATATAAATTAAAGAAGACACATTATTTCCATTTTCCTGTCTGAGATCTCATCTTCTTCACTCTTTTGGGGGCTGTGCAGAATAAATACTGTAAAATGGCTTATTTCTGCTTACACTTTATTTCTTAGTACCCTCATAAATCATCTCAATCACCTATAGAAATATTTGTGTCAAAGGCTAAGGCAGCTGATAAAATTTTTTCCTTGTAGGTTATGAGTCTGAGTATCCCAGCATCTCTGCATTGAAAGAAAAATAGTCACATTTGGTGTTTGTGATGACTTGAGGTAGTGAAAATATTTTTATTGCCAACAAAAGCAGTTTTATGGTGTTCAATCCTGAATCACTAAAACCTGGATTTTCAGTAAAGCAAATTGCAATGCTTACAGCTGAGATTTTTTAAATGTGCACAATTTATTATCTAGGCAGTCTTCACTGACAGCTTTTTGTATATGGTTAATGCCTTTAAAGAGTCTAGAGGGATTCAACACCTAAAATAAGTGTGTGTGTGTGTGTGTGTGTGTAAGACTGAGTCTTCCTGTGAAAAAGAAGGAATGGCTGAACTCCTTAACAATATATGGACTGGAAGCCTCATGTTGTAATTCCTCTAAGAGTTATTATTTTTGCTAGAATTGTCTTGAACTATGTTTTACTCTTTATTCTGTAATCAGCTTTTCATAGATTTATGGCTTCTCCACAATTACATTATAAAGCTCCTATGGTTGTTTTTGAAGCAATATGAAATAATGGGACATTGGATCTGGGATTTAAACCTTAGTTCATGTAACTCCAAAGTTCATTGTCATTTTGTCCTGCATAGGAACTGATGGATACCTTTTTGCTTTTGATCAGACACAGTGGTGTCTGGGACAGGTGGCTGTGGAGGTTGAATTCAGTTCATTGATTTATTTGTTATTATTTTATTATTAATTTGTGCAGAGTACACAGCTAAGTTCTTTAAGTCTGGGGAGGTATAGAGATATTACATACTTAAGACCTAATTCCTTCTCTTAATAAACTTACATATTTTGGTTTAGTGGGTGTGGAGAAAGAGGCATGAATTCAGGAAAGATTTGAAAGACAATGTGACATCTACATGAACAAGGAAGGCGAGAAGCACAACAGTCCTGTGGAAATTTATACAACAGTGGACTCAAATGGTAGAAGAGTTTGTGGAAGAGTGTGATTAAAGGATGTATTAGATGTTCTCCAAAAATGGCCCACCTTCAGAAGAAGAGCTGGGGATACATGGAGAAATGGGGGGCAGGAAGGATGAGAGGGGGATCAGTTTCCCACTGCTCCCAATGAACCCTACCTTTCCAGTATGCCAGTATACCTCCCTTCATGGAGGTAAAGTCAAGAATCTTTCAATATGCTAGTCATGGGGCTGAAGACATTTTGGACATCCCAGCTTCTGCTGACATTGCATCACAAGTATAGAAAACTTCAAATAAGACTAGAAAAAGAATCATCTAGATGAGATATAATCAACCCACAGAACTGTGAGGAATAGTAGAGTAATTAATTATAGCCACAAAATTTTGGCATGGTTGGTTATGCAGAAATGGATATGTGAAGTGGTAGAGCTTGGATAATTTGTAAAAATAGATATGAATTATAGGCAGCAGAAATTATGAGGAATAATGTCATACTTATTGATTTCTTCTTTCTTTAAGATTCTAAATAAATTCCCTAAATTGGAACTATCCAATAAGACTTGTTGCAGTGGTGAGCTACATGCTGTAATATGGTGGTCACTTGCTACAGTAGCCTTGGAGCATTAAATATGTAGTAACGATGAATAAGGAGCTGCATTTTAAATTTTATTTGATTTTAATTAACTTCAATGTAAATAACTACCTGAAACTACAATATTGGAAAATATAAGCTCTAAAGCTGTGGAAGTGCATACATTTGAGGGGCGGATAATGATGTTGTTGTTTAGTTGCTCAGTTGTGTCCAACTCTTTGCGTTTCCATGGACTGCAGCATGCCAGGTCTCCTTGTCCTTCGCCAAATACCGGAGCTTATTCAAACTGGTGTCCATTGAATTGGTGGTACCATCTCGTCTTCTGTTGTCCCCTTCTCATCCTGCCTTCAATTTTTCCCAGCATCAGGGTTTTTTCTAATGAGGTGGCTTTTTGCATCAAGTGACCAAAGTATTGGAGCTTCAGTTTCAACATCAGTCCTTCCAGTGAATATTCAAAATTGATTTCCTTTAAGGTTGACTGGTTTGATCTCCTTTCAGTCCAAGGGACTCTCAAGAATCTTCTCCAACACCACATTTCAAAAGAATCAGTTCTTCAGCACTCAGCCTTTTTTATGGTCCAACATTTTTTTGGTCCATCCATACATGACTACTGGAAAACCACAGCTTTGACTAGTTGTACCTTGGTCGGGAAAGTAATGTCTCTGCTTTTTAATATGGTGACTAGGTTTGTCTTAGCTTTTCCTCTGAGGAACAAGTGTCTTTTAGTTTCATGGCTGCAGTTGCCATCTGCAGTGATTTTGGAGTACAAGAAAATAAAGTCTGTCACTGATTCCATTGTTTCTCCAACTATTTGCCTTGAAGTGATGGGAATGGATGTCATGATCTTAGTTTTTTGAATGTTGAGTTTTAAGCCATTTTTTTTTCACTCTCCTCTTTCATTTTCATTAAGAGGCTCTTTAGTTCCTCTTCGCTTTCTGCCAAAAGGGTGGTGTCATCTGCGTTTCTGAGGTTATTGATATTTCTCCTTTAAATCTTGATTCCAGCTTGTTCTTCATCCAGCCCAGCATTTCTCATGATGTACTCAGTATATTTATTAAACAAGCAGGGTGACAATATACAGCCTTGATGTAATCCTTTCCCAATGTGAAACCAATCCATGTTTCCATGTCCGGCTCTAACTGTTGCTTCTTGACCTGCCTACAAGTTTCTCAGGAGGCAGTTAAGGTGGTCTGGTATTCCCATCTCTTTCCACAGTTTGTTGTGATCCACACAGTCAAAGGCTTTAGTGTAGCCAGTCAAGCAGAAGTAGATTTTTTTTCTGGAACTCTCTTGCTTTTTCTATGATGCAATGGATGTTGGAAATTTGATCTCTGGTGCCTGGCTTTTACAACTTAGAAGTTAAGTTGCTAGGTTAGAGATCAGCTGGCTTCATGACTATGTTCTTTCTTGGTGGCACATGGCTAGTTGGATGATGAGGGCCAAGGTTGGGCTGGGGAGTGGACAGTATCAGTGTATTTCAAAATGTGGTACATACAGTTGCAGTGCTATTAAAATGTCCCACCCCAGCTCTTCTGTGCAAAGGGCTCAAGAGCAGAATTATAAGAAGGATCCATGCTGATATGAATACAGTTTCAGTTCCTGAAAAAAACTCTTAATTTTTTTTAAAATTTATCTTTATTTTTATTTTTAATTTATTTTATAATTTATCTATATTGAAGTATAGTTGATTTACAATATTGTGTTAGTTTCAGGTGTTCAGTTCAGTTCAGTTCAGTTTCTCAGTTGTGTCCAGCTCTTTGCGACCCCATGAATTGCAGCATGCCAGGCCTCGCTGTCCATCACCAACTCCCAGAGTTCACTCAGACTCGTGTCCATCGAGTCAGTGATGCCATCCAGCCATCTCATCCTCTGTCGTCCCTTTCTTCTCCTGCCCCCAATCCCTCCCAGCATCACAGTCTTTTCCAATGAGTCAACTCTTCACATGAGGTGGCCAGAGTACTGGAGTTTCAGCTTTAGCATCATTCCTTCTAAAGAAATTCCAGGGTTGATCTCCTTCAGAATGGACTGGTTGGATCTCCTTGCAGTCCAAGGGACTCTCAAGAGTCTTCTCCAACACCACAGTTCAAAAACATCAATTCTTCTGCGCTCAGCCTTCTTCACAATCCAACTCTCACATCCATACATGACCACTGGAAAAACCATAGCCTTGACTGGACAGACCTTTGCTGGCAAAGTAATGTCTCTGCTTTTTAATATGCTATCTAGGTTGGTCATAACTTTCCTTCCAAGGAGTAAGCGTCTTTTAATTTCATGTCTGCAGTCATTATCTGCAGTGATTTTGGAGCCTCAGAAAATAAAATCTACACTGTTTCCACTGTTTCCCCATCTATTTCCCGTGTAGTGATGGGACCAGATGCCATGATCTTTTTCTGAATGTTGAACTTTAAGCCAACTTTTTCATCTCCATTTTCACTTTCATCAACAGCACTGCAATTCAGTTATATATGTGTATATATAAATATACATAATATGTGCATGCTTGCTAAGTTGCTTCAGTTGTGTCAGACTCTCTGCAACCGTAGGAACCATAGCTTGCCAGGATCCTCTGTCCATGGGAATTTCCAGCCAAGAATATTGGAGTGGGTTGCCATGCCCTTCTCCAGGAGATCTTCTCAACCCAGGAATCAAATCCATGTCTTTTATGTTTCCTTCCTTGGCAGGAAGATTCTGTACCAGTAGCACCACTTGGGAACCCCAATATATATGCTGCTGCTGCTGCTGCTAAGTCACTTCAGTCGTGTCCAACTCTGCGACCCCATGGACGGCAGCCCACCAGGCTCCCCCGTCCCTGGGATTCTCCAGGCAAGAACACTGGAGTGGGTTGCCATTTCCTTCTCTAATGCATGAAAGTGAAATGTGAAGGTGAAGTCGCTCAGTCGTGTCCGACTCTTCACGATCCCATGGATTACAGCCTACCAGGCTCCTTCATCCATAGGATTTTCCAGGCAAGAGTACTGGAGTGGGGTGCCATTGCCTTCTCCAATATATATGCATAAATACATATATAAATATATATTATTCTTCATATTCTCTTCCCTAATAAGCTATTAAAAATATTGAGTATAATTCCCTGTGCTATACAGTAGGTCCTTGTTATTTGTCTACTTTATGTATAGTAGTGTGTATATGTTAATCCCAAATTCCTTGTTTATCTCTCCCCCTACTCTTCCTTCCCTTTTGGTAAACATAAGTTTGTTCTCTTTTTTTGATGATCATTCAATTTACCTACATATCCATGCATGTTTAATCAGACTTTGTTAAATAATTATTAACTATTTCATTAGATATATTTAACATTCTTCAGGACACTTTTTAAAATATCTAAAATGCATTGATGTGGAAGTCTCATGGGTGGATGGGTTCCTTTTTCAAGCAGAATTACATTTTTCTTAAGTTCCTTCTTCAAAAGCTTAGAGAATATTGATGAGAAAGGTGGTTGGTAATCACAGGAAGCAATTTCTATATTTAGAAAAAAATGATACTTCCTGTGCATGGAAACTATAGAGAAAACTGTTAAGTGGCAGACAGAAAGATCCGACTGAATTACAAGAAGACAGTCATAAAAAATAGCTATTACGTTAGAATATATATTCTCTTCTGCATATCTTCTCAGGATTTTAATAAATATAAGAATTATTTGTAGTTGTTAGAAACTATTTACATACAACTGAAGTATCAAAATATTAGGAAATATTATACTGTGTCCCTTTAGTAAGTTAATTTTAGCCTGTTTGCTTTCCCTGAGTTAAACATTTACTTATCAAAATGTTGATTCCAAAAGATTGAGGAATTTGTTCAAGCACATATTATGAGCAATAATTTATGTGGCCCATAAATGGATATGAAACTACTATATTTATGAAAATTGTGCAGGATTCTCAACATCACATGCTCTCTGCTGCTGCTGCTGCTGCTAAGTCGCTTCAGTCGTGTCCAACTCTGCGACCCCATGGACGGCAGCCCACCAGGCTCCCCCGTCCCTGGGATTCTCCAGGCAAGAACACTGGAGTGGGTTGCCATTTCCTTCTCCAATGCATGAAAGTGAAAAGTGAAAGGCAATTTGCTCAGTCGTGTCCGACTCTTTGCGACCCCATGGACTGCAGCCTGCCAGGCTCCTCCGTCCATGGGATTTTCCAGGCAAGAGTACTGGAGTGGGGTGCCATTGCCTTCTCCTTACATGCTGTCTAGACTTTAGTTTTTCTTGTAAATATGGGGGAAACATTGCTATCTATAAGATATTCAGTACTAAGATTTTTATAGGAATCTCTACCCCAAAGCCCATTGTATAACAACTATATATTGGTGGCCAACAACACCAAATATTCTAATTGCTTTTTGTTTGGTTGAAATGGGATCATGATCAAGACTTTGGGCAGTGATGTTTTTGGAACTGGTCATTTAAGTGTGTGTTTGTTTAAGCAAGAAGAAGCCTGAGGGCATTTGGGGTGGAGGAATAGATTAATTAGTCTTGGGGCAGGGTTTGGTTTATGCTTTAGAATTCTCAGCAGAAAGGATTTGAAGGAAGAAGCTGAGGAGGGGAGATGGGTTATGAGCCTGGTTTGTAGTTTGAGTCAGAGGCCTGACCCTGGGCATATAGCTGAGAGAGAGGATGAGGAATATTTCAGGAAAGTTAGTAAGCTTTGATAGCTTTTTAAGGAAAAGGAGAGTGTAGGGAAATGAAGACAGAATGGCCTGAAGTTCTAGGACTGCTTCCAGAATTTTGGCTTCATGAAAGTGGTAAATGGTAATACAATGAACTCACAGGGGAGGAAGATTCCCTGATGTGATTGGAAATGTGCCAAGTTCATTTTGGGACAAGCAAGTGTTACATCTTGGGGGGAAATCAAAAAGTGAAGGTGTGAAATATGGAATTGGATGGACCTATGAAGCCATAATGTATTGCCAAACTGATGAAAAGTCATTACCCTTAAATAATGGCTCACGTCTGAGAGTTAATTATTACAGGGTGAGATTTTATGTGCCTCATACAGACAAGGTCAATTATCTTATACTCGTTTAAAATGTATTATGAATAATTCACAGGTAAAAGTTAGCTGTATAACAGTTGAAAAATAAAAGGTGGGAAAGCATTGAATTCAGTGGTAATGTATTTTGATAATAGGCAGATAATTATAGGTGAATAATGTTCACACTTAGGATATAAAGAATGACTCATTAGATTGGTCCTCTTAAATGAAGACATCAACTCTTGCCACAATCGTGCTCCTGGGAGCTAAGATATTATTGTTCTTAGTGCCAAAACTACTTCCACATTGCATTCCACTTCGCTGAGCTCAGTAACTATTTATCAGGCATTTACTCTTTGCCCAGTTTTATGTTAACTCCTGTGGATATAATGGTAAGAAAACAAGAGCACTGCTCCTCAGGTACCCACAGTCTATCAGAGAAGATAAATCAGTAAACAAACCATTTCAAATCAGATCACTGTTTTTAGGGTGGAGGTATTTATAGAGCCTAGCCCTGGGAATGTATTCTTGAGTAAAATTACATTTAAGCAAGTACTGAAGGAAGAGTGGGAATTAGCCACCCTAAGATGAACACCAAGGATATCTATGGCTGGGAAGTGAAGCGGGGTCATCAGAAAAGATCCTGCTGTGGGAAACAGCATTGTGTGTATATGTTTGTGTATGCATGTATGTGTATATATGAGTTTGCATGTGTGCATACAATATGTGTGGATGTGTGAATGCATGTGTATGCATTTACATGTGTGTGTGTGTGTGTGTGTGTGTGTGTGTGTGTGTGTGTTTGTAGCATCTCTGTGGCTGGGGACAGTGAATTGTGACCAGAAGTAGCTGATTATCTCTAGAGTATAGATCAGAAGGCATTATGGTCTAAATTTACATTTTTCCATGGCATTTTTATTTGTAATTCAATTGGTTTTGTTCTGAACACTAAATAGAGATGTCCCGAAGAAGTAAAATTAGCACTGCCATTTCTTTTTGCTTCCATTTTGTCTACTTGTGCCCAATATAGGACAATGAATCTTAACATTTTTCAGAGGAAGAAAAGGGGGGGAAAGAAGCAAAAATCTAAGAGGTGCTAAAGGAGTTCTTTTTTCCCTTCTCACACCTCCTCTTTATTATTTCTCTTTCATCTGCAGTTACTGGAACATTTTTCTATTGTGAATAAATATGCATTACTTATAGAACTTGAGAAAAAACAAGAAAAGCTTTTAAAACATGTTTAAAAGCATTATCTTCAGTACTAATGTGAATTCTTGCTTGGAATAAAAAAGACAGCTATTGTATTGATTAAAACTGTATTCAGTGTCACTAAATGGCCCTTTGTTGAAGTTAACTATGATTTAATTCTTGAAGGTCAAGTTCATTTCTTTGCATTCATCCAGAACAGTTTTATTTAAGCAATCGTACTGTGAGACAACAGGCTCTGGATTTATTTCTTTGGACTTTCTTCCTCATGCATTGTTCTTCCTCTGAGTCAGTCTCCTGAAGCAGTCTTCGGCCTTGCAGAGGAAATGACAAAATGGGTCAAAATGTTTTCTTTTTTTCCCCTGTAACTCATCATCAATTATTACATGCAGTACTATAATGGCCTTCTATCACTTATCTTGTTTCACTGATTTCTGTCCCATGCAGTTGCTTAAAATTCGTACTATTCCGAGAACCTGCATCAGATCAGTTTTTCCTACAGAATGAATGTGGGACGTTTCCCCATGTCACTCAAAGCCTCTGTGACTTCATTCCCTGCTGGACTGTCCAGCCTCATTCTTGCCCTGTTGGTTTATGGTTCCAGAGGAAGAAGCCAAGCTCTTCTAGCCTTTTCCCACATCTGCACTGCTCCTTCTGTTTAGAATTTAGAACAGTTCACATCTGGCCATCATACCAGCTTCTTCTTTTTCATTCAGCTTTTGTTCTAGTAGGATTTCTTCCTCAAAGCCTTCCTTATATCTTCACAAAGTGTCCCCCTCAATGTTAGCCCAGCGATCTTCTATTCAGATGTCTAGTTTAGAATGTACTATGCTGCTTATAATTACTTTCCTTCAGGACTTTCTGTCTCTTACCTGTAAACTTGAAGATGGAGATGAGTCCCTCCATATTTCTGGCATCCCTGGTGTATAATTCAGTGGGTGGCCCTTATTGGAAACTGAATCAGTGTTTGAGGAATGAATTATTTTTTCCATACATTCACTGGCCCCACTTCTCTTCAATGAAACCATGAACTTCTGTGATCTAGTATGTCTGTACACGCTGTTGTTGTTGCTGTGTCTGACTCTTTGCCACCCCATGAACTGCAGCACAGCAGGCTTCCCTGTCCTTCACTATCTCCTGGAGTTTTTCAAATTCATGCCCATTGAGTTGGTGATGCTATTTAACCATCTCATCCTCTGCTGCTCTCTTCTCGTTTTGCCTTAAATCTGTCCCAACATAAGGATCTTTTCCAGTTAGTTGTCTTTTCACATCAGATGGGCAAAGTGTGGAGCATCAGCATCAGTCCTTCCAGTGAATATTCAGGATTGTCTGATGATAAATTATGTGACTTGGTGGCAAGTGCTCCAGAAGGTGTTTGATGCAGGAAGCGTTGACAACCCCTTACATCCCTGAATGAGTATTCTGTTCATCCCATAATGAGGCAGAATTCGTTTCCCTTTCCTGTGAGTCTAGGCTGACTTGCTATGACTTGCTTTGACCACTTATTTTTGTGGCAGTTCTCCCTCTAGATATAAGGAGGCCTTAGAGTTTTTATATACATGCTCTTGGGATCAGTCTGACTTCCATGTGAAGATGTGTGAGCTAGACTCTGTAAAGGCACATGATCCCATGAAGAAATGGGATCAGAAAGTCCCCAGCTGTTCTATCCCCACCCAGTTCAGCTGTCAGACATGAATGAAGCTTTTTGGCATGTGCCAACCTCTTGATGAAAGTGAAAGAGGAGAGTGAAAATGTTGCTTAAAGCTCAACATTCAGAAAACTAAGATCATGGCAGCCGGTCCCATCACTTCATGGCAAATAGATGGGGAAACAGTGGAAACAGTGGCTGACTTTATTTTTCTGGGCTCCAAAATCACTGGAGATGGTGATTGCAGTAATGAAATTAAAAGATGCATTCTCCTTGGAAGGAAAGCTATGACCAACCTAGACAGCATATTAAAAAGCAAAGACATTACTTTGCTGACTAAGGTCCATCTAGTAAAGGCTATGGTTTTTCCAATGGTCATGTATGGATGTGAGAGTTGGACTATAAAGAAAGCTGAGTGCTGAAGAATTGATGGTTTTGAAGTGTGGTGTTGGAGAAGACTCTTGAGAGTCTCTTGGACTGCAAGGAGATCCAACCAGTCCATCCTAAAGGAGATCAGTCCTAGATGTTTATTGGAGGGACTGATGTTGAAGCTGAAACTCCAATAATGCAAAGAAACTCCACCTAATGCAAAAAGAGCTGACTCATTTGCAAAGACCCTGATCCTGATGCTAGGAAAGATTGAGAGCAGGAGGCGAAGGGGACGACAGAGGATGAGATGGTTGGATGGCATCACTGACTCAATGGACATGGGTTTGGGTGGATTCTGGGAGTTGGTGATGGACAGGGAGGCCTGGTGTGCTGAGGTTCATGCGGTTGCAAAGAGTCAGACATGACTGAGCGACTGAACTGAACTGAACTGAACTTCAGCCAGACTCCCAGACTAATGATGTCACAGTCCATACCACATATAGAGAGAAGAATAGCCTAGAAAAGTATGAGGAATGATAAACAGTTGTCTTTAGCAAAGAGTCAGCAAACTAGAGCCCATGTGGCCTTCTGCTTGTATTTGTAAATCAATGTGTATTGGAACACAGACAATCTTATTTGTCGATATATTGCCTATTGATGATTTTGTACCACCAGGGCAGAGTACTTATGATTGAGAACATACAGCTTTAGAAGTCTGAAATATGAATTATCTGGCCCTTTAAGGAAGATGTGGGGATCCACCTTTGAAGGCACTAAGTTTGGCAAAGTTTACTGAGTAGTAATAGGTAACTGAAATGTAAGCTCTCAGAGATCAGCTGAACCCTAGAGAGGTAAGGTGTAAAGAAAGATATCACACAAAACTGTAATTCAAAAATATGTGTGCATCTCAATGTTTACAGTAGCATTATTCACAGTAGCCAAGACATGCATGCGCACATGCTCAGTCACTCAGTTGTATCCAGCTATTTGCAACCCAATGGACTAAAGCCAGGCTTCTCTGTCCATGGGATTTTCCTGGCAAGAATACTGGAATGGGTTGCCTTTTTCTCCTCCAGGAGCTCTTCCCAACCCAGGGATCAAATCTGCATCTCCTGCATTGGCAGGCAGATTCTTTTACTGCTGAGCCACCTGGGAAGCCAAGCCAAGACATGGAAACAACCTAAATGTCCATCAATAAATGATGGATAAAGAAGATGTGGGATGAGTGATGAGTGATGAGTGTGTGTGTGTGTGTGTATGTGTGTAATGGAATACTGCTGCTAAGTCACTTCAGTTGTGTCCAACTCTGTGTGACCCCATAGACAGAAGCCCATCAGGCTCTCCCATCCCTGGGATTCTCCAGACAAGAACACTGGAGTGGGTTGCCATTTCCTTCTCCAGTGCATGAAAGTGAAAGGTAAAAGTGAAGTTGCTCAGTTGTATCCAACTCTTAGTGACCCCATGGACTGCAGCCTACCAGGCTTCTCTGTCCATGGGATTTTCCAGGCAAGAGTACTGGAGTGGGGTGCCACTGCCTTCTCTGAATGGAATACTACTCAGGCATAAAAAGAGAATGAAATAGTAACTTTTACAGCAACATGGATGGACCTAGAGTACTAAGTGAAGTAAGTCAGAAAAAAACAAA
Source organism: Redunca redunca (assembly GCA_006410935.1). Taxonomy (NCBI): domain Eukaryota; kingdom Metazoa; phylum Chordata; class Mammalia; order Artiodactyla; family Bovidae; genus Redunca; species Redunca redunca. Next base: position 1,007,660 of record SJYQ01000457.1, read on the forward strand.
TACCATATGATATCACTTATGTGTGGAATCTAAAATATGACTCAAATGAACTTATCTGCAAAACAGAAACAGACTCACAGAGAACAGACTTGTGGTTGCCAAGGTTGAAGGGGTGAGAGACAGACTGGAAGTTTGAGGTTAACAGATATAAACGATTTATAGAGACTATCCAACAACAAGGTCCTAATATAAAGCACAGAGAACTATATTCAATATTCAGTGGTAAAGTATAATGGAAAGAATATGAAAAAATATGACTATTTTTGTATTTATTAAAAAAACTGAATTACTTCGCTATGCAGTAAAATTAACACAACATTTTATGTTAGCTGTATTTCAATAAAATAAATTTTAAAAAAGATAGATGTCACAAGCGATATGAGGTTAGGCCTTGTATAAATGGTAATGAAAGCCCAGTACATGAAGGTTGGTACAAGGAAAAATCAATACTTTATTTATTTGAGATCTTTTCCTTTTTCCCTTTTCTGCTAATGTGGGAAAAGAAAATATTAACTCAGAGTAAGAGAAATTAAGTAAAAAATATTCCCCAATTATGTGCAGGTGATTGGATTAAAATTGTTAAAGGTATTATCTTCTGACATTATCAGATGAAATCCAAAATGAACTGCTGTGAGGCCAGGGGAATCAACTCTCATTGTCTCTGGGGAATATCCTGGCTGATGAGTAGGCTTTTCTTTCTTTCTTTCTTTTTCCTTGTGTGTTTAGCTTCTTTTACTTACTTTCAGTCCTTCCTTGTGATTCCACAAAAGTGACATTCATCTCTTCTTTTGAAATTAGCTAGAGAATATTTTCTATGACACATAAACCTTTTCTAATGAATTCTGAAATTCTTCACAGACAAATTCTAGAGTATTTAAAGAAGGCAGCAGGCCATAGTGGCAAGAATATGTGTTTTGGAGTTCCACAGATATAGGTTCAATTCCTGGTTACACCATTTACTTGTTTATTGGACCTGGAAAAGGAGCCTTTATGTACATCACTTTTCTATAAAATGTGGGTAAAATGAAAATATAGTTGTCACTAAGTAAATTAATCTTTGTGTCCTTAGTAAATTCATCTTTGCATTTTTAAAAAATAATGAAGATGTGTACTGTGTTTCAAGATGATCTGTCAATTTCAAAATAAAAATCCCAGGAATAACACTGGGAACAGTGATAACCATTTCCTAAACAGTTTAACAGTGATTATCTTTTGCTGAGAATGTGTCCAAGACACTGTGCTAAACTCTGAAATTACAAAGATGAATATAATTAAGTGATGGAACTCTCTTTAATGTGAGGTGTTAACTCTCAGGTCTACTAGGATGTAGAATTAGGCTAGATTTTATTCAGCATTTTCCGAAATAATAATGTAAACAACTGAGACCCACCAAGTGTAGACCATTTGTTTAGTTTTAAGCATTTAATATACATAAGTGATTTTATACCTGATATTTTGATGTAGTCTGTGATGTGACACACATATACCATAGTTGTACTTTTTGCTGATAATTTTGGGCTTCCTGTCACATCACTGGTTTAGGCTAATCTGTTTTCAATAGAGTGAAGCTATGTTTCCCTTCTAGAATTTTTAAACATTTGAATATACATATATATATATAAGGTCCGTCTAGTCAAGGCTATGGTTTTTCCTGTGGTCATGTATGGATGTGAGAGTTGGACCATGAAGAAGGCTGAGAGCTGAAGAATTGATGCTTTTGAACTGTAGTATTGGAGAAGACTCTTGAGAATCCCTTGGACTGCAAGGAGATCCAACCAGTCCATTCTGAAGGAGATCAGCCCTGGGATTTCTTTGGAAGGAATGATGCTAAAGCTGAAACTCCAGTACTTTGACCACCTCATGTGAAAAGTTGACTCATTGGAAAAGACTCTGAAGCTGGGATGATTGGGGGCAGGAGGATAAGGGGACGACAGAGGATGAGATGGCTGGATGGCATCACGGACTCGATGGACGTGAGTCTGAGTGAACTCCGGGAGTTGGTGATGGACAGGGAGGCCTGGCGTGCTGCAATTCCTGGGGTCTCAAAGAGTCAGACATGACTGAGCAACTGAACTGAACTGAATTCTGAATATATGCATATTCTTTCCCAGAATCATTTCCATTATATTTAATTATGAAATACTGAATATATTTCACTGTGCTACCTATTAAGTCCTTATTGGTTGTCCATTTTATATGTAGTGTTGTATATCTATTAATCCCAAACTCCTAATTTATTACCCTACCCACTTCCCCTTTGGTAACCATAAATTGTCTGAGAGTCTATTTCTATTTTGTAAGTAAGTTCATTTTTGTTGTTTAGATTCTGCATATAAATGATATCATACAGCATTTGCCTTTCTCTATCTGACTTCATATACTTAGTATGATAATCTCTAGGTCCATTCACATTGCCGAAAATGACACTATCTGTTCTTTTTAATGGATGAGTACTATTCCATTGTATGTATATATCACATCTTCTCTATCCATTCATCTGTCAGTGATGAATTTAAGTTGCTTCTGTGTCTTGGCTACTGTAAATAGTGCTGCTATGAAAACTGGGGTATGTGTATCTTTTCAAATTAGAGTTTTATCCAGGCAATATATCATTTCAACTGATGTTATAAGACAAAGCATAGAAACATAAGAAAACAAACACAGGGACTTGACTGTTGTATTTCCTCACCAGTGATTCTAATCAGCTGAAGCTGATAAGAGACAATGGACTTTAAATGACCATTACTGAACCTAGTTGAAGAGATTTGTCTGAACCATGAACAAGTGGGTTTTCCTATAACCCACCGTGTGTAGACTTACTGGCTAATTCCCTTCCTCCCAGGCCTGGACTTCATTACTGAGTTGGAACAATCCACAACCTCCGCTTTCTAGCCTTGAAAAACACTCCCACTTTCTCCTTCTCAGAGCACTATTTAATGAATTTCTTTACAAATGAGTATTCCCTGACCTAGCAAATGAATAGACTCAGCACTGTAATTTAAAAATTTGTTCTGTTTTATCCTTAAGCTCCAGAATTTTTGTTTTATATTTTGATGTGTCTTGGAGTGAATGAGTAATTTGCCTGCAGACATTAGCTTGTAATGACAGGGCTGGGATTTAAACCCAGCAGGCTGTTTTTAGAACAATACCCATTTCTGGCAAATCACCATGCTCACCTGCATATAGTAAAATATTGAATCTTACTCTTCAAATCATGGAATATCCTTGTTCAGTTCAGTTCAGTTCAGTCGTTCAGTCATGTCTGACTCTTTTGTTGATCTTTGTCAAATTCTGATATGCATAGTCAACCTGTGGTTACATTTGATAAAAGAGTATTGGCCAAAAGAGTATGAACATTGGTTGATATTTTCATTCATGTTAATGACTAAGAGGTATATAAAATAATGAAGACAGATGTTGAAACTTCACTTGTTTGTCAATGGTGTGAGCAATATTTTTGGTGAATCAGATAATAGTTTTCAAATAATAGTAGAACATTTCATAAATTTTCTGTGTTATTTAAATGTAATAGATGCAGTATGACACACTTCTGAACTTTATCTGTATAATTTCATTTTATNTTGTAAATAAGTTCATTTGTGCCATTATTTTAGACTCTACATGTAAGTGATATCATATGATATTTGTCTTTCTCTCTCTGACTTACTTCACTTAGTAAAATAATCTCTAGGCCAATACAAGTGTTGCTACAAAAGGCATTCTTTGATTCTTTTCTTATGGCAGAATAATATTACACTGTATAAATGTAGCACACTTCCTCAATCCATTTATCTGTTGATGGACACTTAGGTTACTCTCATGTCTTGACTATTATAAACAGTGCTGCCATGAACATTGGGGTGCATGTATCTTTTTGAATTATAGTTTTCTGTCTGGAATACTTTCTGAAATTTAAACAGTCAGTGATGGTGGTGATTATTTCTAGTGCTATCAATCACTATGGTGTGATGTGCTCACTGTGTCTGATCATATGCTATCAATGTGATACCATTGACGGTGGAGCTGGTTCGAGACAGGCAGCACCACTGTGCTATGGTTTTCATGTTGCATACTTAAAATAGAAAGAATAGCCTCAAGAGCACAGGTAGTTATGAAATACAATAACATAATTGAAAAATCAATAGTGTGAATATTCTTTTTATTTTTAATCTGATTTACTTATTGTAAGTTTATATGATTTAGATTTTAGTAATGATTCTATTTCACAACCAGTTCACAAAGTTTCTGAACAATTACCAATCTGCCATCTTGAGCCAGGACAAGCTGACTGAAGAACTCTTCTGGTTGTATCTGAAGAATTTGAATATAGAAAAAAATAAAATCTCAATTGTGAATTAAACTTTAAAATATGCACCTAAGTATTTTCAAATCATCTCAAAGAGATCAAACTTCTCTCAAACCAAGTAGGGTATAAAGCATATGGAAAGTAGTGATGTGTTTGTTACTTAGAATGGGGCTGTTCAGCCTAGGAACCAGAAATCCACACTAGGTCCAGATAGAGGGAGTTTGGGCAAACGTGCTATGAATGCTAATGTCCTCATCCCAAGGCTGTCCTTGTTGAACAGATGGTGAAAAGCTTTTACTTTGAGTTGTTTCCTGGGTGAGCATTCCAGGGGAGTGAAGAGTGCTGAGTACTGCTGTGGGTTCTTTGTACAGGTTTCTGCTGTGTTAAGGCAAATTTCCTAGATAAAAGTATTTGCTTTCATTTTTAAGACAATGAAACTGAGGTAGAAGAGAAGCCAAGCAATTTGCTCAAAACCACTTATCTGTTTAGAAGTAAGGCCAGAACGTGAACCTGGAGGGGGAACTTTAGGGCCTCCATTCTTTCATCTGAGGATTTAGACAGAAGAGAAGTACTCAACATCCTCCCAGGTGGTCAGTACATGTCTTGCTGTCACTAAGGAATATTTAGATAGTCTGGAGAAGAACCACAGAATGATTCCTATTAAAAGGAAAGAAAAATTATCAGTAGAAAGTTAGGTATATTTGGGAGCATTTGCTTTTGAGGTTCTGGTTTGAAAAGAAATTTTTGAAAAGCTTTTTGGTTGTTTGCCCCTAAACAAGGGTTCCTTTGCAGATTACTCTAAGAAGAAGGAATCTATGGATTAATATCCCTGATTTCACCTCTTCATCTTGCATTTCAGAATTTTGACTCAAATTAAATGAACAGGCTTGGAATCTTTTCTGTCCCAGAGAGATAAATCTTTTAAATTCCAATCTCATCTAAGTTGACTTTTTCTGTTTTTCCTCCTGCCTTTCAGTGAAAAGTGATCTTTAAATGACCAGTAAAAAGTGAATTTCTCCCTGCCTAACCTCTCTTGGGCTTCCCTGGTGGCTCAGATGGTAAAACATCTGTCTGCAATGCTGGAGACCCAGGTTCAAACCCTGGGTAGGGAAGATACCCTGAAAAAAGAAATGGCAACCCACTCGCAGTACTCTTGTTTGGAAAATCCCATTGACAGAGGAGCCTGGTAGGCTACAGTCCATGGGGTTGCAAAGAGTCAGACATGACTGAGCTACTTTACTTACTTATTTACTAACCTCTCTTGAGGTACTCCATTCTGGTCTGAGTCATCAAATTGTATGTTTCTGAAAGGGCAGTGATGTCGAGTTCATTTAAAAGTTCTCTAAAGAATAACACTGCAACATGTATATTCAGTTCAGTTCAGTCACTCAGTGGTGTCCGACCCTTTGTGACCCCATGAATCACAGCATGCCAGGCCTTCCTGTTCATCACCAACTCCCGGAGTTCACTCAGACTCACATCCATTGAGTCAGTGATGCCATCCAGCCATCTCGTCCTCTGTCGTCCCCTTCTCCCCCTTCCCCCAATCCCTCCCAGCACCAGAGTCTTTTCCAATGAGTCAACTCTTCACATGAGGTGGTCAAAGTACTGGAGTTTCAGCTTTAACATCATTCCTTCCAAGGAACACCCAGGGCTGATCTCCTTTAGAATGGACTGGTTGGATCTCCTTGCAGTCCAAAGGACTCTCAAGAGTCTTCTCCAACACCACAGTTCAAAAGCATCAATTCTTTGGCACTCAGCCTTCTTCACAGTCCAACTCTCACATCCATACATGACCACTGGAGAAACCATAGCCTTGACTAGACGGACCTTAGTTGGCAAAGTAATGTCTTTGCTTTTCAATATGCTATCTAGGTTGGTCATAACTTTCTTTCCAAGGAGTAAGCGTGTTTTAATTTCATGGCTGCAATCACCATCTGCAGTGATTTTGGAGCCCCCCAAAATAAAGTCTGACACTGTTTCCACTGTTTCCCCATCTATTTTCCATGACGTGATGGGACCAGATGCCATGATCTTTGTTTTCTGAATGTTGAGCTTTAAGCCAACTTTTTCACTCTCCTCTTTCACTTTCATCAAGAGGCTTTGGAGTTCCTCTTGACTTTCTGCTATAAGGGTGGTGTCATCTGCATATCTGAGCTTATTGATATTTCTCTCAGTAATCTTGATTCCATCTTGTGCTTCTTCCAGCCCAGGGTTTCTCATGATGTACTCTGCATATAAGTTAAAGAAGCAGGGTGACAGTATACAGCCTTGACATACTCCTTTTCCTGTTTGGAACCAGTCTGTTGTTCCATGTCTAGTTCTAACTGTTGCTTCCTGATCTACATGTAGGTTTCTCAAGAGGCAGGTCAGGTGGTCTAGTATTCCCATCTCTTTCAGAATTTTCCACAGTTTATTGTGATCCACACAGTCAAAGGCTTTATGTAAATTAGATGACCAGTGCAAATTTGATGCATGAAGCGGGGCACTCAAAGCCAGTGCTCTGGGACAACCCGGAGGGATGGGATGGGGAGGAAGGGAGGTTCAGGATGAGGGGATACATGTACACCCATGGCTGATTTATGTCGATGTATGGTAAAAACCACCACAATATTGTAAAGTAATCATTTTCCAATTAAAAAAATTAATTAATTAAAAAAATTGCAGGTAAAACACTGCAGAAACTTGTTATACCAGAAACTCCTAGAAAAATATATATATATAGGTTTTAAGAAAAGAAATAAAAGTTGTCTAAAATATTTCCTTTGACCCTGAATCAGTGAACTCAGGGTGACAACCATGGCTCATGTGGTCTTGCTCCACTCAACCTTTGAAGCATCATAAATGTATGAGTCAAGATGTGACAAGCTTCAAGGCTGAAACCTACTCAGATCCCTAACAGCGTCTTATCATTAGACACACACACAGACACACACACACACACACAGACATGCATACACATGTACATTTTTCTCAATTTCCATTTTAAGACTTGGTTCCTACTCAGATCCCTGANACACACACAGACACACACACACACACACAGACATGCATACACATGTACATTTTTCTCAATTTCCATTTTAAGACTTGGTTCCAAAAAAGTAAGATTTGGTTTCTGATACAGCTAGTTCATTATTTATGAGTTGAGTCTTTCATTTCTCTATTTTAAATCATGACATTCTAGACTCTTTCATTTCATTCTAAACATTTCATTTCTAGACATTTCATTTTTCTATTTTAAATCATGACATTCTTTGTGAAAAAGCAAATTTTGTTCCTTTCAACTATGACTTTGCATGAGGAAATCACCTCAGGAAGGTTGATGAATCTAAGCTGCAGAGTCATGCATCTACTTTGCTGCAGTGGTGGGTGTGTTTATACAACTCAGATATTCTGTTTTTATTAAAGACTCTTCTTTTCTAGAACTATTCTTTATAGCAAAGTTGAAAGGAAAGTACAAATATTTTCCAAATACGTCCTGCACCACACATTCAGGAATTATACAGTTATGTAGCATTTCCAGATTGGCTTCTTTTATTTAGTGATATGCATGTAAGTTCTCTCCATGTCTCTTCATGGCTTGCTAGGACAATTTAGTGCCAAATAATATTGTATTTTAATTAATGTATCATTTTCTTTATCCATTCACCTAATGGAGGACATCTTATTTGCTTCCAAGTTTTGGCAATTATGAATACCTAATTTTTTAGTAGTCTTTATTTTTTAACAAAGTTTTAGATTTTCAGAAAAAAATAAAATTAAATTAAAAGAGTCCCCGTATACTCTGGATCCCTATTATTAATGTTCTATATAAGCATGATACATTAGCTATGAATCCATATTGATATAACAAAAGTCCAGAGTTTATTTAGATTTTCTTAGTTCCAACCTTATGTCTTTTTTTGCTCCAGGATCCCAACCAGAATCCCATGTTACATTTGCTTGTCATGTCTCCTTAAGGCTCCTCCTGTCTGACAGTTTCTTGGCTCTTCTTTGGTTTTGATGACCTTGGCAGTTTTGAGAAGCACTGGTCAGGTATTTTATACGCTGGATGCCCTGATTTTGAATCCAAAGTTATCTCTCCACTTATTCAATGCTGACTTTTCTGACAATTTCAGTGAAGCTTATCTTATCTTAAGTGAGCAATGTTAATGAGTAATTTGAGAATAGATCTGAAAAGCTCTCCTTAAATTAAAAAGAAAAGAAAAAAACACTTTCCCTTAATTAAAAGAAGAAAGAAAAGGAGGGGGAGAGGGAGAAGAAGGAGGAGGAAGAAGGGGAGGAGGGAGGGAGAGGAGGTGGAGAAGGAGAAGAAAAGCCATATCCTTCCAGAAGCCTGGTATAAGGCCTACACATCCTCAACATCTAATCCTTCATCTGGGAATGGTCTCTGGAGCTCAGATGCTCCCCTTGCTGAGGCAGCACTTTAGCCCTCTTTCATTTGTTAACAATCTAGCATAGCTGCTTTGTAATCTTTTTTATACTCCTTAAGCTATGGTTTTTTCAGTAGTCATGTATGGATGTGAGAGTTGGATCATGAAGGCTGAATGCTGAAGAACTGATACTATTGAACTGCGGTGTTGGAAAAGACTCTTAAGGAAATCAAATCAGTCAATCCTAAAGGTAGTCAGTGCTGAATATTAATTAGAAGGACTGATGCTGAAACTGAAGCTCCAATACTTTGGCCACCTAATGCGAAGAAGTGACTCATTAGAAAAGACCCTGATGCTGGGAAAGATTGAGGGTAGGAGGAGAAAGGGATGACAGAGGACAAGATGGTTGGATGGCATCACTGATTCAATGGACATGAGTTTGAGCAAGCTCTGGGTGTTGGTGAAGGACAGGGAAGCCTGGTGTGGTGCAGTCCATGTGGTCACAAAGAGTCGGATATGACTGAGTGACTGAGCAACAACAACAACTATATACTGTTCCATGCACTTATTTTTATCAGTCATTACAGTAACCCTATGAGGAAGGGTCTATTACTACCTCCTTTTACATGAGGAAACCAAGGCACCCACCTGAGGATGCAAAGTGTGCTGAGATCCAAAGAAAAGATGGAGGATGAACTTTTAGAAAAGTAGCAAGCACTTCAACATGAATGCAGATTCAAGAGGAGTTAGTGGCACTGATAGCCCAGCAGCCTGATCAGAGCTGCGTCCTAGATACTTTTTCAGGCCACACTAATGTCAGAGATCTTTCGCTGATGACCTAAGTCATAACTAAAGGGTTATTCATATCAAAACAGATACAACAAATTCAGATTTATTTTTTTAGTGTAATGTTTTCATTGTCCAGGCAAATGCTTCCACTACTAACTCTTGGGTGATGCAGACCAAAATCTGGGTCTTCACTAGAAGTGCTGAGGCCCAGGGTGTGGCCATCCCAGGTCTATCAGAAGTCTTTCTCTCTGAGGATGTCCTGTCTCCCAGCTCATCATTCAGCCTGTGCAAGACAGACCCACTGTGTCCTCTTCCCATGCACGGATGAATATCTCTTCTCTTTCTCCTGCTATTTCTGCCTCTGTCTATCCCAGTGGGTCCAGTGAACCATTCTGTGATGATGGAAAGATTCTGTCTATACATCCAAATTCTCTCTTCTGTTGTCTCATGCTACTTCCTCCAAACATTTGCTGAAGAACCATACACACCATCTTTTTTGGGCCTGTAAGATTATCTGACTGAGATGGCCATGGCTAAACAACCATCTTTATGGTCAGGCCAATAAAGTCACTTCCAGACTATGTATATACTCTTCTCAATTTTAGATGCTTGTGTTTGACTTTTCTTTTTTCTTTCTTTCCATTACTGAGATGTATCCCAATCCCATAAGATCCACTATTTTCAATGATCTTAATATATTCAGTTGACTATTATCAATCTTTAAATTCAGAACAACCCTAAATAAAACCCCAAGCCCATACCATCTCTCTCCATTCCCCTTTACTCCAAACTCCTTTCACACATTAATCTACTTTCTATCTCTATGGATTGGCCAATTATGGACATTTATTAAATGTAAAACTGAGATATACACTGCCTTTTGTTTCTGATTTCACTGATAACATTTTCATAATTTATTCATGCAGTAACATTTATCAGTGCTTCATCCTTTTATGACTGAATAATATTCCCTTGCATATATATTTTGTTTACTTTTTTATCAGTAACTGAAGATTTGAATTAGTTCCACTTTTTGGCTTCTATATATAACACATGCGAGCTTTTGAGTGGACATAAGTTTTCAGTAATTTGGCATGTACACTTAAGAGGTGAAATAACTGTATCATATGGTAATTCTGTGTTTAACTTATAACTGCCAATCTTTTTTTCATTTTACCATTTTACATTTTAATGAGCAGTATTGATAGGGTCCAGTTTCTCCACATTCTTGCCAACACTTGTTAGTGTTTTTCTTTTTTATTATGGTCATCCTAGTGGGTGTGAATTGACATGCCACTGTGATTTGTATTTGTATTCTCCTAATAATTAATGATATGAAACATCTTTTCATAGCAAAGGATTTATTGTTTCTATTGTATTATTTTTATTTGTATTGTTGAGTTGTAAGAGTTCTTGATACTATACACTTGTCACAACTATTATTTGAAAATATTCTGTCCTATCTATCCTACAGACTTTCTTTTTATGTTATTTTATGATTAACTCAAAGAGAGTTTCTGATTCTGTTTTTTTATAACATCTCACTGTAAAGTTTAAAAATATATATAAGCAATTAAAAATTGTGTCATGACCTCTCATATACTTATTCATTTGTTTACAATTAATATTTTGTTTTATTAAAAAACAACTGCAATCTGTTGATGTTATTTTTCCTTTCCTTCAATCTTTCTGGATATTCTTAGTGCAATCTTTATCTTTCTCTCTAAAGTATGGCTGCTTTAAAATATCGTGTTAGTTGCAGGTGTACAGCATAGTGATTTAGTAATTTTGCATATTATATTTCATAGATTGTTGCAAAATCATGTATAATTCACTGTGGTACACAGTATATTCTTGTGGCTTATGTAATAGTTTGTATCTTTTATTCCTACATCCCTATTTTGTGTCTCTCCACTTCCTTCTTCCCTTTGGTAACCAGAAGTGTGTTTTCTATGTCTAGAAGTTTGTTTCTGTCTTGCATATACACTCATTGCATTATTTTTATATTTCACATGTAAGTGATATGATATTTTTTGTCTCTCTCTGTGTCACTTCAGTTAGTCTGATAATCTTTAGGTCCATCCATGTTGCTGCAAATGAGAGTTTTTCATTTTTCTCATCTCTGAGTAATATTCCATTGTGTATATCTGTACCACATCTTCTTAATCCATTCATCTGTTGGTGGACATGTTTGCTGTTTCCCTGTCTTAGCTATTGTAAATAGTGCTTCATTGAATATCAGGGTGAATATATCTTTTCAAATAAGTGATTTTTTTTTTTTTGGTATATATACCCAGGAGTGGGATTGCTGGATCACATGGTAGGGTTGTGAGTTCAAATCTCTCTGGGGCCTGCTGTGTATTTCTAGTATAGGAGAGCACATGGTCAAAGGTGGCAGACTCAAGGTACTGTTTCCTCCTTCCTAAAAGTTAAGACTCCTTTTTCTCAATACCAACAAAGGCATTAATCTATCCAAGACTAAGGGCAAAAGAAAAAAACAAATTGTTCTCCCCCAAATGAGAATATTTACTTTGTAAATATGAATAAAAGGGTCCAATAAGTTCTCATAAAAAACTACATTTGGCATGAGTAGATGTGTCCTTGAAATTATATCAAATTCAGAAGAATGACCCCCATCTGTGTGTCTGTTAGCAATGCCTTCTCTTTTGCTGGGGGTGTAGTTTTCAGATGAAAAGGACCGTTATTGCCACCCTCAAATTTGTTTGTGCTCCAACTGCCAAGGTAATTGCTTAAGGATGTGGACTTTTTTTAAAGGTCTTTCTGAATGGGAAGTTATCTACTTTAGAGCCTTATTTCATGTCGCTGAATTTAATAGTGCCAATTCTATGGCCATTGAATTTACCTGTTTTATTTGCTCTAAAGAGAAAGTTCAGCAGAATTTCAGAAGGGGCTGGAGAATTGCATGTCAAGCAATGTCTGCCCTATATCAATTTTGCACAGCACTGGGGAAAGAGAATTGAAAGGAAATTTCCCATTATGTAAAAGCAGCTATTAAAATGCAACTGAATTTAAGATGATTGGCAAAGGAATGTGATATAGCATTAAAGAGAGTTGGGGGCACAGTTCAAGGAGTTATTTGCTCCTTTCCCTCATTCCCTTTTCCTGATTGTGTCATTTACTTCAGAGCACTATTTTAAGAGGGATCTGAGTTTTTAAACATTACCATCTGATGTGCTTGTTTTGACATACGAATAGGAACAGATGTTTACATTATTATGTTAAGTTTGCCAGCTGTCCTTATGTCACAATACACATCTATACATTTTATTTAAAAATAAAACAAAGCTTTTAAAACTCTTTGCTCTCAAATATCCATATAAATGGCACTTTCACTATTTCCTTTCTCTTTTCTTTGGAAAAAAAGTCAAGGTTTCTTGTAACAATATTTGCTATTTCTGGATATATCATAGATCAGTGCCTGACGGTGTCTGGCAAGTTAGTGAATACCATGCTCTTATTGTTCATAGGGCAAAATTGAGTTTAAAGAATTTGTCCCAGATTTAGGTCTGAGTTTTAAAGTTTCCATCCACAGCTGTGAAAGACTGGTTACATCCCTGTAGGCACATCCATGAATTTTGATAGCTGTCACCTTTAGAATAGCATTGCTTCTTGGGATTTTTTTCTATTTGTCAGACACAAGGCAGAAGAACAAGGGTTACCCCTATTAAATTGATTTAGTTCTGTGTTGTTTACTATGATAATCACATGAAGGAGTGCAATGTTCACCCTAAGAATTGCATTGAACATAACTTGATTCACAGGGACAGATCTGGTGACTGCACGTCTAACTCAGTGGTTGCACGTTGAGTTATTCTCCTAGGTAGCCCTCTGGGGGGATTCATTGCTTGGCAAAGTAGAAGACCCACATTGAAAAGATCATTAATTCCCAAATGAAGTTTAAAGAAAATATTTTTCTTAGTTTCCTCAAATCGAACAGACACAACAAGAGAGTGTTTGGATATAAAGTGTGAAACTCATTGTATCTTTATTCCAGGAATATGCCAGGAGTAAATCAGTGTTTTCAAGCATGTCCATTGGAAGGATACATAGAATACTTTGCAGACTTTAAATGTGTTGGTACAGAATGTTTTTCATATCTTGGGGAAGTAGTTTTAAAATATCATTAATCAACAGGACAGAGTATCTCTGATATGCTTACTGTTTTATGAAACCATGTAGGTGTGTAAATGTAGAAAAAATGTAAGAAGGAGAAATACCAGAATGTTTATGGTTGTTTTGATTTGTATTTCTCTAATAATTAGTGACGATGAGCATTTTTTCATGCTTCTCTTGGCCATCTGTATGTTTTCTTTGGAGACATGCTCATTTCTTGATTGTGTTGTTGTTATTTTATTTTTTTGATAGTGAGCTTCATGTGCCATATGTGCACTGCCATGTGTAAAAGAGATAGCTAGTGAGAACCTGCTGTAAAACATTGGGAGCTCAGCTTGGTGCTCTGTGGTGATCTAGAGGGGTGGGATGTAGGAGTGGGAGGGAGAGCCAAGAGGAGTGGGATATATGTATACATATAGCTGGTTCACTTTGCTGTACAGCAGAAACTAACACAACATTGTAAAGCAACTATATCCCAATTTAGAAAAAGAGAAATGTTTGCAGTCATTTTCCAGTTGTGGTGTTCTTTGCAATAGTCTACAAATAGCCACATAACCTACAACCTCCCTCTGTTCCCTGTTCCAACTCTCACTGTCCCCTGCTCACTCTCCCTTGCTCTCAAGTTAAACCACCATGTTTGTTGTTCCTCCACTCTCAGTCACATCTTTGTGCCAGCAGTTGCCACTGCCTGGACCCTCTCCCCATCTGTAGGTGCTCTGTGCATCTCCTTACCTCCTGTGAGCTTGATTCAAATACTCCTTTGCTATAGACTGACTATGCAATGTCCACAAATTTATGTTGAAGCCTAAATCCCTAATGTGATGATATTTGGAGGCAGGGATTTTTGCAGTAATTAGGTCATAAGAGTGGTGCACCCACAAATGAGATCAGTGCCCTTTTGAGAGAAAATATGGTCTCTTTCTTGGCCATTTGAGGATACAACCAGACATTGGGTCTCTGCTCCTGGATTTTGAACTTCCAGGCTTCCAGAACTGTGAGAAATATAGGTTTGTTGTTGAAATGATCCAGTCTATGGTATTTTTATTATAGTGGCTAGAACTGACTAAAACAGACTTTGTTGAGGAGGTCTGTCTTCCTGCTAGGTCTGTTCCTGCTTCTTCTTCTCCCCATATCCTCCAATGCTTTGAATAACACCTGTCATACGACAGAGAGTAGGTTCAATCCCTGGATCAGGAAGATTTCCTGGAGGAGGAATTGGCAACCCACTCCAGTATTCTTGCCTGGGAAATTCCATAAGCAAGAGGAGTCTGGTGGGCTAAAGTCCATGGAGTCACAAAGAGTCGGACACAACTGAACATCTGAGAACCAGGCACTCTCTAAATATTGGGTGAATGGATGAGTCTTGGCATGATGGGTGATTTGTAATAGAAACAGAGCAATGCAATTTGATCAATATTAATTCTTTAAAAATGGAAAAATGTCTATTACATAATAAAATGAATAGTATAAAAATTAGAGCAAAGTTTTAACATATTCAAATGCTTGGGCCTCCCAAGTGGCTCAGTGGTAAAAGAATCTGCCTACTAGTGCAGGAGCCATAGGTTTAAAGGTTTGATCTTGGGTCAGGAAGATTCCTCTGGAGAAGGACATGGAAACCCACTCCAATATTCTTGCCAGAAAAACCTCATGGACAGAGGAGCCTGTCAGACAATAGTGCATGGATTTTCAATGAGTCAGACATAACTGACAACTATAAAACAACAACAAGAAACAGACTGGTTTTGTGATGAATAAAGTAACTATGAGTAAAACATGCTTTACTACCCTCTCACTTTTCATGATACTTTTCACTTTGAAAATCTAGACTTTTTCAAAAATTGGAATATGGTTGCTTTACAATATTTTGTTAGTTTCTGCTGTACAATGAAGTGGTTCGGCCATTCAGTTCAGTTCAGTTCAGTCACTCAGTTGTGTCTGACTCGTTGCGACCCCAGGGACAGCAGCATGCCAGGCTTCCCTGCCCATCATCAACTCCTGGAGCTTGCACAAACTCATCCATCGAGTCGATGATGCCATCCAACCATCTCGACTTTTGTCATCCCCTTCGCCTCCTAACTTCAGTCTTATCGAGCATCAGGTCTTTTCCAATGAATCAGTTCTTCTCATCAGGTAGCCAAAATATTGGAGTTTCAGCTTCAGCATTAGTTCTTCCAATGAATATTCAAGACTGATTTCCTTTAGGATTGATTGGTTTGATCACCTTGCAGTCCTAGGGAGTCTCAAGAGTCTTCTTGAGAGACTTGAGAAGACTTGAGAGACTTGAGAAGATTCTTGAGAGAATCTTGAGAATCAGCCATAAGTATGCATATGTCCCTTTTCCTTTGGACCTCCCTTCCATATGCCCCCCACCCTCTCAGCCCTCTAGGTCATCACAGAGCACTGAGCTGAGCTCCCACCAGCTATCTGTTTTACTCAAGGCAGTGCACATATGTCAATCCCAGCTCCCCAACTCATCCCACTTGTGGCTCTTTCTCTGCAGGCAGACCTCTGGTTTTCCCAAGTGAAGGGAAAAATATCTAACACATCACTCTTCCCAGGTCTGGTCTCCCCTACCTGCACAACAGGTGCTTTGCCCAGAAGAAGTCTTTTTGGGTTTGGCCTTAAAACTTGGAAAGTGGTAGCTTGAACTGTAAGTTACTGCTTCACATCCTCTGAGATTTCATCTGGGAGGAAACAGAGGTGTCAAAACAGCCAATGTTTCCTTTCCAAATGTTAAGAATAATTGGTTTTGTGTCACTTGGGGGACAATGTCCTTCAGTTTAGAAAATAAAGGAAAAGAGAATGCAAAGCTTTTTATGTGGTCTCAACCCTTTTGTTTCCCTTGACCACAATTAAAATCTAATGTGAATCACTAATTTCAGGGTAATTTTATTTGGGGAGAATTGACATTTGTATGAAAATTTGATCGTACATGTATTTTCTCCCAAAGCGTTTTTAGTCCATTGCTGACTTCTCATGATTTTCATTGTCCTCAAAGTGTCCTAGGGTAGAAGAAGAAACTTAACAACTATCCAATGACACTGAGCAGGGAGCAGGATTATCCATTCTCAGGGATGTTCCTGATGGGTGTCCTGGTGAGGGACATGAGTACAGAGGTTAGAGAAAAGTTGGGGCTTCTCTAAAAAGTCATCAACATTTAAAATAGAGTTTCATTGGATGTGAACAAATGTCATTAAGTGGGAGTAAAAATACTGTGTAAATACTTGCTTATTTATTGAGCTGTATTACATATGGTATCGTATCATATCAATAAATCCACCATCCAATAAATGTAAATAAAGTTTGAAGAAATAATCTCTCTCTCCACTTGCCCAATCACTGCTCTCTCTTGGTCATTTAGAAGGCTCAGTACAAACAAAACAGTCACATTTAGATCATGGTCAGGAATGGGGGCAGGTGAATAGAGGTGGAAGCACTAGATTCTAGCTTTAATATTGTAGTGGCTATGAGGATTCCTCATTCCTCTCTGCCTCACCTTCCAGAAAAACAAGTATATCTTCCTTTAACAAACTCAGTTATTAAAAAAAGGCTCCACATCCTCTCCAGCCTTTACTGTAATAGTCTTTTCCTGACTGATGTGAGGTGATACCTTATTGCAATTTTGATTTCTTCTCCAATAATCAGTGATGTTGAGCATCTCTCCATGTGCCTCATCTGTGTGTCTTCTTTGGTGAAATTCTCTTTGGGATTGGTGTCTATGTGTCATATGTGAAACAGATAGCTAGTGAGACCCTGCTGTATAGCTCAGGGAGTTCAGCTTGTTGCTCAGTGATAACCTAGATGAGTGGGATGTGGGTCAGTGGAAGAAAGGCTCAAGAGAGAGGGCATACATGTATACATATGGCTGATTCATTTTGTTGTACAGCAGAAACTAATACAACACTGCAAAGCAATTGTACTCAAATTAAACAAAGCTCCCATATCAACTCAAATATTATAAATGCCTTTTTCCTGCAAGAAAATTATATTAAATTATTATTTCACTTTGGATACCTTAAAGTATAAGTGGGGATCAATAATGTTTCATATATGAGCCAATGCTGGCAGGATAAAATTCAACCAAAATTATATCAATAATGATATCTATCAAACCTATTCATTTGGGTACAGGTAACTAATACATCAGGTAACTAGTTGGACCCGTATGGTGCTTTGGTGGTGGTTGTTATTTAAATCATCTGAGTATTGACAATTGAACTTACAGTGTTATTTGAGTTTATAGTTACATGATACTTACATTCAGTGAAACTTTTCTATCATAATTAGTATTGTATGATCTAGACTTCAGCTCAGGCAGAATAAAGAGGCTTTACTGAAAGAGCTGCTTATAGTGGTGACAGCAGGATTTGGAGATAACAGCATATGATGTAAAAACACCCAGATACTAGCAAAAGTGGGGAGAATCACTACTCCTGGAGTTGAAGGGCAGATGAAGCTGGGGTGGTGGAAGAGAATTTGCAGATAAAAGCTACATTCAGTTAAAAAGCTCAACCATGGGTAGTTCCATCAAAGCAGAGAAGAAGCAAGAATGAAATAGAGAAAGGCAGAGTGAAATACACTTAACCCCCTTTTCCTTTCAACTTCCTGCTGGTGTTTCCTTTGCCAAACAGACTTGGGAATCTGGGTGATGCAGTCTCTGGGGGCAGCTTCCAAGAACACAAAGAAGGGAAAGCAAAGACAGAGGATATACACCCTGGTGATTGGAGGTATAAGGAGAGTAACTCACAAGAGGGATGTAAATCACATTGCTGCTTGTTATTAAGTCAGGTTGGCATTGATGTGGCATTACTGGCTCTGCATTTGTAAAACAGTTCCCTGGCATTGATAGAGTAAGGAGGCTACACGTAGTCTTCTTGCTGTTATGCTGTTTTTAAGAATGAGTGTGACTCTTGGTTTAGACTGACAGTGGATTCCCACACCATCACTTAGTGATCATTAACTATTAGCATTCAATGCTCACCAGTTGCCAACTGTGGTGAATCCACAATTATTTATGTATAGTTTTCCTTTAATGTGAGAATTTCTTTCTTACCTTATTACAGAGAAGCTTCAGAAAAAGATTCTTTCATTTTTGCAACAAGGGAGGAGTTCAGCTTGGGCCACCCTTGTCTGAACATTAAATTATAATCATAACTTGGTCACCATATACTATGTCCACTATAACAGAGTGTCTTGTGGACTGAATTGTAAAGTGGTCAGTAGCTAGCATCTTTTTTATTTAGTTATTTATTTAGTTTGTTTTTTAATTGAAGTACAGTTTTGATATGGATGTGAGAGTTGGACTGTGAAGAAGGCTGAACGCCAAAGAATTGATGCGTTTGAACTGTGGTGTGGGGGAAGACTCTTGAGAGTCCCTTGGACTGCAAGGAGATCCAACCAGTCCATTCTGAAGGAGATCAATCCTGGGATTTCTTTGGAAGGAATGATGCTGAAGCTGAAACTCCAGTACTTTGGACACCTGATGCGAAGAGTTGATTCACTGGAAAAGACTGATGCTGGGAGGGATTGGGGGCAGGAGAAGAAGGGGACGACCCAGGATGAGATGGCTGGATGGTATCATGGACATGAAGACGTGAGTCTGAGTGAACTCCGGGAGATGGTGATGGACAGGGAGGCCTGGCGTGCTGTGATTCATGGGGTCCCAAAGAGTCGGACACGACTGAGCGACTGAACTGAACTGAACTGATAGTTTTGATTTACGTTATTATTTTACTTTTAGGTATACAGAACAGTGGTTCAA
Organism: Redunca redunca; assembly: GCA_006410935.1. Classification (NCBI taxonomy): domain Eukaryota; kingdom Metazoa; phylum Chordata; class Mammalia; order Artiodactyla; family Bovidae; genus Redunca; species Redunca redunca. The sequence continues at coordinate 1,027,026 of SJYQ01000457.1, forward strand.
TTATATGTATAAATAGATAGATGATGCATGCATGCATGCTAAGTTGCTTCAGTTGTGTCTGACTCTTTGTGACCCCATGCTTCTCTGACCATGGAATCCTCCAGGCAAGAATATACTGGAGTGGGTTGCAATGACTGCTCAAGGGGATCTTCCTAGCCCAAGAATCAAACCCACATCTCTCTTTTATTTTTAAGTATAAATTTATTTCTTTTAATTGGAGGTTAATTACTTTACAATATTGTATTGGTGAAGTAAGCCAGAAAGAAAAACACCAATACAGTATACAAACCCACATCTCTTATGTCTCCTGCACTGGCAGGCAGGTTCTTTACTACTAACAACACCTGGGAAACCCAGATAGACAATATATATATTGAGTAGAATTCCTCGTGCTATGCTTGTTGTTTAGTTTATATATAGTAGTGTCTATATGTTAATCTCAACTTCCTAATTTACCTCTCACCTCTTTCCCCTCAGTAATGTAAGTTTGTTTTCTAAGTCTGTGAATCTATTTCTGCTTCATAAATAAATTAATTTGCATCTTTTTCTTAGACTTCACATATAAGTGATATCATATAGTATTTGTCTCTGACTTACTTCACTTTTTATGATAATTTCAAGGTCAATCCATGTTGCTACAAATGGCATTATTTCATTTTTTCATGGCTGAGTAGTATTCCATTATATATCTAGGTTGCTTCCATGTTTTGGCTAGCGTCACTTTTATTTCAAATTACTTCTGCCCCAGGCTTTGATAGAAGTAACAAGTTTTCTTGGAAATTCCTTATTACATTCATTTATACTGAGATTAAGTAGACAAAATTGCTTAAAGAAATACCTAGCTTCTTTGTGTGTGTGTGTGTGTGTGTGTGTGTGTATTCATTTTCATAGTGATCCCAAATAAGTGTGCATCAACAAGCTAATAGAAATGAAAATATTATTTCTAGAAAGACAATTTCTGTAAACAATAAACATATATAAAAGTTCTGTCTTTCTCAAAGTTGTCAAACTATATTTTTTTTATATTTGTAGAACAAATATATTGAAAATTTAGGCAAATCATCAATAAGAGAACCAGCAGAGTGTTGATGTTTGTTTGAAGACCCCTTGAGGAACACATATTTACACAGTCAGTATACCATGCTTATTTTAGCTTGTTAGAGACAACAGTTGTTGATGTCTTATAGGGCAATAAAATTATAACTTTTGGATTCAGAAATCATGTTTGTTTCTACTAGGCAAAAAATCTGCAAGTTAGCAAGTATTATTGTCCTAATCAATAGTTAAAAGCAAGTCAAATAAAGATAGAGCCCTTAAAGAAATAATGAATCACTTAGGTAATTAAATTATCTTTTAGATAATTAAGTATTGGATGGACCTGTTAACTACTGCTTTAGTATGACCTTGAAAGTGTATCAGTCATCTTTTTGTCTTATTTCCAAGNAGTATGACCTTGAAAGTATATCAGTCATCTTTTTGTCTTATTTCCAAGTTTCAAATAACTTTACTTAACATGAAACTTGCCATATTCTTCTTTATGTTTTTATAAAACCAGATAACCAACCTGGTTGTCTTCAGTTTCATAAAATAGTAAAGTAAATAGTTATTTCCGTTTTAATTCATCTACAAAATTACAGAAAATGCAAACAAAAAAAAAACACACAAAAAAACACAGTGCATCCAGGTCCTTCTTTTTTTTGGGGGGGTCACCCTTGCTGATGCTTGACCTTGCCTGAAAGTGATGAGTTGGACAGGAAATGATGGGAAGAGGGTTTGGAGGGCCAAATTTATCCTTTATGGAAAAACTAGTTCGTAGGAATTTGGGCGAGTGCTTCCAGGACTTCTGATTTTCCAAGCAAGCCCAGAAATCCAGTCTTTTATGTTAAATCTCTTTATTTTTAAATGTTGGCAAGTTAATTTGAAAAGTTAAAAACACTGTTTTGGTCAACAATTTCAGTCTACCTTTGTTCAGGGAGCTTCCATCTTGTAACTTCTTGCTAAAGTTAAATTGGACAGATTTTGGAAGGAAGTTTTAGTTTATTAGATACCTTTGTACAAGACCTGGGATAGAAAACTAGTGTATCTGCCTTATATAAATTTGAAGGTTTTAGCCTAGAATCCTTTCAGTTCAGTTCAGTCGTTCAGTTGTGTCCGACTTTTTGCAACCCCATGAATCACAGCTCGCCAGGCCTCCCTGTCCATCACCAACTCCCAGAGTTTCAGTCAGACTCACGTCCATCGAGTCAGTAATGCCATCCAGCATCCTTAAGTGTTCTCAATTCTACAAGAGGACTTCATATCCATTGTCTGCCTGTCCATTTATTTATTCACCCACCCAGCAAATATCTTTTGTGCACAGATTATGCCAAGTGCTGCATTGAAGCTATAAAGATGAATGTGATTTCATCTCTCCTTGAAGATTTATAACCAGATTTCCCAATCTCCAGCTTTTTATTTTTTTTACCCCCAGCTTCCTCCTTCATCCACTGCAGAATGGCTTCCTTTTAGTACTTTTCTAAAACTGTTTTTTTAGGGAAATTTGGGACCAAGTCATTGGTAAGTATAATTCTTAGACCTTATTCAACCTGAGTTTTCTGTGGCATTTGAATCTGTCCTGATTTCTTTGAAAGTCTTGCTCTGGGTATCCAGGAAAGTGTCCTCTGCTGCTTTTCTTCTTACTGCTACTACACATTAGTCTTCTAGATGATCCCTCTTTCTTCTTTTCCCAAGTCCTTTTGAGGGTGTCATCTCTTCATATTGTGAGTTCCCTTTCTCCTGTATGACACATTGGAGTGGCATCAACAGACACTCCCCTCTGTCCTTGCCCTCAACATGCAAATGGTCACTGGGTCCCTTATAGTCCATATCTTTGATGTTCTGAAAACCACCTTCTCTACCCTGTCTCTATATGCTTTCATCTAGGCTCTTCTTATTTTGCATTAATTCTAACAATCAAGATGCTTGTGCTCACAAGTAACAGAAAGCTTATTGCAAATTTATTTACACGATAAAAATATTTATCTCATTTACAAAAACTTTCACATTTGGACAGTTCTAAGATCATTTATGGAGAAGGCAATGGTACCCCACTCCATTACTCTTGCCTGGAAAATCCATGGACGGAGGAGCCTGGTGGGCTGCAGTCTATGCGGTCGCTAAGAGTCGGACACGACTGAGCAACTTCACTTTCACTTTTCACTTTCATGCATTGGAGAAAGAAATGGCAACCCACTCTAGTGTTCTTGCCTGGAGAATCCCAAGGATGGGAGAGCCTGGTGGCCTGCCATCTATGGGGTCACACAGAGTCGGACAGGACTGAAGTGACGCAGCAGCAGCAGTAGGATCGTTTAACTTCATGTCAGTATAGACAAGATTCTTTCCATTGTTCAGGCTTCACACTCAGAATCCCCTAATGTTTGTAGAAGCTTCAGCATCTTGACAGAATGAATAACATCTGTTAGCAGAAGATCTTCTTTGCAACTCATTTTGATACCCTGGTCTGATATTCTTTTGCCTATTATTGGCCAGAACTGAATAACACACCATTGTCTGAAACAACTACTATAAAATAAATTGAATTATATTGATAAGTTTAAAATAGTTGCAATATTAGTTTTCTTCTAGGACCCACCTCCATTGAGGCTCAGCCAAATAAAAACAACAACAACAACAATAATGATGATGGCTAAACCTGAGCATGTCAGATGCTGTTGTAATTATCTGCTTGTAATTATTTCATTTAATCCTCACAACAGCCATATTTGGTAAATAATTTTATCTCCATTTTATATAAGTGGAAATGAAAGTGTGTAAAGTTTAAGTGTTTTGCACTAGATGACATGGCTACAAGGATTTATACACAAGCTGCATAATGCAGTTTTCTCTTTATCTACTTAAACTGTTCTAAGTATAGGTTTTATGAGTAATCTGTGGAAGGAAGAGTTGCTGGGTTGGGTGCCAAAAGTGTATGCTGTATTCCTACCTCAGTGGGACAGTGATTCACAGAGTACTTTGAGCCATATTCTATTAAAGAAAGCCTAGGACAGTTGAAAATTGCCATTAGAAATATCACTGTACTTATTTTTTCTTAAAATGTTAAAAAAAATCCAAGAAAAGCAAACATTCTAGTCAAAAAGTGGTCAGAAGACTTAAACAGACATTTCTCCAAAGAAGACATAGAGATGGCTAAAAAATACATGAAAAGATGTTAAATGTCACTCATTTATAGAGAAATGCAAATCAAAACTACAATGAGGTATCACTTCACACTGGTTAGAATAATCATCATCAAAAAATCTATAAACAATAAATGCTGGAGAGAGTATGGAGAAAGAGAATCCTCTTGCACTGCTGGTGGGAATGTAAATTGATACTGACACTACAGAGAACCTTATGGAGATTCCTTAAAAAACTAGAATTAGAAATAACATTTGACTCAGCAATCCCCCTACTGGGCATATACCCCGAGGATACCATAATTGAAAAAGAAACATGTACCCCAATGTTCATTGCAGCACTATTTACAATAGCTAGAACATGGAAGCAACCTAGAAGCCCACTGACAGGTGAATGGATAAAGAAGCTGTGATACATATATACAGTGGAATATTACTCAGCTGTTAAAAGGAACACACTTGAATCATCTCTGATGTAGAAGAACCTAACAAATATTATTATTAATGAACATATATAGAATTTAGAAAGATGAAACTGATGGACACATTTGCAGGGCAGCAGTGGAGACACAGACATAGAGAACAGACATGTGTACACAGTCAGGGGAGGAGAGGATGGGACAAATTGAGAGAATAGCATGGGAACATACACATTACTATACGTAAAATAGATAGTAAGTGGGAATTTTCTATATGACTCAGGGAGCTCAAACCAGGCCATAAAAAAAGCAAAATAATGCCATTTACAGCAACATGGATGAGTCAGAGCTTGTCATACTGAGTGAAGTAAGTCAGACAGAGAAAGACAAATACCATACTATATAATGTCACCTATACATGGAATATAAAAAAAAAAAAGGAGCTACAGATGAACTTATCTAAAAAACAAATATAGAGCTACAGATATAGAANTCACCTATACATGGAATAAAAAAAAAAAAAAGGAGCTACAGATGAACTTATCTAAAAAACAAATATAGAGCTACAGATATAGAAAAGAGACATGATTACTAGTGCTTTGAAAGTGTTAGTCACTCAGTTGTGTATAACTTTTTGAGATCCCATGGCCTGTGGCTGCCAGGCTCCTTTGACTATGGAATTCTCCAAAGAAGAATACTGGAGTGGGTAGCTGTTCCCTTCTCCAGGGAATCTTCCTCAGCTATGGACTGTACATGGGCCTCCTGCATTGCAGGCAGATTCTTTACTGTCTGATCCACCAGGCAAGGAAGCCCAGGGGGAAAGCAGGGTAGGGAAAAATTGGGAGATTGGTATTGACATATACACACTACTGTATATGAAATAGATAACTAATATGGACCTACTGTATAGCACAGGAAACTTCGTTCAATACTTTGTAATGGCCTATATGGGAAAAGACTATTGAAGAGAGTGGATAAATGTATATGTATAATTGATTCACTTTGCAGTACACCTTCATAAATAAACACACCATTGTAAATCAACTATATTCCAATTAAAAAAAAACCTTTTTAATATGAAAAAGAATCCACATCTATTATATGGAAAATTCTCTTATGGAATCCCTCCCTCTCTGAAATTTCCGGACAAATTAAGTGGATCAGTGGCAGCAGTATTAGAACAAGCTTTCACTTTTACCAGATTTGAAAACTCTATATATCTTTAATAGACAATCATCTTATCCATGTGCATTTGATTTTTAGTTACATTAGACTGCAAACTTAAAAGAAATGAAAAATACTCTATTTATTTCCATCCTTCCATCCTTAAACAGCAGTCAAACACCTGCCTTGTGCAAATTCCCATGTTAGACACTAGGGTTGTCAAAGTGAATAGAAAATACAAACATACACTTTTTAAAGAATAGGCAACTACTACATTAAGATTAAATAGATATTGATTAGCTGATAGATTTTTCTGGCATGGTAGCTAGTTAGGATGAAAGGAAATAAAATTAGACGGCTGGTCGCTTTGCAATTTCCAGCAACCTGTGGATAAATATTCATCTCTTGGGAAATCATCCTTCTCTAAAATAGGGCTGCTTTGGCAAAACTTCTGTCATGTTCAGTGGAAGTGTTCCTTTGCCTAATTCTTTCCTGTTACTCATAATCACCCTATGCCTTAATACCCTGGGTGCTTATTCTCCTCAACACGCTTCTAAATCTCTGGAGGATCATCCCCCACATTTTGTTTTCATTTGGCCAAGCTCCCAGTATGTAATTATTTTAATCAGAAGCACCATATCCTTTATCCAGGATAGCAAATGATGCCATTTCCAGAGCAGAGAATAAAATTAAAATGGTTAGAATCCAATTTGATTTGCTGTGTGATGGTGACTCCAAGGGGATGGAGGAGAGTGCTATGGCAAACATATACTGTGGTTGCCACAATGAAGCTCAGAGGCTGCATGCTGCCAGGTTGATATCATTTCAACTCTATAAAAGGTTTTCATTTCAGAATGGAATTGTAGAATTTATTTCATTTCAACATTTAAGGGATACTTGAGTAGTAATGAATGTTGTACATGAGTGTGCAGAATAGTAGAGCCAGCCTAGAGGCAATCAATAAGCATTGTTCTAAATAGATGATAGCACACGCAATTGTAAAATAAAGCACCGACTTGACACAGTATCCCGCAAACCATAATGTGCATAAGAATCATCTGGGGAGTTTGCTAAATGCTGATTTCTTGGCCTGATCCCCAGAAATTCTGATTCAGTCAGTGTGACTTAAGACCCTGGAATCTAACATTTACATCATTGAAACATAACTACGCACGAGTCTGTTGAAACTCAAACATAGATGCCAACTGTGGCAGAATATTGGGAAATAGGGAATCAACAAGATAAGCCATGATAATTTCAATGAATGGTGAGATTAAGAGAAAATGAGGATGAGATTTTCTCAGGTGACTCTTACTTTCCACAGAGGCAGCTGATTAGCCCCTCTTTATGTTTGTTTGACTGATAGATACAAATATGATTATGCTAATATGAGATCTTACAGGAGTAAATAAGGTAGGCTGTTCTGTAGTAAAAGTTAGACTTTCCTTATGGCTTGGGATCAAATCAGTCAATCATGAAGGAAATCAACCCTGAATATTTGTTGGAAGGACTGATCCTAAAGCTTAAGCTCCAACACTTTGGACACCTGATGCCATGACTATACTCATTGAAAAAGACCCTGATGCTGGGAAAGATTGAAGGCAAAAGAGAAGAGGGTGGCAGAGGATGAGATGGTTAGATAGCATCACCAACTCAATGGACATGAGTTTGATCTAACTTCGGGAGATAGTAAAGGACAAGGGAGCCTGGGGTGCTGCAGTCCATGGGGTTACAAAGAATTGTACACGATTTAGCAACTGAACAACAACAACAAATGGGTTGAGATACCTTGTGCTCCAAATTACTTGCCCACTTCTGAAGAAAACAAAAGAAAAACAAAACATTAGAGTTTAAATGTAGATTTATCCAAATTCCTTGACAACACTAATCACACAGTTATTATAGCTTATCCACAGCAGTCTTTTCACATCTTCTTTCCAAATAATTAGAAGATTAACAAATGCAGAGAGGGCAGCTATTTGACTGATGTCAGCTAAAGGCCCAAATTTTCAACTGTGCCTCATTCTGACCAGATAAGATATGGAAATAAAAACTTTAACTTAGGACATATATACACTATCAATACTCTGCATAAAATAGATAACTAATGAAAACCTTGAAATTAAAAGATGCTTACTCCTCAGAAGGAAAGTTATGACCTACCTAGATAGCATATTGAAAAACAGATATTACTTTGCCAACAAAGATCCATCTAGTCAAGGCTATGATTTTCCCAGTGGTCATGTATGGATGTGAGAGTTGGACTGTGAAGAAAGCTGAGCACAGAAGAATTGATACTTTTGAACTGTGGTGTTGGAGAAGACTCTTGAGAGTCCCTTGGACTGCAAGGAGATCCAACCAGTGCATCGTAAAGGAGATCAGCCCTGGGTGTTCTTTGGAAGGAATGATGCTAGAGCTGAAACTACAGTACTTTGGCCACCTGATGCGAAGAGCTGACTCATTGGAAAAGACTGTGATGCTGGGAGGGATTGGGGGCAGGGGTAGAACGGGATGACGGAGGATGAGATGGCTAGATGGCATCACCAACTCTATGGACGTGAGTCTGAGTGAACTCTGGTAGTTGGTGATGGACAGGGAGGCCTGGTGTGCTGTGATTCATGGGGCGGCAAAGAGTCAGACACGACTGAGCAACTGAACTGAACTGAATGAAAACCTACTGTATAGAACAGTGTACTCTACTTAATTTTCTCCAGTGACCTAATTGGGAAAGAAGTCCAAGAAAGGAAAGGATATATGTATGGCTGATTCACTCTGCTGTACGGTAGAAGCTAACACAGCATTGTAAAGCAGTTGTGGTATTAGTTTGTTAGTTGCTCAGTTGTTGATGACTCTTTGCAACCCCATAGACTGCAGCCCACCAGGCTCCTCTGCCCATGAGTCAAGGATACTGGAGTGGGTTGCCATTTCCTTCTCCAAAAGCAACTATACTTCAATAAAAATTAATTTTAAAAAATTTATAAAAATATAAAAATGCAAATGTAAAGTTATTAATATTCATTACACTCCTTCTCTGTGCCTAAGAAAGCTATCCTACCTGGGTTTGGTAACAGACAAGGATGCTTTTTCCTACTTTCATTAATAAACCCACCTTTGCACCTAGAAAAAATTATAAAAATCAATCCAACAAATTTCAATTTTCACCAGAAATTCCTATCCATGAATTTTCCTGACACTTGTTTATCTTGTTTCTCTATTGTGACATTTTTTTTCAACTGTTCTACAGTGTGTCAGAGTGAAAATTATGGAAGAGAAATTAAAAAATAAGAGCTCAAACTGTTCATCTTTGGGAGAACAAACAAAAAATCCAACTATTGCCTTTAGTTTTCTTCCCCTCCTGTTGATGATTATGAACACTGACTATAATCCTATTGGATGAGTTTTCATACTCTGCTTCCTTTTGCGCCAAATATATAAATATTCTAGACCCTGGAAGGACAGGAAGTGATATGACATCAGTCACTTAAAGGAATGATATGAACAAATTAGAGGTCAAGCCAGGGACTTTACTGAACAGAAATTACTGAGTGCTCCCAATTAATGGGGAGACAGGGCCCTAAAGTGGATAAGAGCATAGATGGACTCTGACAAAGACAGATTTAACTTTACGTCTGTCTATACACTTTGGACAGATTGTTTAACTTCTCTGAGTCTCAGTCTCCCCATCTATAATGTGGGTAAAGTAAAACTCTCTCTGAGTTCAGTTCAGTTCAGTTCAGTTCAGTTGCTCAGTTGTGTCCGACTCTTTGTGACCCCATGAATTGCAGCACATCAGGTCTCCCTGTCCATCACCAACTCCCAGAGTTCACTCAGACTCATGTCCATAGAGTTGGTGATGCCATCTAGCCATCTCATCCCCTGTCGTCCCCTTTTCCTCCTGCCCCCAATCCCTCCCAGCATCAGAGTCTTTTCTGATGAGTCAACTCTTTGCATGAGGTGGCCAAAGTACTGGAGTTTCAGTTTTAGCATCATTCCTTCCAAAGAACACCCAGGGCTGATCTCCTTTAGAATGGACTGGTTGGATCTCCTTGCAGTCCGAGAGACTAAGAGTCTTCTCCAACACCACAGTTCAAAAGCATCAATTCTTTGGTGCTCAGCTTTCTTCACAGTCCAACTCTCACATCCATACATGACCACTGGAAAAACCATAGCCTTGACTAGACGGACCTTTGTTGGCAAAGTAATATCTAAGATTAAATAGATGACATATCTAAATTACCACCCACAGTTGCTAGCAAATAATACACGTTTAAGCAATGTTTATTCTTCATTTCCTCTTGTGACATGCATATAGCATAGAGATATATAGATTTTTAGTACTGTGTTTGACACAAAGTGTTCAAATGTTGTCTATCAGCGCAAAAACAATCTACAAAGTAATATAAAGCACACACACAAAAAGTGGCCTGA